>JAWNPJ010000112.1:0-511000 GCA_035047585.1 Drosophila monieri | reverse complement strand
GAATCGACCCACAATTCGTTTAAGGTATTCCGCTCCTGGATCGGATCAATATTCGCAAAGATATAGCCTTCGCAGTGGGTCATATTGTGCCTCCCAAGCTTTTTCCGAATTTTGAAGGAGATGGCCCAGAAAATTTCACAAAAAATCTAAAAAATATTTTCTTCCTAGATTTTGATGAGAATTGATAGGAAATCGACCCACAATTCGTTTAAGGTATTCCGCTCCTGGATCGGATCAATATTCGCAAAGATATAGCCTTCGCAGTGGGTCATATTGTGCCTCCCAAGCTTTTTCCGAATTTTGAAGGAGATGGCCCAGAAAATTTCACAAAAAATCTAAAAAATATTTTCTTCCTAGATTTTGATGAGAATTGATAGAGAATCGACCCACAATTCGTTTAAGGTATTCCGCTCCTGGATCGGATCAATATTCGCAAAGATATAGCCTTCGCAGTGGGCCATATTGTGCCTCCCATTCATTTTCCGAATTTTAAAGGTGATGCCCCAGAAAATTTCACAAAAAATCTAAAAAATATTTTGTTCCTGGATTTTGATGAAAACTGATTGAGAATCGACGCACAATTCGTTTAAGGTATTCCGCTACTGGATCGGATCAATATTCGCAAAGATATAGCCATCGCAGTGGGTCATATTGTGCCTCCCATGCATTTTCCGAATTTTAAAGGTGATGCCCCAGAAAATTTCACAAAAAATCTAAAAAATATTTTGTTCCTGGATTTTGATGAAAACTGATTGAGAATCGACGCACAATTCGTTTAAGGTCTTCCGCTACTGGATCGGATCAATATTCGCAAAGATATAGCCATCGCAGTGGGTCATATTGTGCCTCCCATGCATTTTCCGAATTTTGAAGGGGATGGCCCAGAAAATTTCACAAAAAATCTAAAAAATATTTTGTTCCTGGATTTTGATGGAAATTGATAGAGAATCGACCCACAATTCGTTTATGGTATTCCGCTTCTGGATCGGATCAATATTCGCAAAGATATAGCCTTCGCAGTGGGTCATATTGTGCCTCCCAAGCTTTTTCCGAATTTTGAAGGAGATGGCCAGAAAATTTCACAAAAAATCTAAAAAATATTTTCTTCCTAGATTTTGATGAAAATTGATAGAGAATCGACCCACAATTCGTTTAAGGTATTCCGCTTCTGGATCGGATCAATATTCGCAAAGATATAGCCTTCGCAGTGGGTCATATTGTGCCTCCCAAGCTTTTTCCGAATTTTGAAGGAGATGGCCAGAAAATTTCACAAAAAATCTAAAAAATATTTTCTTCCTAGATTTTGATGAAAATTGATAGAGAATCGACCCACAATTCGTTTAAGGTATTCCGCTTCTGGATCGGATCAATATTCGCAAAGATATAGCCTTCGCAGTGGGTCATATTGTGCCTCCCAAGCTTTTTCCGAATTTTGAAGGAGATGGCCAGAAAATTTCACAAAAAATCTAAAAAATATTTTCTTCCTAGATTTTGATGAAAATTGATAGAGAATCGACCCACAATTCGTTTAAGGTATTCCGCTCCTGGATCGGATCAATATTCGCAAAGATATAGCCTTCGCAGTGGGTCATATTGTGCCTCCCATGCATTTTCCGAACTTTGAAGGGGATGGCCCAGAAAATTTAAAAAAAAATCTGAAAAATATTTTGTTCCTGGATTTTGATGAAAATTGATAGAGAATCGACCCACAATTCGTTTAAGGTATTCCGCTCCTGGATCGGATCAATATTCGCAAAGATATAGCCTTGGCAGTGGGCCATATTGTGCCTCCCATGCATTTTCCGAATTTTGAAGGGGATGCCCCAGAAAATTTCACAAAAAATCAAAAAAATATTTTGTTCCTGGATTTTGATGGAAATTGATAGAGAATCGACCCAAAATTCGTTTAAGGTATTCCGCTCCTGGATCGGATCAATATTCGCAAAGATATAGCCTTCGCAGTGGGCCATATTGTGCCTCCCAAGCTTTTTCCGAATTTTGAAGGGGATGGCCCAGAAAATTTCACAAAAAATCTAAAAATTATTTTGTTTCTGTATTTTGTTAAAAATTAATAAATTTATGATATTTTTAAAATTAAGAAAAGTCGGCAAATTTAGGAACACAGAAAACGCAGCAAGTTGGCATGCCCGCCATTTCAGCCTGCCAGCTGCCAAAAAAAATTGTTTATTGAAGGAAATGCGAAAATGCCACGAGAGAAAAATAAAGTGAAGGTTTAGGAATAAACTCCGCGATATCTTAACTCATAGCGATATGGAGAAGCGACAACGGGATCTGGAGGCGCTAGTTTCCTCCCAAAAGGAGCAACTGAGCCGCTACGAAAAACGACTAAAAGGTAAACAAACGAGTTATTCCATTTTCAGAAATGAAATTAACCCACTTCCAGACGTTGTTACTGCCTACAAGGGTCTATTGAAGGAAAAGGAGGCCCTGGAGACTAGTTTGGCCGCTCACGCCGAGGCCACAGCCGCCGGAGAACCAGGATCCCCGGCCAAACAAGATGTATCCCAGAGTAGCTCAGATGCCAACGATGGTGGTGCGGATGGTGCCGCTGCTCCTCCCGTCGAGGGACAGCTTCAGACCCAAATAATTACGCTGATGAATTCCCTGGCTACACTCTCTGCAGAGAAGTCCCGCATGGAGGCCTCCTTCCAGGCCGACAAAAAACAACTGCGAAGCCAAATATCTCAGAAAGAGCAGGCGATTCAGGACTTGCACACACGGGCCAAAGAACAAGCAGCTCGGGCCAAGAACGATGTAGATGAGGTGAAGGCCAAGTGGATCATTGAACGACAAGAGCGTGAGAAGGAGACGAGCAATCAGATGCTAATGATTCGCGAACTGCAAAAGCTATATGCCGACGAGCGCCACCTGAAAGACAACATCGAAATGCAGCTGAACAACTTTAAGACGCAGTTCGCCAGCAACGAGGCTGAGAACAGTCGCCTCAGAGATCTGCAATCGCAACTAAAAGAGGCTCGGTCCCAACTGAAGCAATTCCAGGTAAAGGCGGAACAACCCGCAGCCAATGCCGCCAGTGTGGAAAGTGGTGCTCTGCTCCAGCAGGTGCGCCAAGAGATGCAACAGCTAAAGGAACAGCACGCTGTGGCCATACGCCAGGAGCAACGACGCGTCTTGCGGGCGGAGGAGCAGAGCCGCAAACAAGCTGCACTCCACGAGGATCGGGTAGCCAGTTTGGAGGCTCGCCTGGCAGAGCTCAGCACGACTGTCGGCAGCTATGATCGCCTGCGGCAACAGGATCAGGACAGCATCCATGCCTTGAAAGAACAGTTGCAGAATCTACAGGATCGCCCCTCAACGGTTGTAAAATCCGTGAGCGATGATATGGATGTAGCGACGCTAGTGGATGAGATGGTGCGCCTGAAAAAGCTCCTAACTAGTGCCAATAATCGTTCCGCAAATCCCCTGGATCTCGGTGAGATTCTCTCATTTGGTGGCCGTGCATCCAGCACAGCTGATCATACACATTGCGAACAACAGCTGCAGGGCGTCCAGAAACTGCTCGAAGCAGCCAAGCAGCAACGACAACTTCTCGAACAGAAGGTCCAACTGCAGCAGTCCCACATCCAGACACTTCAGGAAAAGGTGCAAGTGCTTAACCGGGACATCGAGGATGCAGAAGTGGAGCTGAAACAGCAGGGCGAGAAACTACGGCTCGCCTTGAAGAGTGAGAGAACCAAGTGGCAGGAGGCCAAGGCGGAGCTTGAAAACGAAACTCGCTGCAAGCTCAACGAACTGGAGCAGTTGCTGCAAAAGCAGCGCCAGCGATCACTGCAGCTCCTTGACGAAAAGGAGCAGGAGATCAAAACGTTACAGACCTCTTTCGAGGTCTTTCATTCCGCCACCAATGTGGGCACGTCCCTGGCTACGCCTGGCCTGGAAGCTGCTGGAGGGGAGTCGTTCGCCTACTCCTCGGATGCGGATAGCGTGGAAGTGGAGGGAGAACAACGAGATCAGCGCGAAAGAAATCTGAAGGTGCGCTCGAAGAAAATGTCCCTGGGGGACAACTGCCACATGTTGCACTATGCCAACGAACTGGCCCGGAAGGACATCGAGATTACCGCTCTGCGAAAGGCCAAGTATGCTGCCGAGTCCACTCTGCGAAAAGCCATCCAGGACAAAGTAACATCGCAGCAGGAGATGCACGAGAAGATCGAGTGCCTGGAAGAACAAGTCGACAGGTAGGTAGTGGTGACTCACAAAAAATATGTATTTTAAAGCCTTCACTTGATTTTAGACTGGAGCGCTGCAAGACCCGCGAAGGAGCCAACCTAGAGTATCTGAAAAATGTTATTATCAGTTATATTGTTACCCGGGATGCGGACGGCAAACGACACATGCTGAATGCCATCTCGGCGGTACTCCAGCTGACCGCATCCGAGATGCAGGCGATCAATACTGCATTCCAGAAGAAATAGCATTCGTTTTTTGTTTAACATTTATGTGCAACATATTCAAATTATATAAATAAAATCAAAACATGATCGTTTACTAGCTAAACCCGACCACAGGAAATTTGTCCAGGTGGGGGGCCACCACGCCGGGGAACATGGCCAGGAACTTAAAGCGCGTCCCCATTTGCGCGGCATCAGTTAGCATCTGGTAGCCAGAGCGGATAATTTGCTGGTTTTCGGGCAACGCGTGAGCCAGTAGCTGCTCCAGTCGGGCCTCGCCCTGCATGCGCTGCAGAAAGAGTCCCTGCTCCACTGGTCCACAGCAGTGTATGCTGCCCCGCTTCTCGGCCGCGTGCCGAATCAACTTAAAGTCCACATCTGCTGTGAGATCGGCACTGCCCGGTTCCACCAATGGATCGTGGAGTGCATGGTTCTTGAAGGCCCTAAAGGTATCGGTTTTCTCGCCCAAGTGCCCGTAATCCATGATCAGAGCTATGCCACCATCCCTTTCGACGCGCTCTGCCAGGAGTCCAACCTGCCTCTCTGTCTCTAAGGAGTACTCCAAGCAAGAACGCTTTTCCCCGGGCATGGGCTGAAATACTCGGGACACCGGGGTTTGCGATCGCGAGAGAACATAGCGAAAGCCGGGCTGATCCTCCTCCTTAGACGCCACGTCTATTAGCACCTCCTGCCACTGGCCGTCGAGCCACTGGAGCTTGTGCACCGGCAGGGCATCGAAGAACTCGTGGGCTAGAATCAGCGAGAACCCTTGCGGCACATCCTCCAGTCGACGGTGCCAGAAGGCTTTCGTTCCAGAAGCCGTGGTGCCAGTTTGGTAATAAGGCAACTGGGAATCTTCTGGAAGTGTCTCGTGTGCGTAGCAAAACCTTTGGGCCTGGATCTTGCTCAAAAAGGGACTAACTTCCACCATGTGTATGGACAACTCTGCGCCCTGTTTAAATTTCGTGAGCACTTTTAGCACATCTCGGGTAAGAGTGCCACGGCCAGGTCCCAGTTCCACGAGTTGAAAGGGCGATGGACTGCCCATTTTCCGCCACTCGCTCACCAGCCATACCCCCACGAGCTGCAAGGAGAACAGATTATAACAAGCATTCCTGCATGTCCATCGAGTTAACTTGCTTCTCCAAATATCTGAGATATTTCCGGCGAGGTTATGAAGTCTCCTTCGCGGCCAAAGACGTCGCGGGCCATGTAGTAGCCAGCCTGAGGATTGGTCAGCACCTCTCGCATGTACTCGGCCACCGAAATGGGACCCGTAGCTAGAATCTTGGCCCTCAGCTGCTTCGCTAAGCTGGCTTTGTCATTCTCTGTGGAGGATTCAGAACGTTGCTGCTTGGGGGACTGCTCCTTAACCTTTTCCGCCTTCGGTGCACTGGTGGCAGCAAGATTGGGGCGTCGAACGGATTTGTAACTGTAGCAACGCCTGCTGGCCACCCTCAGCACCTGGCGTAACATTTCCAACCGGCAACAAATTCCTCACAAAACCATATGGGCAGGTGATAGGCTAGGGAGTCGACTATCTGATACCCTTTATGGCAGCCAACTAAAAGAGAGATGCCAACCCGTTTTAAACCAAAAGGAATGAAGTATTAAACCGTTATTTCAATTTCTGGAATTTATTCCACATTCATTTATATAAAAAAATAAAATTAGAAATCATTTAAAAAATGCTCCTAGTACACCTTGACGCCCTCGACGACCTTCTCGTTGTCGTAGATCTCCTTGGCGTAGCACAGGTTGGGGTAGTCGAAGGCGGCTCCGTAGCGGTTCTTGCAGCCGGAGGTGGCCTTGTCGCCGGGAGTGTAGACGGGCTGTCCCACAATGTTCGAGGTGGCGAAGTTGCAGGTGAGGACGAAGTGGTTGTAGTAGTCCTTGGTGAAGCGGATGGCGGCACAGCCGATGTGGGTGTTCTTCTCGGCCACGGAGATGGTGAACTGGGCCACGTTCTTGTTGGGCAGCTCCTCGGGGAAGCTGGCCAGGATGTCGGGGGAGGCGTTGGAGCGCTCGTTGAACCAGTTCTCGATCTGCTCCTTGATGATCTCGGCATCGGTGTACTCCGTCTCAGCGCCGCTGTAGTGGAAGATGGCATTGTTCTGGCCGGCGTAGGCGAACCGCTCTGTGCTGCGGCACTTGTCTGGCAGGGACTCGCAGGTCTTCACGTTCAGCATGGCCAGGTGGGAGAGCTCCTCGCACCAGGACATCTTGGCCATGCGAATAGCCTTGGGAAGGCCCTCAACGCCACCTCCTGCTACTTTGTTGCGGAGGTCATTGAAGAGGGTGAGGATCAGTTTGTGGTGGGCTTCAATTTTCACTTCTCGGGCATCCTTGGGGCAGTTCTCACTAAAGTTCTGGGGAGGAATGGTTTAGCTACCTAGCTGGCAGGAGTAGGGATTAGCAATTCTTACTCCCTTGTTGTTGCAGCCAATGTGCTTGTCCAGGCAGGTGGGCAGGGCACAGTAGTCCACTGCAATGGTGGCTCCAATGAAGGCAACAAGAACAATGACTGTCTTCATGCTGATGCTGGCTTCCAACTGACTTCTAGCAGTCGGAGGCGACTCTATTTATAGGGACTCCATGGATAGGCTCCTCAAGTTACCACTCGCCACCTGTGGGAGTGGGCAGCTGCTTTCGTAGAATCTATGTACTATGTACTTTTGTGGGAAATAGAACCATACTTTCGAAGCTTTCTGGAAATGGGCTACGGAAACCATACTCCAACTGTGCGCCATTCTGTACCCCGATTTGCTATAAAAGCCACAGGCCCGATCCGAGTTGGTCAGTCACAACTGAAGACCATACAAAGCAATGGCTTCCATCAAAGCAACTGGCTTCTCGGTCCTGGTCGTGGTGGTAGTTCTCTGTGCGTCCTCCATGGCAGTGGACTACTGTGCCCTGCCCACCTGCCTGGACAAGCACATTGGCTGCAACAACAAAGGAGTAAGTATTCCTAACCTATACTTCCTCTAGCTAACCCGTTCTTCCCCAGAACTTTAGCGAGAACTGCCCCAAGGATGCCCGCGAAGTGAAAATTGAAGCCCACCACAAACTGATCCTCACCCTCTTCAATGACCTCCGCAACAAAGTAGCTGGAGGTGGCGTTGAGGGCCTTCCCAAGGCTATTCGCATGGCCAAGATGTCCTGGTGCGAGGAGCTCTCCCACCTGGCCATGCTGAACGTAAAGACCTGCGAGTCCCTGCCAGACAAGTGCCGCAGCACTGAGAGATTCGCCTACGCCGGCCAGAACAATGCCATCTTCCACTACAGCGGCGCTGAGACGGAGTACACCGATGCCGAGATCATCAAGGAGCAGATCGAGAACTGGTTCAACGAGCGCTCCAACGCCTCCCCCGACATCCTGGCCAGCTTCCCCGAGGAGCTGCCCAACAAGAACGTGGCTCAGTTCACCATCTCCGTGGCCGAGAAGAACACCCACATCGGCTGTGCCGCCATCCGCTTCACCAAGGACTACTACAACCACTTCGTCCTCACCTGCAACTTCGCCACCTCGAACATTGTGGGACAGCCCGTCTACACTCCCGGCGACAAGGCCACCTCCGGCTGCAAGAACCGCTACGGAGCCGCCTTCGACTACCCCAACCTGTGCTACGCCAAGGAGATCTACGACAACGAGAAGGTCGTCGAGGGCGCCAAGATGTACTAGGGGCGTCGTGATTTGTGACCAATAGCGCATGAAATATTCACGTTTTGTAATAAGGAGCTTGGGCAGATATAAAGTGCTAAATGAGAAACAGATTGATTGAATTCTGAAGGATATTTGATAAGAAATGGTAATCAGTTTCAGTTAAAACAAGGATTAAGAAATAGTAACTACTAGTTGCATATCCTTCACATGATATTTAGTTAGTAGCTCCTTTATAGGACAACTTAAAAGTAAAGTAGTTCAACTGTTTATTGGCTAGTAACTATATCTAGTCTATGACTTAGTCCTATGACTAAAAATCCAGTCAGCTTCAGCACACCGAGTGCTTAGTGCCACCTGCCCAAGAATGAAGAGAGATCTATACGGATGTAGCTTGTGCCATAATTTTTATTGACCACTCGTACCCCGTTCCGGGGTAGAAGCTTAAGCGGTGGTGGCGGCGGCGGCGGCAGCGCTGGTGGTGGCAGCAGCCTCCTCCTTGAGACGATCCTTCTTGAGGGGACCCATGAAGGCCAGCTTGTCGGCAGGGGTCTGGAAGCGACCGTGTCCCATCTTGGACGAGGTGTCGATGAACTTGAGCTTGATCTGCTCGAGGGCGGAGCGCTTGGTGTGCTTCAGCAGGGACTTGCGCAGGGTGATGATGCGCTTCTTGGAGCCGATGCAGCAGCCCTTGATCATGACGAAGTCGTTGTTCACCTCACCGTAGTGGGGGAAGCCACCCATGGGGGTGATGCTCTTGTCAGTCAGATCGTACTCAGTGGAGGCGTTGTTCTTGATGACCTGGAAATAGTTTGGGGTTAGCTCTACACTTCCAAGTGGAGGAAAAGGAAGAGAAATCGGGAATCAATCTACTCTGGCTGAGGTCCGAGGTCAGTCCTATCATTGAGAATCACAGTCAATCAAGCTTTTTTGTTTCGATGTCGTATGTTTGGGTTTTTTATCATCAGAATCTCAGAACACAAACAGCCAGAGCGAATAGTTTCCAGCGAGTTTCGGCAAGAAGTAGTTACCTTGCCGTCCTTGGTGTGGATGCCAGCACCGATGCGGTAGATCTTCTTGTTGATCTCGGTACGGTGGTGGTAGCCCTTCTGACCAGCACGTGCCACAGTGGTGGAGACACGAGACGGATGCCAGGCACCAATACAGGCGACCTTGCGCAGACCCTTGTGGGTCTTGCGGGGCAGCTTCTTGGTGTGCCAACGCGAGGTGACTCCCTTGAAGCCCTTACCCTTGGTCACACCGACACAGTCGATCATCTCGTCCTGGCCGAACACATTGCTGACCGGGATGGGCTTCTCCAGATGCTGGCGGGCCCAGTTGACCTTGTCTTCGATGGAGCCGCCGTTCAGCTGGATCTCCATGACATGGGCCTTCTTTTGGCGCTGCTTGATCAGACGAATCTACGGAAAAGGAAGAGCAACAGATAATGTTAGCTACCATAACTTGAAACTGTAGTAGATGGGGCTGTGCGTAATATGGTTTAACCGAGCGATCATCGCCTGAGCGGCTTCGCACCGTTACTGGAATATATCAAGCTCCGCCACCCGAGGGGCAGTTTCATCTGCGACGTTGCACTCCTTAACCGGACATTGAGAACCCAGGACGAATGCTTTTTAGGCCAGGCGCACCAAGGGCGCCGAGTCCAAGGACCCAACACCAATGGCGCAACAAGGCCAAGGACATCGCATTTGCAAAAATGTTTTTTAAAAATAATTACCTGAGAGTGGGCGATCACACGGATGACCTTGCAGTAGCGGAGCATCTTGCGGAAATCGTTCTCGATGCTCTTCTTGCCGAGATCATCGGTCCACTTCTTGCTGGCCTTGGTGAAGGCCTTCTTCTTGCTCTTGTACCTGGTAGATTCAATTTGAAGATGGACGGAGGTCAGAAACGAACGAGATGGTTGCCAACTTCTTTAGCTGTTTCTGTTTGTGCAGAGGGGGCGAGATAGAACAGGAAGAGCACCTCATCGCAGACGAGGCGAGCGGAGATGGCATCTTCCATGTCGTGCTCACTCGACAAGTATCATTCAGTCGGCAACAACCGAAAAAACTTGTTAGCTCACACAACTTTCAGCGATTTTAAAAGCTCTCTCAGCAAGCTGATCGAAGAACTTTATGGTTTGGATTTTACGTTAAGTTAAGAGTTTAAATAAATAAAAAAAATAGAGTGTAGCAGTTCACAAGCTTACAATAGTAATTAATAAATAACTTAAACCAAGAGCTATCTACAAGGCTGATCAGAAGGAAGGCAGCAGATGGTAGAAGGCTTCTCAACAGGAATTTGCTCATTCAGATACCATCGTATCATCATTCAAACTCAAGTAGACAACACGTGGTTTGGTTTGGATTGCTCTTGTCGACTTGTGGAACTGCTGCACCCTTCCGAACAAAATGGCGGCGGTTGGAAGGAAAGTGTGTTTAGTGCATACCAGTTCTTGTAGAAGCGACGACGGCACTCCTCGGACAGATGCTGGGCCCAGACGTTCACCAGGGCGCGCAGACCGAATGGAGTCTCGATGTAGCCGACAGCGCCGACCACAATCATGGGAGGAGTCTCCAACACGGTGACAGCCTCGACGACCTCCTTCTTGTTCACCTCTGAAATAAAGAAAAAGTTCCATTAGTAACGCTCCCAGCAGTGCACTTAAATGGACAAGAAATGGATTTAATCAGTCCGCCCTAGTAGATATAATCAAGGCTATTCATTGTGTTCTAACCATATTTTTCTAGTTTACTCATCATGGAAATAGTTAATAGTAGTTATGAGTGAAAGATACTTACTGGAACCAGGACGGTCTGCCTCGCGCACAATGTGCGTCATGCCGGCCTTGTAGCCGATGAAGCAAGTCAGATGGACTGGCTTCTTGGCGTCATCCTTGGGGAAGGCCTTAACCTTACCACGGTGGCGAGCTGAGCGCTTCTTGGGGTAGAAGGCCATGGAGCCATGACGGGGCGCTGAGAATTTGCGATGAGACTGAAAGAGACAATTTTCTTGGTTAGTCCACATGGACGGACACATTGAGGTTAAGTTGAAGCCATGCCTTCAAACGCGTCAAATTTAAGTGAAAAACTATTAGAACTCGAGGAGTATGTTTAATAAACCAATAGAATATAAAGAAAAGTCAGAAATCGACTGATTTTCAGCATATTTTGCCATGCACTATCGCCACGTGGTTTTTAATTTTGGATAAAAACAGACGCGTTGCTTTACTTTGCGAGCAAGTGATGGATAAAGTAGAAATCGCGATTGATTATTTAGTCATGATATACTTTAAGATAAAAAAAATTCCAACTTGAACGACTAATATTGCTTTTAACCGGAGGAGAAAACTTACCATGACGTCTGTTCACTTCAGACGATGAAACAAAAAGAACGGAAGCGTACGCCACTGGAGTTAAGTTGGCTGCGGTAGAGAGCTGTCAAAACCAGGGCTGCCATTTAAAGCTAAATTAAGCTGTTTTATAGCTATTAGCTAGAATTTTAGCCATTTTTAAAATAAGGGTTATCGAAAAAGTATAGAAATATTAAATTAATAAGAAGTGCTAGTTAAGGTTTCCCTTTATATATTCGAAGATCAAAGAATAACGCAGTAACGTTTTAGGCAGATATTTTTGTTACTGACATAGTTTATTTGCAATAAAAAATAAATATTATTTTTTCTCATTAAACTTCGATAATAGGCTACAGATTTTTTTCTTACCATTTGAATATTTTTTGTCACTCTTTCCAGCAGTTATTATTTTTAATTTATTTCTTTCAGTTCCTGGTTTTCTGGCTAATCGAATAGACTATCGATAAAAGAGGATTTGTGCTGAGGCGGCTTGTCGATAAATTTTTAAATGTTTCTCATAGCTTGGCAACTCTTCAATATTTTTATACCTTTTTAAAAAAAATAACTAGCTTTTGCTGTGTTCTTGTGTGAGAATTACCTTTCTCATAGTAAAAAAAAATTATTTAAGACGTATTACTTCTGAATAAATAGTAAATTTTCCAAACATTTGTTACACACCCCCGGTACGGCCACACTACTAAATCGTTTTGGCGCATTTTGTGCTTGTGTTTGTGGTACAATTGTCTCGAAAATCTCGAAATTCGCAATGTCTATTCTGGAGCTGTGCGAAAAATTCTTTGGGAGCCGCGATGTTTACAAACTGTTGAGCCTGGAGAAGAGCGCCAGCGAGAAGGAGGTGAAGAAGGCATACCACAAGCTGTCGCTCCTTGTTCATCCCGATCGGGTGCCCGAGGAACTAAAGGAGGAAGCCACCGAGAAGTTCAAGGTTCTCTCAAAATTGTACCAAGTGCTGACCGATACACAGAAGCGGGCTCTTTACGACGAGCAGGGCATTATCGACGACGACGACGATGGCGAGTCCAAGCTCTCCTCCTGGCTGGAGTTGTGGAGCAAGATATTCAAGCCCATCACCGAGGAGGAAATCAACACCTACGAGAAGGAGTACGTTGGCTCCGAGCTGGAGTGCACCGACATCAAGAAGGCCTATCTGGGGGGCAAGGGCTGCATCAACTACCTCATGAACCATGTGCCGTTCATGAAGGTGGAGGATGAGCCGCGCATTCAAAAGATTGTCGAGGGCTGGATTGCGGCCGGCGAGGTGCCAGAGTACAAAATCTTCACCGCGGAGCCGGCCGCCAAGCGCAAGAAGCGCCATCAGAAGTATGCCCGTGAGTCTAAGGAGGCCAAGGTCATCAAGGAACGCATTGACCAGAAGCGGAAGGAAAAGGACGAGCAGGACCTGGAAGCCAACGGTGGCGATCTGCAACAGATGATCCTGGCGCGTCGCAACAAGCGCGAGTCCAATTTCACCTCCATGATGGATCGCCTCATGGAGAAGTATGCTGGAGAGGACGACGACGATACAGTCGACTTCAGCGCCTTTGAGAAAAAGCCCAAAAAGAAGTCGGCCAAGAAACCCGCCGCCCAGCAGTCTCCGGCAAAAAAGTTGCGCGGAATCAAGAATGGCCGGGTAAAAAAGTGAAGAACTAAACGCCGGACATCTCAATTAAAATAGTGCTCTCGTTTTTCCTACTTAGTCTTAGTCGTAGCCGCCCATATGTATTTATCCATTTACGTATTTACGTTGTATAAGTCATACTCTCCTTAAAAAATAGAAAAAAAAAGTCACCAACTAAAAATTTATGATGTATTGTAAGATTCTAATCGTAGATTATACGCATTGGACCGGAAAATTGTATATTTTTGTTTCTTAATTGAAGAGAACAAAATAGAGTAATCGGAAATATTTAAAATAATAGTGCTAATATTCTATTCATTTTAATATTTAACAATTACGCATTTAAAATAACAAAAAAAAAATATTAATAATAATAAAAATAATACGATACCATCTCTATGATTTTAATATTTTTGTTTTAATAATACGTTAAAAATATTCAAGAATGTGCTAATGTTAAAAAAAATCAAGAAGAAATTACATCTTAATTGGAATCGCTTAGTTTTTATTTCAAGTGTAGTAAGTTTGTGACGTCACTGTAGGGCTGCCACCTTACAGAAATATTCTACCAAAGATACGGCCACACAGCTTTGCGCTAAATATAAACATTTATTGAAACATCGCATTTATTTTTACTAAAAATGAAATGCGTTGTGCCCAATTGCAGAAATGCTTTTGTGGGTAGGGCTAAGCGAGATCCAGAACATCAGCAGCCTATTGGATTCTTCAGTTTCCCCAGAAACAGCCCGGAAACATTCAAACTCTGGCTTGCCTTCTGCGGTTACGAGAATGCACCCAAAATTAAGAATCCCTACATTTGTATCGACCATTTCAAGCAGGAGGACATAGAGGGGTCCCTCAAATTCGAAATGGGTGAGTACAGCCTTCTTTTACTTATATCTTCAGGCATATATAAATATTTATCCGTAGGACTTGCCAAAAAACGAACTTTGCGACCTGGTGCAGTGCCTTGCATTAAAAACGGTGATAAGAGTGCCTCTGAAGAAGCACGCCTGGAAGGAATTCAACGCCGCGAGAACAAGCGACTGGTGGACGAACTCCTGGCGGAGGACGAGGCGAAGGGCTATACACCCGACGAGGTAGAGCCAACGCCCAACTACGTGAGAAACAGCATAGGAATCGCTTCTGCTCCTGACTTTGTTACGCCTCCGCAAGATGAAGAGGACCTGTTCGAGGATGCCTTTCCGGAGTACGATCCCCTGACGTGTCAGGAGAAGATTAGGTGCCGCATCTGCTACCAGGATCTGGTGAGAGACTCTTCAGCAAAAGATCTCTTCGATGAGGCCAACAGCATCCTGCTCTTTCACATAGAAGTCATCAGCGGTGTCTGGGTGGGTTCTTACCTCTACTGGCTTTCGTAGCTAACTAGCTTTTTTCTCAGATTAGCCCAATCGAAGGAGAACCTCGCATTATTTGCCAAACATGTCAATCGTCACTCCACGAGGCCATTGAGTTCCGAGAAATGTGCGTCAACACGGAGCTGAGGATAACCCAAGCGATTCCCGTATGCGAAATCGAAGTGAGTGCAATAGAATCTGAGGAAGGGGAAAATGAATCAACACCACCAGAGTCCGGCTTAAGCGAAGGCTTGAAGGATCAAGTTGACGATCAGGAGGAGCCTCATAAACCGGAAGCCACAACCGATGTTCAGCAAAGAGAAGAGCCCAAAGAAGATACTATAGATGGAGCTTCACAAGATCCGCTTAGTGTCACTCTGGGAGCCAGGATATTCAAGGATCTAATCGACCAATACACTGGGCAGGAGAAAACGAGAAACAGAAACAAAGCGGGGGATCCCTCGGATAAAAAGCCAAAGCCTCCGGCCAAGTCTCGAAAAATGTTGGTCCGCGAACAGATAACGAAGAGGCGGGCTAACCCGAAGACCAAGGAGGAGAGAAATCTGATACGTCGCGCCCAACTTCGCGCCAAGCCGCCCAATTTTGTGTGCGATCTGTGCGGCCAGGCCTTCCGCATGTCGCACAACCTTCGGATCCATCAACTGCGCCACACCCGCACCAAGAACTACCAGTGCACCGAGTGCCCAATGGCATTCTACGATGCCTACATGCGCAACATCCATGTCCGGGTCCGCCATCGAGGAGAGACTCCATATTCGTGCCGTCACTGCCCAGAAACGTTTGCCTATGCGGGAGCTCGTCAAAAACACGAGAGGTGGGTCCTAAATCCGCTAGCTTCTGAAAATTTAATTCCAAAAGTGAAATGTTTACATTTAGCGAAGTCCACGGAGCTCCGCCCCGGACAATTGTGCAGCGCATTAATCCAAAGCCCATGCCACGCAACGATATGCGGCACTACTGTAAGCTGTGTAACAAAAGCTACGCCTCACAGTATGCCCTCCGTTGGCACTCCAAGACGCACACGGATGGCCAAAGTTACAAATGCGAGCAGTGCGACAAGAGCTACAATGATCCTGCGAAGCTGAAACGCCATGAGATGACTCACGAGAAGCGGCCACTGCAGTGCAATGTGTGCCTCAAGGGATTCTACCAGAGGACGCGCCTAAAGGAGCACGAACTAATTCACACCGGCGAGCGTCCCTACTGGTAGGCTCATCTCTTAAATATGAGATTGTCTTTAATTGTCGCATTCCCCCTTCCAGGTGTGAGATCTGCAATGTGAACTTCCGGTACAAGTACAACATGAAAACCCACGCCAACACCAAAATGCACAAGGACAATCTGCATAAAAAGAGGTCTATTAATGGATTCGTCATCGAATAAAAATGTGCCTGACTATTCATCTTATTTGTTTTATGTATTTGTGTCCAAGGCTTGAATTGATTTTGATTTTCGCTTTTTTCGCCGCTCATTTTCGACGTGACTGGAGGAGTTGATGTGCTGAGTGAAGTTTCCAGCGCGCAGGAACCACAGGTCGCATACCTCGCAACTGTGAAGAATGGAATGATTACTTTTTAATGAAAATCACATTTCTGTTGGACACTTACTGGAAAGTGCGCTCGCCTTTTTTGATGATTTCCCA
This sequence comes from Drosophila monieri, assembly GCA_035047585.1. Lineage (NCBI taxonomy): Eukaryota > Metazoa > Arthropoda > Insecta > Diptera > Drosophilidae > Drosophila > Drosophila monieri. Next base: position 494,891 of record JAWNPJ010000112.1, on the reverse strand, counting down.
CTTGGATTGCGGTGCTCGACCCTTTTTGCACGCCTCTCTGAGGATGGGAGATGAGTATTTAAATATAAATAAGCGAAATATAGAACCCACCTTTCGTGCCTCACCCTTGAACTGTTTGTGCTGTATTCCAAGCCACAAAAGGTGCAGGCGTAGGGACCCTCCGTGTGCTTAAGTTGGTGGCGTCGCAGCAGGTGCAACGTGTAGCACTTCTGGTGACATTGCTCGCACTCGAAGGGCTTGGTGCCCGTGTGCCGCAGCAGGTGAACGTTGAGGTTGCTGGTATCTTTAAATTGCCGACCGCAGTGCTCACAGATGCAGGGCTTCGCTGTGGTGCTATTCCGGTCCACAATCCGCTTTGGTTGTTTGTCGTCGATGACTTTCACGTGAATCAGCTTTCGGCCCAGACGCATCGTTTTTTTATTGGACTTGTTCTTCACCTTAATCTTGCGCTGGTTAGTCTGATCAGGCTGGGATTCTCCATAGTCCTCGGGTATGGGTGAAAATCCCTCTTCAATATGCGTCTCATCAAAGGTGTCTATGCTCTCCACGATCTCTTCGAGCATGGCCTCTGGTTCCAGCTTGACCTCACTGGGTGCCATTAGCTCATCGATGCCCAGAGGATCAGCAGTGGGCACCTGTTGAATAGGTGGCTGCAGCGCCACAGTTGCAGGATCCTCTGCCAAGCTAGTTTTCAATTTCTTTTTCGAGAGGTACTTCTCAATCTTTGCACATCTCCTTCGGAAGCGTTGCACCTTTCTGATCAGATTTTGACAATCAATACACATATAGCAAGGAAAGTCGGGAGCACTTTGAAACTATAAGATAAGAAATATAAATAAAAGATACAAAAAAATGCATTTTTAAACTTGCCCAGCAGTTTGTTATGGTTCTGACAAAGCGCAACATCTGGCGGCCCTCACTTGAAAACATCTGCAGACAGTGCTCCGGCACAATCTGTTTACCGCAAGTGCGGCAGAATTCGTTCATGGCTCAAATGTGTTAATTTGAGGCAATTATTTAAATTTTTCACGTTCTTTTTCCATATTTTGTGTTATTTCCAATTGGCTGTTTTCATTTTCAACTTCCCGTCCTTCGGTCACTTTAAATTAAAAAAAAATACCAGATTTATAAACTATCGATAGGCAGGTGTGCAACTCTTCTTGACCTGCTGGTAACCCTGGCAGTTTCCGTCCTCCATCTTTCTGCATTGACTTTTCACGATGGTGAGTTCGTCCGCGACAGATTTTCACAAAAATAAACAATTTTTACTGTGAAAGTGGCTTCTAAAAGCAAGCAAACTGCCGCTGAAATGTGATTCACGGCTTGTGATATGAGGACATGCCGTCATTTTGGCTAGAAATCGTGAAAACCCGTGGCAAAAACATGACCATGCCTTAACCTCGAAAGCAGCAGGCTCCAAATGGAGTTTTAGGGTGTTTATTAGCCTGTTTTTCATGAAAATTCTTTGCTTATTGTCTTCCTTTACAAACAGCCGCCTAAGAAGGACGCCAAGTCGTCGGCCAAGCAGCCGCAAAAAACACAAAAGAAGAAGGAGGGTTCCGGTGGCGGCAAGGCCAAGAAGAAGAAGTGGTCCAAGGGAAAAGTCAGGGACAAGCTGAACAACCAGGTGCTGTTCGACAAGGCTACCTACGAGAAGTTGTACAAGGAAGTGCCCGCCTACAAGCTCATCACCCCCTCGGTGGTTTCTGAGCGTCTCAAGATCCGTGGCTCCCTGGCTAAGCGTGCTCTGATCGAGCTGCGTGAAAAGGGTAAGTTCTCTGTGAATCTATTCCCCAGAGCCCTGATTCTAATTAGTTTGTTTTTCTTTTAGGTCTGATCAAGCAGGTCGTGCAGCATCATTCCCAGGTCATCTACACACGTGCCACCAAGGGTGATGAGGCGTAAATGTTTTACTACAAAACGCATTTTTAGTCGCATTCATTTTACAATTAAACGTTGATTGTATCGGGAGCGCAACTAGGACGCCGTCGTGTGTAAAATGTTGAATAAACTTGCTTTCTTATTCTAAGGGATATTTGAGTGATTTTTTATTGAGGAAAAGTGCTCCAGCGGAATGTTCAAATTCAACAGCTGATTACAGGAAAAAACAGGATTTGGGTTTTAAGAGGATTTTATCCGAAATAAAAGGAATCTAAACAGTTGAGACAGTATTCCAAGGAGATATGGTCATCTTGTTGGGAAATTTCAATTCAAAAAGGGACAAATTTGAATTCTTTTCAATAAGATTGAAAATAGAAATGTTCAAAAATAGGTTTGGGTTTTATTTGAACTTCCTATTAGGAAATTGTATACTTAGCAAGGTGTGAGGATTTAAAAAAATTACCATTCAATGAGCAAAAAATTATTTAAATATAAAAATATATAATATATTTAAAGATTCATTTAAAAATATTGGATTTCTTAATGAAGGAACAAATTTTAAGTCTCTTCTTCTTCTAGAAATGACATTCACCCATTTCGCATTCAAACATTTGAATATGAAATTCGATTATTTAATATACAAAGTTTCAATAGATTAAAAGAAAACATTTTTAAGTTAGTGAAAAAAAATATATTTAATTTTATATATATGTTTTAAAAAATTGTCTATAATTACCAATGTCATACCCAGAAAACATTCAGTTGGGCGTCTACCGGCCCAACTGCCATTCACAGCGAAAGTTGGCTTGAACGCAAACGCAATGTTTACGTGGTTACGTTTATTTTGATGACAACACGGCAGATTGGTTCGGTTCAGTTTTCGGCTTCTTCCAAAAATGTATTAACCCAAAGCTATTCAACAATACGCTACACTCCGCTGGCAACTGTGCAAACAAGACCAAGACGACCGGGTAGCGGAGCAGGAAGCGTCTGTTCTGTTTACGGTGTGTCCGTATATCCCGTCAGTCCCCGTGCCGCTGAGAGAGTAGGTGAGATTCTTGCGGGCCTGGCTAGAATCGGAATCAGCTGGAGCAACGCAGCTAAACCCCCGCGATTATACCACGTAAGCAAACAAATTGTTTGTTATCTTAGTGCGTACGCTTACGTATTGTCTGTCCATTCAGGTGCTAGAAGATGATCCCACTGTCGCACAAGGACAGGAGCAGCTTCGGCTACCGGGTGAGAGAAAAGCTCAACAGCTGGAAACGACTCATCTTTTCGGACCGAAACTCGCGCAACCTGTTCCTATTCCTGCTGCTTAACCTGAGTTTTGCCTTCGTGGAGCTCTTCTATGGAATCTGGACGAACAGCCTGGGTAAAATGCTCTTCACCGCAATTATAGTTTATCTTATCCGGGAGTTTACAACACCCTTGAACGTTAATCGGCAGGTCTGATCTCGGACTCGTTTCACATGTTCTTCGACTGCACCGGCCTCTTGGCGGGCTTAGCTGCCTCGGTAATTACCAAGTGGAAGGCCAACGACAAGTACTCCTACGGGTATGTCCGCGCCGAGGTGTTGGCCGGTTTTGTCAATAGCTTGTTCCTGCTATTCATCGCCTTCTTCATACTGTCGGAGGGCGTTGAACGGCTGATCGAGCCGCCCGAGGTTAAGCACGAAAGGCTATTTGTAGTCTCCGTGCTAGGATTGTTGGTGAATCTAGTTGGAATCTACGCCTTCAACCACGGCGGACACGGCCACTCGCACGGTGGCGGTGGACATGGGCACTCGCATGGCGGAGGATCAACAGGACATGCCCAGAGTCACGGGCACTCGCATAGCCACAACGACATCAGCAACCATGACCACCAGGCCATCACTCTGGATAATGGTAGCGTATATAGGCGCTTCAGTAGATTAAAATGGCTTAGAGTTATTAATTTTAAAAATGTTATCAATTTTTATTTAAGGTCATGGACATTCCCACGATCACGGCAGTCATGGACACTCCCACGACATGTCGGGCAACAACTCGCAGATTATGCGCGGCGTCTTCCTGCACATCCTGGCCGATACTCTGGGATCGGTGGGCGTGATTATCTCAGCCGTGTTGATGCAGATGTTCGGCTGGATGATAGCGGATCCCATTTGCTCAATCTTTATCGCCCTACTGATAGCATTAAGTGTGCTGGGCCTAATTAAGGAGTCGATTATGATTCTGATGCAGCGACAGCCAACGGGGCTGGATCGTTCGCTGCCGCAGTGCTATCAGAAGGTGACGGGTCTGGCGGGAGTCTACGCCGTGCAGGAGCCTCACTTCTGGACCCTGTGCTCCGACGTCTACGTGGGAGCTTTGAAGTTGGAGGTTTCGAAAAACGTCGATCCCAAGTACGTCGTCACGCACACGAGAATGATATTCGAGGCTGTGGGCGTGAAACAGATCTACATTCAGCTGGATTATGTGTAATGCGGATAAGGAATAGTCTATGGGTGTCCTTGTAAAATCATGTGTATATTTATCAGTGTGTGATTACGAGCTGAAGACGATGTTGTCAAGTTTATTTTGAAATTTTAGTTCCCTAGGACGCCGCCACACAAAATACACACGTTCATCACTTCCAAAAATGAGAAAAACAAAAAAAAAGAAAACCATACCCCTCCAAGAGCTAAGCAAAACAAAAAGTGTAATCTTCTGATCTAGTAATCTTTTGCGAATTTTGTTAATTATATTATTTTGTATTTGTTGAAATGCCATATGCCGGCATTCATTCCATTCTTTACAAACTAAAGGCGAGATATGTACGTAGATTCATTAGTGTAATTGTAAGCTAAGCGAAAAAAAAAGCAAAAATTGTGCAAGAGTAAATATATATTTAGAGTTTTTTAAATTCAGAATGAACAAACTCCGGAACATGCAATCATGCACCTACAAATAGCCTCTAATCTGACTGACATTTCCACTGACATTCCGCTATGCGGTGGAAGTACGTTGAACGGACCGTTTTGCCACAGTTTGAAGCATCAAAATAATGAACGAAATAAAATTTAATTTTGTTATTAGCATTTTTATACGTAAACCGAACAGATTGCGTCTTTTAATGCGGGTTTGGGCTTGGAAGATCCTTAAACTACAATACATATTCTGCTAAAATTGGAATATAAACAAACTTTTTTTTTTTTTTTATTAAAACATTTTATTTTTAGGCATTCAGTGACCCAAATAAACAGATTTTTAGGATTTCCGTCATCTGTTTTATTGAACAGAATTGCCTTTTTATGAAACAAAAATAGTTTACTTTTTTCCGGGATTAATCATGCTACTTTTACTGTAAAATTTAAAAAAAAATATAATTAAAAAATAACTCATTTAGTTTCGCATATTTGCGAGTACATACTGTGGCCGCCCCTCACGCGACGGCGGCAACAGGTCCACACGTTTCCCCGAAACGATAATGACGCCTGTGTTGGTGCGCGCCCCTCCCCTGCAGAAAGTTAAAACCAAGGTTGATAGAAGTAGATTATAGTATAGAGTCGCACCTTATGGCGAGAAGAGCGCATTTTGAGGCATTGATAAGCGCCACGATTGAGGTTAGGGCGAATGCAACGTGCAAAATTGGGCCACTGCAGGCCGTGCTGCGTCGATAAAATAGTATTCCATAGTTGGAATACCATTGCGCATGACCCCATCAACATATAGTCGTATGTATGCGTGTGAATTTGTACGCCACTGTCAAAGGTCAACAACTCCGGTACTGCCAAAAAAAAAAAAAAAAGAAAGCGAAAAATCGGGAGTGACTCAGACAGCAATGTCTCATGTACAGCCCTCTCGCTTGCACTCGTATGCCCTTAAGGCAGCTGCAATGTAACGGCGTCTACCTGCGCCCAACTGTAAATAAAAGAAGTACAGGCATGCGGATTTACAGTTGTATAGTATATGGTTTCCGTTTAATTCAGTACTAGTTTCCATTTTAGGTATTTTCTTAGTATTCGTTTGAAACAAAGATGAAAATGCGTACAATATTGCGTTGTTGCTATCAAAATATTATTTTAATTACAATATTCGGCACATTAACTTAGCCATTGTATTTGAATCTTTCGCCACAACCACAAAATTGCGTGCTACATGATCTGCAGTTAAACAATAAACATTTAATTCAATTTTTAAGAATTCTCTTTAACCAAAAATCAATTAAAATCGATGGACAGGGGGATCTTTGTCAGCTTTGTTTAAACATAAATTTAAGACTTTCAAAATTTTAACTAAGTATCTGATAAATATTTAGAAGGTATGCATGAGTATGATGGCCTGTTGGGTGATGAACGAATCCTCCCGCCCTTCGGTAGGGAGAAGTCGGAAAGGCACGCCCAAACACACAAGGCTGATCCATCCGGGTGATCCGTCTAGCACTTCTCCTCGTCAAGGCCGTGCTTGAAGAACATAAGCACGGGCACGCTGTCGCCGTTGATCTCGCGGTACTCCACAAGAGCCACCATGCCGTCGCAGTCCATCGACTCGCCGGTGAAGAACTGCAGTTCCTTAAAACGGCCAAGGATGTCCTTCATCGCCTTGTTCATGTTGGTCTTGAATACATCGACCTGATCGGGGGAGTTCTCCTCCAGTTTGGCCAGAACCTTCTTCATGTAGTCCTTCAGGTAGAGGGTGTAGGACTTTTTGTCGCCGAACGCGAAGCACTCCTGCAGACGGTGGTTCATAACCACATCAACGCCGGTCTCCGTAGTGATGTCGGTGCCCTCGTCGGCCTCCTCAGCGGAGGCGTTGGCGCCCTCCAGTTTGATTTCGTCGCCCGAGCGAGTGATCAGCTTGCCTTGCACCTCATAGATCACGTCGTCCACCAGCTTCATCTTGTAGGTGTCGGCGAACATCTCGTCACCGGTAATGATATCCTTGTAGATCTTCATGATTCTATCGTTGTTTCTGTTTGAAAATGGCGACAGGCGTCTATATCACTTGCGAATCTACACCGGGACGGGCCGAAAACGACTTGCCACGCGCTCAATCGACAGGAAAAAGGTTGACAGATGGCGGCACAACCATTTGGGATAATTGCCACTCTGGTATTTTTGCTCAGAACGCCAATGGTCTCTTTAAACCAGAGGTGTTGCCAGAATTTTATTCAAAAATTTGCAAAATAGTAGTAATAGCTACAAAATATGTCTAGAAAATCGAAAAATATGACTGATTGCTAAATTATCACGTACTTGATTGATTAAACATGAAAATGAGTTGGTTTTATTCCATCTAAATAATTTCTTTAAAGATCTCTTTATATCATATAAGCTATATGTAAAAAAAATATTTTTATTTCAGCCAAATTAAAAAAATGGTTACGGGTGAGAAGAACAATTTTATTTATTTTAGATTTTTTCGACGAATGCATAGTGATACTGTTAGTATTTTTTCGTCTCAGAGTTTTAGCATATGTTGGTATTATTTGGTCTCTCAGTATACGGTCCCACCATCCCAAATTCCAGGTGAAAAACAAGGAAATGTACGTAATTTATGCCATTACAAAACCACAATACTGAGTTTCAACCAATTCTGATAGGTATGCACTATCCAGCTCGCTGATCCGCTCCCCGGCGCTGCGGCAGGGCCTCCAAATGGCCGCTGCCAGCCGCCAGGTTTCGCTGAAGGTGGTCTCTGTGGGATCGACCCAGAAGGAGGAGTCGTTCTTTGAAAAGAACGAACGCCTGGGAAGGAAGCTGTCGCCGCATCTGAGCATCTACTCGCCCCAGCTTACCTCCATTCTGTCGGTTATGCATCGCGGTACCGGCTTGGCCCTGGGCGCTGGCGTTTGGGCATTGGGCCTGGGCGCTCTGATCTCGTCGCACGACATTAACCACTACGCGACCATGGTGGAGGGCTTGCAGCTCAGCGGCGCCACACTGACTGCCCTCAAGTTCATCATCGCTTACCCGGTTGGCTACCACACAGCCAACGGCATCCGCCACTTGCTGTGGGACACCGGTCGCTTCCTTAAGATCAAGGAGGTGTACTCCACTGGTTATGCAATGGTAGCCACCTCATTCATTCTGACCGCTATCTTGGCCCTGCTCTAGACTTCTTTTGGCTAGTCGACCTATTAAAGTGTACTACGAAGATGGTGTGAAAATTGTTATATGCAAATATATGTAAAGTAAATATTTATAATATTTTGTTGTTACGCAACCACTTGCAGTGCTGTACAGGGTTTGAATTGGCGTTTCGTTTTGCCGTATGGACCGATGGCATGAGTTTAGTGTAATTTGAGGTAATTGTTTGCATTCAATCATTTTTTTCCTCGATATCGTAGGCCTATGCCGATGCTCAGGTCAATCATGGAATTAAGTATACGCCTTGATTAACAGAATGTTAAAATGATAGAACTAACAGAATGTTTAACAGATGCGCCTTGAGGGTATGCAACAGTTTTTAATTTCAACTATTCTTGTCTACTTGTGGACCACATTTTAACCTTAAGTTGAATAAAAAGACTTATTTGTTTTACTTTCTTCCATCTTATTAAGTTTTATTATTGTGAATGCTTGGATTATTGTTTGTAAAAGCTGCAAATCGTAGTGCAACGTTCGTGTATGAGGTTAAAATGTATCTAACAACTAATATCACAATCGATGTAATTAAAACTCCTCGTCTAGTGAATTCTGTATTCGGGCGCTTCTATTGGATAGATCCATGTTTGCTGCCTTCCGTTTCGGATATCCTTTCACCGTCGCTGTCGCTCTTCCCTCCATTTTCGGCGGATGGTAGCAATTCGAAATCACAGACCAGAGAAAAGTGATCCGACGGATACTGGTAGCTGGGTGTGCGGTTCTTGCCGATTTGCTCGCCGGCTGGGAATTCCAGACAGTTCTTTATCTAAATGGAAGTTGCTTATTAATTCAAAATGTATTGCATAAGAGGCAATGAATTGGTCCCCACCTTGAGGCGATCAGGCGTGTAGAAGACGTAGTCGATGGTGTGACACTCCTCACCGTCCTCGCGAATCTTCCAGGTGGTGTAAGGCGGTTCGCGCTTAATTGACTCCGAAACAAACTCGCCGACATCCTCGCTGGGTTGCAGAATTTTCTCACGATCGAGCTTCACATCGGCATAGGCACTGCCCAGTCGGAGGAGATCGCAGCCGAGAATCGTGGAGTAGATCGGTTCTACGGGCTCAGCGTTAAAGTCCCCACACAAGAGTAGGGGTGTTTCACCAGCAAACTGTTTCACAAACCGGATTAGATCCCGGCCCTGTTCATTGCGTAGCTTGGCCAAAAGGGCGCCATGTCGGGCTTTCAAATGGGTGGTGCAGACGCAAAATTCGCGCCCATTGCCGCGCATACGCAGCCGGGCGGCGATGGCTACTTGGTTACTCTGCACCCGCCACACCTCCAGGATGCGGGTGTCATAGCCCAGGAGCTGTAGCTTGTCCCGCTTGTAGAAAATGGCGCATCCATCTGGTCCGTTGTTCTGCTCGATGTACAAGCACGGAGAGTCCGGCTTTGGGAAGAATATACCCTCGTAGCTCTGAGTGCCCAGTACAGTTTGCAGGAACTTGAAATGGTCCACTTCCTAGTTGGTGGAAAAAGTGGGTTTTAGGTTAAAGCGTGACAGATTCCTGGTCTTGGTAATCGGGAAATGGTGATATTTACTTGAAGACAGATCACATCCGGCTGATTTTGAAGGATCTCCTGGACAATCAGGTACTTGCGGTGCTCCCAGGTAAGTGCCTCTTCGGGACAGCGTACAAAGCCATCATTGTGTTGGCCGAGAGCTGGAAAAAATCCATTTGTTTTGGACTCCAATAATCATACTTATCCATCACACTTACTCTGCGAGAGTATGTTCCACTGCAGCAATCGAAGGTTCTGAGAGGCCTCCCCTCCAGACGGAGCACTGCAGACTGTAAAAAGAGATTAAAATGTGCCCCATAATGCCTAGATTATAGTGGCCTACCCCTTGAGACGGAGTTCAGCTTGAGGCCCCTTAGCCCGTCCGTGAAATCCTCGTCCGGCAGCAGCAGCGGCTTCAAGAATTGGCGAGTGAGGAGCGAGGTCTGCTCGATTCTCCCGCCCCACAGCTTCTGGACGTGCTGGAGCAGGGCGGAGGTGCTCAGTCCCTCGGGCAGTTCCAGGTCATCGTCCTGGGAGTCGACGTTGTTGATCTTTGGCGCCGAGTTGAAGGAGCCCATTCTGTAATTAAATAAAATTGAATTATTTCAAACTTCATTCCACAATCTATTCGATTATATTGCCTTTAAAACATAAAAAGTATGTTTTTTTTTGCATTTCAATCGATTAAAAAATAATTAAAATATTTCGCAATCAAGCAACTTCCAGCAAACATCACCAACAACAAAAAAAGAACAACAGCCAAACACTAAAATGCAATTATTTTTTGGTCATCTGGTACTTACAACGCATCTGGTTTCTTATATAGAATTTTTCTCAGTATTATGCTGAAAATGAATAAACTATGACTATGGCGCTGACTGGCGTAAAACTTTCCCATTTTCAACTGGCTGTAAGAAATTATTTTGTGGTGTTTGGGTGAGAAAGAAAATTGTTGAAATTATTAGAATTTTTTTGAAAATAAAGGCGCCAAAAGCGGTCATTTTTTTGAGCAGTCTTATCGTTCAGTTTGGAAGACCCTGGGGAATATCTGAGAGATAGCCTTTTCATTAAACTGATATGGTTTTGATTATTGAAGTCTCTTCAAGTCCCCCCCAGAAGAGTTGGCTAAGAAAACAAAAGGCATAGAGGGGGGAACGAAGGGAAGGGAGGATGTCCGCCCACGCAAAAATCCGGCGAAACAAAAACAGAAGTGAAAAATGTCGCTCGGTCAATCGCTTCGCAGCTGTTGGTCTGGTTTGCTCCACCAGAATGGAAACCAGTTCTCCGCCTGGGGTTCGGATTGGATCGGGGACTGGATTTCGGGGACTGGAGCCCGCCGTAACAGCGCTTGTCATCACAATCAATCATCGGCGAGATTTAAGATCTCACCCAGCTCGCTCACCTGGTCAGCATCACCTTCTGCAGATAGGCCTTCCGGTCGTTCTTGCACGGCGCCTTATTGGCACGTTTCATTTGCATGGCTTGCTCCATGGCTTTGGCAAGGATCCAAGGATACAGTTTATTGATTTTTCAGCTAGTACAATTTTTTTGGGTGGGGGGGTGGAGGTGGAGGTGGAGATGGAGATGCCGAAATATGTCGGAGAACGAGGCGCGCTTGCAAGCGACTTTGACGAAACTGAATGCCAACTGAAGTGCGGCGTTTTATTAGAGAGATCATTGCCGAGGAGAGCTGCGAGTGAAAGAGAGAAAGAGCTAGGGTGCGAGAGGGAGAGAGGACGCACAAACGGGTATTTCGCATGCGAGATGTATCTGCAAGATACTCCAGAACGAGATCAATACGTTCGGCTCACGTGCGTACGACGGAGGCGACGGCGAGTTTGTTCGCGAAATGCTAAACAAAAGAACGATTCTGATTCTGATTCAGAATCCGATTGTGACAGCTTCTTAAATATTTATGTATGCTGGCCGAAGTGGGGGGAATGGCTCCTGGGGGGTCAGATTAATGAAAACAAAAGTGTTCGCCCCTCGCTGGGATATTCAAATTGAAAACCAGACCTGGGGGGAAGAGAAATTCTGCCGGCAGCATCCTTAGCTAATGCCCGATTCGTGTTGTATGCCTAAGCAGTATCCCAAATGTTCTCAAATGCTAATCTGCCAGACAAAAGATACAATTGTATCTGCATCTGGCCAATTGATATACAGCAACGCAGTTACATGCGTAATGAGTTCTGCTGTCGGCTGGCCGGCAGCAAAGAGATATTGTATCTGCATCTGGGGGATCGTTACCTGGGAATGGGCACGGCCACACGTCGCGCGAACGTTTTCGATCTTACGATCAGACGCGATGTTTTCATTAGAAACTCCATTTTATTTTTCGGCTGAAACACTTTTTTTTTTCCAGCTACTTGAAGATCACTTTCTTTTCGGGTTCCACTTCTCTGTGGCTTTTCTGGGGACTCTTCGGTTAGTTCTGTCACCAAACTATACTGTCACAGTATTAGGATAACTTGAATCGTTTTATATTTAAGGTCAGTATGGCAAGGTCAAAGAGACGCGGCCCCATCTGTGTTTCCTAAAACGGCAGAATTAGTTTGTGGTTAGAAATTGTTGGAATACATTGATTTAAATTACCAAACGCCACTTGCAAAATGCCCACTAATCTTTGTCAGCTTTGGGTTCAATCGTTAGGCACGTGCCATGCCAGTTACTGGCATTTTATCAGCCACCTTCGTGACCCAGAAGCCATAAAGGCACCTATTGATAGGACTTTCCTCCGATATACTAGCTCAGATATGATTTTAATTAAAATGTATTTATCGATGGGTTAATTAATGTTTAAGTAGACAGTTAGTAACTAATTAAAAATATAATCTTTTTGCTCTTTTCAAGAATATGGAATATGAATATTATTTTCATAAATAAATCCCTGAAATATGTAGCTTATAGATACATTTTTCCTTAGCGACAACCCTGCATTATTTTGTCATGATCACTTTCGCGTAAATTGTGCAAGGTTAGTTTTTGTTGCTTTCATTCAAATCGGCCAGTTGATAGACGCCGAGTGTCTTTGAGCAATATGCCTGGCAATGCCTAAGAACACTTGACACGCCGCCAGCCATGAACTTGATTTATAAGCACGGCCCACCCCCCCCCAGCCAGCCAGCTCCCCTCTCCCTGTTCTGCCAGATACAAGATACGAGTAGCTCACCTCACCAGATACAACAGCAGATCGCGAGGCGGCTCAAACTCCGCGATCGCACTCGGCGGCAACTTGTCTCCAGCTGCAGCCGAACTCTGGCTGAGATCGAGATTGATATTTGGGCTGGCCACGCCCCCAACATCAACATCAACATCCATATGCGCGTCCATTTCCTTCTCGATTTCCAGTTTGCGCGCAGCGAGACGCTGCTTCATCTGAGCGGTGGAGGTCATGGCCGAGGTCTTGGCCACAGCTTCCGCGATTTCGTACTGCCTGAGGAAATCCTGCCGCTGCTGATTGCCGGCGAGCGTGAGTCCTTGGGGCTGTCTGCACTGGGGACCACACAGGCGCTGGCACATCTCATTCACGGCCGAGCACCGATCCACCAGGTGTTCCGGCACCAGTTGCAGGCAATTCAGACAGGGCTTGTCCATTCCGGAACTCTCTTTTGTTACCTCGTCCTCGGAGTGGGGATTGGGTTGCTTGGCATCTTGATCTTCGGGAGACGGTGGCTCCTCATCGGTCACCCTAAAGAACTGCGGCGGCCTGTCATCCTCTTCCTGGATGTGGTTGCTCCTGTAATCCGTGGCATCGTTTAGCTGGAGATTTAGGAGCAGGGATGTCACGGGCATGGCTTTGCCCAAGGCCGGCTGACGCCTATGTCCGTAGTTTTCCGGCAATCCTGTGGTGCTCTGCTTTCCATCCATTTTCCTTTGTCGCTTTTAACACTTTTCATTGACCGCGGGGCGTATGCGTGATATTTTTACCATCAGCTAGCATTCAGCTAGAGAGGGGAGCGATTCAATTCTGGCCGCTTAGATCACAGACAACAATTAATACGCGCGTGCGTTGCCTTTCCTTATTTATATCTTTTCGGCTGGCTCTAGCCGAGATCGAGGCAATCAAGTGCTCGGTGCCCGCTCTCATTCCTCATTAAGTGAGCAAACCGCCAGGCCGCCATAGGTGGTAGGGTAATAATAATAATAAAAATGAAATTTTTGCTCTCGCTCCCATTCCCAGCCCGATCGCTGATTCGCTGGATCGCCGATCGTTTAAAGGTAAACCACATTTTGTTTCATTACTTTCCAAAATGTCAACTTTTCGCGATTAGCAAAAATAATACAATAATACTATGATGTATGTTAGTGCCTAAAAGTTACAAATTAAACGAACGCTTTCATCGACTTTATAACCTGACCCGATGAATCAGATCCGAGAACAGACGCTGGTGGTGGTGTTGTGATAAACGAACACGCATTTACTTGAACTTGCACCTGTTTAAGGTCAACTCGAGACATAAATAATTGCTAATATTTCTGGAATTCTGTTTACAATGTACTTTTTGAAGTATTTACTTTTGAAATATTTTCGGAAAAGTGCCTTCCCTTCTGGTATTTCATTGAAAACGAGAACGGAATTCCGTATTCCGCAAACAATCAATTGCAGATAAATAAAAAACAGTTTTCAATCAGCAATCAGATTGATTAATTACAGTGGCAGTCATCATTTTACGCCTCAGTTAGTTCCTTCCCCAGTGCCAGGGTAGTGGATGGAGAGAGACCCGAAGCGGTAAGCCTCCACAGCTAATTTGTGGCAAATAAATTATTTGCATTTTCATGATTTGCATTAATTCAAGAGCAAAGTGATTGCACTTAGTTTGGCTAATGAACTGCCAATTGAACTGAATTTGTATTCACTTCCGTCACTATTTTTTGTAATACGATAGTTGTTTGTATATCTAAGATATTAATTCTATAAATATTTATTACATTATATTATATTATTATTTTGTGAACATTTTAATGCTCAGTTTATGCCTAAAAGTATGCTAGAAGCTACTTCAGAACGTGTCTATATTTTACTTTTTTAACTAACAACATCATTATTATTAACTTTAAACTTTAGACTTTCAAGTTTTTATTTCAAGTTTTATTACAAAAATGTACATACTTTTTTTTGATAATAAATACAATAAAATATAACAAATTTTAGAAAAATAAAAGCTACTCTTACATTTATTCACTCTTTTTCCTATTAGCTTTTGGAACTTGGTCTAGATTCTAGATTATTTCTAGACTATATTTTATTCGTACATACCTAGAATTAATTTTCGTTGTAATTCTAATTGAAATTCATATATTAACTTCCCCTTCCGCGGCTGGGACTTGACGTTTCAACGGTGGCTGCCTTCTTTTTTTTGGCAATGCACTGCGGAAAGTCGAGCGGAATCAACAAGAGAATCGGCCGACATTGAGTTTTATTTTTATGGCTATATGTACGTGAGTGTCCAAGTGGCGAGAATCTTGAACTTGGCAACCAGCTCGCTCAGCTTACGCCGGAATTTTCAATCCAATACATAGTAGTACTTTTCTGCCTATTAATCTTACAATTAACTGGCTGGGCTGTACACCTGCTAGCCGTGGATCAGGTCATCAAAAGGTCGATCTACCATCTACCAGCAAACAAAAAGCGAACAAAAAACTGGGATTTGATAAGCTTATCAGATATTTTTGCGCCCAATGCTGGGTGGTTGCTCGACTATCAGGTGACCTGCATTTTCCTCGTTCGGCAAATAAGAAACATAAATAATTTGTAATTCCAAGATTACAGATTAAATTAAATGTTTATTATTTATGAGTCTTTAGGAGAAAAGTTTTGATAAAGACTGAGCAGTTGAGGAACTGAAGAGCATCCGTTCTATTTTACAGGGTATAGGTGCATATTATACGCTTTGTTCTAGGGACAGCTTTGCGATTATTTCGTTTTATTCAACAGCATAGCGACAGATTGGGACACATAGCCAGCCGTACTATATTCTCGTATGTATGTACAATATCGCAACGGCAGCGACTGTGCCTGTGGCTTCTGCTTGGAAATAACTGGTTCTGCTCCGGCAGAAGCTGATTCCAGCTGGACACAAAAATAATAACAAAAAAAGAAATCTTTGCTAGATTTTTCCCGAAAAGGTAGTGGTGGTCGTGGGTGGCAGGCACTTTGCAAGTGTGTCAGTTTAGGAAACATCTTTCTTGAGGACTCACCATTTTGCAGTCCGCACTAGACATCACCACACATGGTTAGGTAGCCTTGAATCGAAAGGAATCCAAATCCAAACTGCCCGCCTAATCACGGCCGCTTCTAATCCAATTCCGTTATAATAACGATCTAAGTTTAGGGATTCAAGTGCTCCGACGAGCTGAAAAGAACTAAACTCGATGGTAGGTGCTTTGCGCCATTTATACCCATTCTCTCTGTTTGGAAAATCGGAAGCTGATAAGGATAATGCCAAGAGCACTCTCTCGGCATGTCTGTTACGTCTGCCGGAGGCGCAATCGAACATTTGGCGAGTAACCGAAACCCGCTCCCAGCCACTCGTCACCTCATTATCGTAATAAGTTCAATGGCTGGGCTCTCTCAGGGTCTGTAACACTATTTTGAATGTTCGTTTCTGTTTGCCCTACACTGCGTATGAGCGATTATTGTGTAAAGGTCTTTCGCTAAGAAATCATTCAAAAGAAAGGATATTTTATACTACACTTTGTAGCGATCCCTGAGTGGGGATCTGAGTGGGTCAATCGCGAATAATTTGTAAGTTCGCCGCGTTGATAACAATGCCAATGACACGGGCCTCGTGTCTGGTCTTGTGTCTGGCTTGGCGGGGATATCTTATCGGGGCTGGAGCCACTCGAAAGCGTTTCTCCCAGCATAGCTCCTACGCCTGCCTGCAGTATGGGGGGAAATGCAGAAAGAAGTGATCCAGCCTGGATCTAATTGGATTTAATTAGATCGAGGCGGTAGCATTTGCGTAGCTCTCACGAATCCCACTCTCTATCACCCGGGCAAGGTCACTCGACATCATACAACTATCTCTTTCTAATAAAACGTACATATATAGTATTTTTATTGCTCACAGCCAGTGGGCTAGCCACTGCGATTAGATAAGGACTTTGAGTGGACCCACCTCGGCCTTGTTTTAGTGCTGGGGTGCAAAGTTCACTCCTTGGTTTATCTTTCAAATATTATTTTAAAAAGTGTGTGCTAGAAAGCTGAGCCAGACTTTGTTTTCTAAGACTATCGCCATAAGCGTGCCATTTTTAACAAATTAATTAAATAATATATGTTTGAATAATATTTTTATTTATGTATTTTTTATGACATAAGATGTCTGTCAACAAATAAATGACTAAGAACTGACGGCTGGGTCTAGTATTAGGAGACAGTCCTAAGGTTAGGAAGCGATAGTTACTAGGTGGCTTGTCTTTCAAAAAGAGGTCCTTTATCAAGCTTCCATCATATAATTAATTGAATTTATTCGGTAGAGGCCGGACTTGTCCCACAACTTCTTCCGTAAAACTACAAAGGACTTGTCGTCGCTTTCATCAAATTACATTCGGTGTGCTGCCATTGTTGTCAACAAGTGGGATCTTTTTAATGGGGAATTCCCATAAATTGCGATTAAATTACCCTCCAACAAGAGGCCCCTGCGCCCACTTTAATCTGAACAGATCTTTTGTGCTTGTTGGAAATTGTGTATGCAACGCCCTCAGAATGCCGAAACCCACAAAGAACACACAGTTACAGTATGTAATTAAAAGACCATTTCTGTTGTCACCATCCCACAAAGCACACTCATACGTACACTCATATGCTACCCGCAAGCCAACAAACAGGCACTTTAATAAATTACAATGCAAATGGTTACAGTTACTGCACCGAGAAAATAAAACGAGTTTTTGAATTTTAAAACTATTTTTGATGGCAAAGCCAATGAATATGCCATTCAAATATTTACAAAAATAAAGTTGAAAAGGTTTTTTAATTATTTTTACTATTAATAGAAACAGTAATTTTTTTCAGTGCATATAAGACAAGCTCAGCCAATTTCCCAGCGGTCGCAAACCAAACAAAATATGTGCTTAGAAGAGCGGGAAAGAGGTGAGAGTTTTAGAGAGGAGGAGCTCTCACTCTCTTACCTTCACACTTCGCAGGCAGATTGGAGGAAATTTTTATTTATTTTTTTTGTTGTAATAATAAACTGCAAAAACAAACAAAAAAATAAATTATAAAAACGAATATACAAAATGAAAAACTGAAAACAAAGACCGAGACAGAAAAGCTGCACAAAGAAAAAACAAGCATCAGCAGACATTTTTGTTGCTGCCGCCAAAGTCTCCCCTTCTTCGATGTTGTTGTTTTGTCAATAAGCCCGAAGATTTGTTTGGAGGGTAGCTTCAAGGGGGGAAAAAAAGCACGCAAAAAAGGACAAAGGAAGGCACGCCCAACTAAACCAGGCGCGGTTCATCATATTAGGTAATTTCAGCCACTTACAGGAACTTCTTTAAAAACTTGTAGCAGGCAACCAACAAAAAAACAATTGTTGAAATAAGCTTCATTTTTCTCGAAATTGTATTTTTTCACTGTGTCTTGTTTATGCTAATTTTGTATATTTTTTTCAGTCAAATTTTTGAGGTGTGTCAGAAGAGTCTCAATCAAACATCACTTTGTACACGAATATGAGGTTCCAATTCAGTTTTGGTTTCTGGTCGCTACAATTAAGACGAGGTTTTCCTAAATTTTCGTTAACATTTCACTATCAATGCCATTTCCGCGAACACGTTTTCCACACTAAGCGGCCAGCACATGAAAAAAACGCCGAGGAGATAACGCTTTCTGTGACGTAGCGTATGTGAGAGGTATGCGCCGCGAAATTAAAGAGAAAGTTCTCAGAGAGAGTGAGAGTGGCAGCGCAAATTAGTGTAAGGCGGCAGAAAGGAAAAGCTAACTGTAGGCTACAGTTGGAGTCATTGGTGGGGTTTCACGACTATTATATATCCTATGTACATATAGTATTAAAATAATATTTTTTTAAATTAAAAAAAAAGTATGTAGAATACAAAACTTTATGCTACAGAGAATAAAAAAGTTTATGTGAAGAAAAATACAAATTAAAAATAAAATGTTTCTAATCCTTTATTAATTCGTAATTTACCGAATCTGGATTAAAACATAAAGCCACATACAAGTTGAATCTTCCAACAAAATACATATACCTAAAAAAGCAAGGTACAAAGTCACGTCCACTTGTTGTGAGCGGGGCAATAAACTCTTGTGAGGGCGTACTTAAGAGCTACCAGCAACTGTTATTTTAAGAGAGCTCATCAAACAAACATTTAAGAGTATTAAGCTTTTTGAACTGAAAGCCCCCCAGAGATATATATATCAGCTGATTTTGAGCTTGCATCTGTGATGTAAATAAGGCTGTGTAAAAATAAAGCTTTTAATAAAAGCTTATAACATGAATTTAACAATAAAAGTGAGCGCTCAACATGTGCTTTTAAATATTATGCTAAGTTAACAGCAGTACTAAGAAATTCGAAATGGATGTCCTGGTGTCCTTTCCCAGATCTGTCAGCAATTGGAAGGTCTAAAGTCATAGGAAGGTCCCAAGCGAATGGATAAGTTGGCGGGCTCGTTTAAACGTTCCTTCATTAGTCTGAAAAAAGTAATTGAAATAAAATTAGCTTTAAAATTTATCTTTAAAAAATATTTTAATCCAAATATCTATCTTTCTTAAATGTTTTAACTTTGGAAGCAAAAGTTTTTGGAAACAAATGCAGCCACAAAACATAAACATCAAAATTTCATCACGTATACGCACTGTTTCACAACATTTTAGAGATACTTGTTATATTTTTTCGTAATGTCATTATTACGCTTGATAATACAATTTGACCAAGAAATTTCATATTTCTCATTAAAAACAGCTTAAAATAGTTGTTAACGTAAACAAGTTAGGGATCACGTGGCGTATACGCGTTATTCCATGGAAAGTTTTAAGGCTATGTGACACCATTGAAAGTGTAACTTAAATAATTGAAAATAAATATAAAGGTTCGCTCTAGCTAAGTTGTATGTACATAGGCAAACCTTGAGGTAAACAATAACAATGGGCTTATCTGAAGCACCTGTGAACAGGCGGCTAATATTCCTACCGTTTATCTGCCTCGCTCTCGCAACTTCGATAGCCTTTTCTTTTAGCCGATTTGTTTAGCCTCAACGATCGTCTCAGTTCTTTGGGGAGAGGTTTGTTGGTTTCGCGTTGGAGAAAACTACTGAACCTTCCGCACTTCTCCGCAAGGCGATGCCACACCAGCAGGATAAAATGCTTGCCGCGCGATGATGGCCCTGATGATGATGTCCCATTGGCACCGCAATCGTGCAGATCAACGGTTGAGACAACCCACGACGACATGCTGGCACTGACTGAATTAAGCGGGCCAGAAGAGCCGCCAGCCACTTGGCCGGACATTGATAAGATTGGCTAGTGGCAATCGAACAGTTTCAATGGTTCGGCAGCGTCATATAGCCTTTGGCGGAAAGATTACAGCCGAAACCCGAGCATTGCAGATGAATCAATGGTGCCCTGGTGGAGATTTCTTATTTAAATTTCTAACAAAATTGTAACATTTTCCAAAACGATATGAAAAAAAAAATAAACTAAAAAAAACCCAAAACAAAAAAAAAAAAAAAAAAATATATATCTTTATGGTGAATGTGTCCATTCAGTGCATGTCCTCATAGAAAATAAAAAAAAGGATGCAGTGGTCAGCTCCCAAGTGGAAACCACCAAAGGATATTCTCGCGTCACCCCTCCCCCATTAGGCGACCTCCTGGCTTGCATTTTCGCCCTATTACCTCAACTGCCCCTGGGTATTCCAGAAAAATTGCACACAGTATGACTTCCACAGAATAATAACTCTTTTATTTGTTATATTTTGTGTCATTATTTTGAAATGCTAAACCAATTACAATTGAAAAAGCGACAAAGCAAACTTTATGAGAGTTTTTGTCAGTATATTACGTGAATACCTGTGCAATTTTTGGCTAACCAGGCCAAACAAAAAATCCCCTTTAAACTCCATTTAAATACCAAAAATCCCATTCAGTCATGGCATCCAGTCTGGCAATAAACATAACTCCAAATTCGTACTTTGGCTGCGGATGCATCAGATAGTGATTCCAAGGCTGATGCTTGGATACAAAATTGAAATGCAATAAATGGAAATAGCATATTTATTCGTTTATTCCTTATCCCATTCCTAAGTCTGTATCCATTGGAATTTTTCTGTACAATATCCTTGTTTCCTTGTTTGGTCTGTATTCTTGTGGGTTTCACTTTATTTAGTTTTCCATAAGCTACAAAGAGTTCTGCCATGTTTGACTGCTTATTTATTTTTTGGTGCAAGGGCTATTTGGCAATTTACACATTTCCCATATTTTTTCCCTCCTGTTTACCGTTGTAAAATAAAATCCTGCAATATTCGGAAATAAACTGCTGAACTTACTGAAATCAATCATTTTAGCCGAGTTCCCCATAAAACGGTTACATTCGCACTTTATTCAGATTCAAATCCAAATTCTGACTTTTTTGACTGGCTATTTGATCGTTCTTTATTATTTTAAATTATTTTTTCTTCGCCAAGCACATGTATTAGGGCATGTAATTAAGAAATAAATATTAGATGTTAATTAAAATAATTTTGTATTTAATATTTCCCTTATGTTTAAATTCAGTTGAAAATAAATCCTTTCAAATTCAATCTATGTTTTTACCTAAAATAACACTTCCCCACTTGTTACCTTTAAAGCTTAAAGGATTGGATGCAAAAATTAAAGCTACCGCTTTGGAGTTTTCCACCAAAAGCCTTATTCCGCTCCCCGTCAGCCTAACATCCCATTACGAGGCCAACAACTGGCGGCCTGAGTCGACGACAGTGGCCGAGATAAATGTATGCCCATTGCTGATGTGCATGCAAATCTACATTTTTGGACGATTGTCAAAGTCGAAAAACGGATGGGATGTGGTGGGTGGCATTAGGGGGTGGTGGTCCTGGTAGACAGATGTCAAGACATCAGGCTAGCTCCTATGTATCCGTGGGTTAACATATGCGTCCCATCTGAAAAAGGGAGAAGGCCAAAACATACAGAGGAAGATAGAGGGCGAGAGAGGGACAAAGTGTTACAACTACATGAGCGCATTACGAGCACTAACAACAACAATGGGGCCAACAAATATGTGGAAAACATCCACAAAAAAATAAAATAAAAAAGGCCAAGAAAAAACGAAGAAAAACAAATGAAAGTTTATGCTATAAAATGCCAAAGTGTGGTGGCACAATCTATTGCGAAAAAAAGACAACAACGCCAATGAGTGGGGGACGGTGCGGTGTGGTGTGGTGCAGGCATAAAATAGCGTATATAAGATAAAGGATATATCCACTCCTACTCCACCCACTATGGGGGTGGGTTAGAATGAAAATTGTAGCAAAAGTCAACATATGGCGTTAAATATGCGAACGTGCAGCGAATCTTTTAAGTTTCCTCTCTATTTTCCATTCGTTTTCGCATATTCTCTAAAAATCTTTGTTTTTTTTAAAACTTAAATTCAGGTTTTAAAGCCTTTTATCAAGTATCTTTTTTTTAATACTATTGTTGATATCAATGATACATTTACAGAGTCGACCCTATGACCCACATTAAAGGTCAGTTTCCATCAATTGTAATTCCCTCATCTTGAAACCAGTTCCGTCTTTTCGTCATTCATGCCGAAAGGCTTGTCAAATCCTGAGCCAACAAATCCCATCCTTAGTAGGCCCCGAGCCACCACATCGAAAAGGCTTTTTCCTACATTTCCAAACCGTACAATCGACCGACCATTTGGCTTAAATATTTTATGCAAATTTTCAATGTAATAAAAATTTTTTTACCCATACCAAAACACAAAGGCAAATAAAAATTGATGCCAATGCCGTTTGTCTTTCAATACGTTGTTTCAGTTCAGCAGCCCTCATACATATTTTCTTTTTTTGTTTTTTTTGCTCCTGCTGTTATGTCCTTGCTATATGCGCGCAGTGTTTGTGTGTGTGTGTGCAATGATTTTCAATATGTCGCAACTCTCGGCCAAACTTGCGCTATCTGTCCACCCCCCAAAGACCCCTACAACCGATGTCACCCAGCTCGGACTTGCCTCAGAGCGGCTTGAAACAAATGCCGAGTTAATGCTTTGGCATATACGTCGCCATCGCCGATGTCGACAATGAATGCCGCATGGACATGACCTCAATTGCGTTGGATACATCCGCACACACTCTGAAATATCCTTGCGAAAGGAGCGAGATACCCGCACTCAGGCATGCACATATATTGGTTTGATCGACATCAATACGCAAGGGCCGTAATATGTGTTAACCCGCCAGGACCTCGCGTTCTTACGTCTCACTCGTTCTCTCGCTCACTCTCCCTCTTTAGCTGCAGCCACCTCTTTTTCTGGGCAACACTGTGGCAAGAATAACACATTGCCATCACTGTCATCTTTTAGGCTGACAAGTGCGAGTGTCGGCATTACGAGACTTTGATGCCGATATCGATAAGTGCAGCAATGGCAGCCACACTGCGAAAAAAACCGGAAACTCCATTACTGTTGTTACGATTTTTTTGCCTGACGATAGAATTTCCGGTTTCAGATTCGTCCATCTCTAAAATTCAAATTCCTAAAATAACGTTTAACTCTCAGCTTATGCCAACTCTATATTTTCTCCATTTGTAATATCAGTGGAGTCACAAAAGTTTTTTTTGTGCAGCTTAATCCAAGTCATCCCACCTCGTCACCTCCTGCCACCATCTCGGTTGAACATATTGTCAGTTGGCTTATGTTCCATTTTCTTTATTTTTTTTTGGTTGAGTTTCGATACTTCTGCATTTGGGATTTTTCCTTTTTTTTTGTGGTGTGATGAAAATTGAGGCGTCGACACTTTGCGAACAGGTACTTCTTCGCCCCCTTCACTGGCACTCTCCCTGAATATTCCACCTGGGTGTCTGATGGGTTCATCGTTCTGCGTTTATGATGCACTTTAATTGAATATTTAATTTGAATGTATTTTTGGTATTCTACTGGGGTCTAAAAGTACACTCAAATGGGTAGATGGATAAAAGAACAATTTTTGGAGGTAAATAATTATTTTACATTTCAAAAAGTTTATACATTTTATTATTAATACATTTAGGTCTAATCACAACTTTTAAATTTTTATTTTAAACATAAAATAATAATTTGAATAATTTTAGGTTTCAAATTGGTGTTTATTTACTGAAAAAATTTACAAATTCTACATTTCAAATATAGCTTAACTTAATTAAATTTAAAATATGCAGCTTTCACTTCCTCCACTTCTGCGTGTCTTGGTGTCGTCGTCAAGTGTCCTCCTTATGATGGCGATCTTCTCTAAGTTGAAAAAGCTTCGGATTCGAAAATTCTGGATAACAATTTTGATAATTTAAATTACAACATTTCAAAAGTGACCAAAAAAAATAAAACTAAAATTTTTGAAGAGAATGCAGCTTTGTGTGTGTGTCAGCCGTGTAATGACGGCGATTGCATTTGAATTTGAAAGTTTTCGGTTCCGAAAATTAACATTAATTTTGATTTAATCGAATGGCCAAAGAAATGTGAAAATTTTGAAAAAGAAAGAATAAAATTTTATGAACAATCAAACTCGAATGTCAAACGCCAGAAACAATATTTAAGTTCGTTGCAGTGATCTAGAATATAATCGCGACTTTCTACGTCAATATAGAGGAGAATTTCGTCATTGTCGTAAATATGAGACACCACTTTATCCTCATAGTCATCGGCACAGGGGTCTAGGGGATATCTTCCAACCACGCTCCATTTGTGTGTCTTAATACCGCAGTTCTGAAGCTCAAGTTGCTCAAAAATGGCGCAGAGCAACTTTTCCGGCACAATGAGCGGTAGGACGAAACTAGCCTTTACTAAGCCGAAGAACTTGATGAATGGCAGGCAGCAATGAGGCGGGCAAACGCCGCTTATTGCATTAATCATCCATCGAACGGTGTGGTCATCGTCACAAACAATCAATAAGTTTGAACAAAATGTTGCCACAGGCGTGCAATTGGAAAACTTCAACTTTGCTACATCACATGCTTCAAATAACGAGAAGAGATGTCCCATTATGGCAAGCGTATCTACTTCATCTGCCTTCGGGTCGCTATGGCTTATAACCAGGCCATATCGGCGATTTTCAGGTAATGTTGAAGCGTACGGAGGGCGCAGATCGGGTTTGTCGCACTTCTTCGAGTAGCAACAATCCTTGCGGACATCCGTACACTTGACAGCCGAGTCATCATTGCCATCGTCATTTTCTTCATAATCGTTATCATCCTCAACATCATCTTCATTTTCATTGTCATCATTATCCTCACTATCTTCATTATCATCACCTGACGAACAAGACGGCTCTCGCTTGCATTTTCTGGCCATATTAAAATATTTGGAGCTAAATTTTATCACTTTATTGTTCCTAAGAGTTGAAAAATCTGAGGTAGGCGATTCTGCAGAACACGCTAATCGTGGGCTAAAGATGTTAAGCTTATGTTAAAACCCATACCCTTCCCATAAAATATCCATTTACGTACCGCTTGGCCGGGACGACGTTGTCATCGCCTTCATAATGACGTTTCAAATCTGATCCTGTATTCGATTTTGGCACAAGCCGAGCCGATATGGACAGATTCTCCCCATCTTTCCTGCTGAAAAACTGTAAAAACCCAAAGAACTCACCCTTTATCATGAACCTAATGGCTAAATCAGAATTAGCAATATTCTCGTTTGGTTTTAGCTGCCTAAGATTCCTTTTAATATGTTCATAGTTGCGTAGCTCACGCCATGCGAAGTTGATTTCCTGCTGATCTGTGAGAATGTACAAAACGCGCTGCAATTCCGTCTTTAAATCTAGCACTATGGCAGAATCCGGCAGCTCCCAAATGTGATCATTCTAGAAGAGGCGATCCAATAATGGACAATTTATTTAATTTTTTTAGATACTTACCTTTCCTGCCTTTTCGTTTTCGAATTTTATTTTCACAAACATTCTGCTCGAAATATTTATTTCACTACTCCTAAAACGATCACTATTTTCTTTTTTATTTCGCACAAATTTGAAAAGTTTCGAAATTTTCGATTCACTGCTTATAATGTTTTTTAGTAACACCTTCGGCAAAGCTTTGGTTAATACTGACCCTGACCAGGCTCGATCGGACAGGGCTAGACTTGACATAAGGCCAGAGCACACTACGATGCTTAGTTTTCGACGAAAAATGAATGAGATAAAGTGAATGTGTTCTGCACTGTAAAGTTCTGCTCCCACACGTATTCCAGACTCCAGACTTCGATCCTGCGTCCTTTATGTCTGACTCGCCATTTTGTTGCATACCTTCGGGCGATTTCATGGGCCACGCGTGTGCTCTTATACATACATTACCCGCCTGTACCCATTGGACATTGTTTGTCCAGGTATACGGCATAATTCCAATCAACAGCTTGCATCTATAAGAACATAATACTTAGACATCGAACCCAGGGCAGCACTGCGGAGGGTTAGCCTAATGAGGGTCCCCGCCTAAGCTACCTGCCTTACGAGAAATGGCAAAAAAAAGACGAGAGAAGCGCCAAAGAAAGAGGCAAACATAACTTTGAGTGTCTCGTAAAAATTTCAATTATCCTAAATGATTAACTTTGTTTATTACTGCCGAAAAAGTGGGTGAAACCAGGAGGGGCAGAAGGTAACTGCTACCCCAAGACGCCCACTTATCCGCATTCTCATCCCATGGCTGGTGGATGGTGGCACATCATTTATCAGTTTATGACTTGATTCTATTATTTATTGGCACTCCAATGGAGGTCGTCGGCTCACGGCTGCGTCGTCGCAATTTCAATTATAATTATGTGAAAATCGTAAAAAAAAAAACAAACGACGCGAGGATACTCACTCCTGCTATCCTTAGATAAAAATCACTTAGTGGAGAGGAGAGGGCCTTCACATAACACCCACACATACGCGTGAAAAGTTTATAGCTAACAAAAATCGTTAATAAATTAAGCGGAAATATATTTTCCTGCTATGGCCATGGCCCGAGGGTGGCGGCGCACACCCACACATTGTACCGCCTTGGGATCCTTTGGCTTCTGTTTGGTCTTGCCCATGGTGCTTTTCTCCATTTGGCATTTTTAG
This sequence comes from Drosophila monieri, assembly GCA_035047585.1. Classification (NCBI taxonomy): domain Eukaryota; kingdom Metazoa; phylum Arthropoda; class Insecta; order Diptera; family Drosophilidae; genus Drosophila; species Drosophila monieri. The sequence goes on along the minus strand of JAWNPJ010000112.1, from coordinate 468,153 downwards.
CAAATAATGCTTTTTGGCTCTCGGTAATGGTTTTTTAATTTTAGAGTCGTTGAAATTATGGTCGAAACAATAATTTAATAAGTTAAGGTCTTCTGCTGCAGGCGAAAAAGAGCGCCACGGCCAGCGTAAACAATTTTCATTTTCGTTTCCATTTTCCCCCCACCCCTAATGCTACTGAGCTCCCCATATTCAGTGGCTACATTGTTATTTATATGCTTTATTTGTTGTTTTTGTTATTGTTGTTGTTGGTGATATTGTTGTGGCCAGCAGGTGGGAAAGTTGGTTCAGTTGGTGGGTGCGAAATCCTTGCCCGGAGGGTTGAAATGGTCGTTTGTATGCGGGAGGTCTGTTACTACAAATTGTTTTTCTCTCCCCGCTCCCATCGTCGCCAAAAACAGGACACGCACACACAGCCGTGAGGCAGCGGTTATTAGCAATTGACCTTCGTACAAAGGCAGAGGTCCTGGTACATATTCGTTAGATTTTAATAAATCAATTTTCCGCTTTTCCAATTGACTGGGGGTGAGGGAACATTTACGAACTTTGTTTGTTCGAAAGGTCACTGGGAAGCTTACTATTACCTAGCCATATTGAAGGACAATATTGCCCCCAGCAAGGATTCTACCATGGCCAATTTCCATGCGATCCTTAAACGGAATACCTTACACGATTTGTAGATTTTCCCCATTATTCTGCATAAAAATCTGTGAAAGCATTTTTGTTTTGAATTTTTTTGTGAAGTTTTCTGTGAGTTTTCTGTCAAGATTTCTGGAAAATAAAGGGCAATATGGGACTCAGTGATTGCTATGTCTTGGCCCATTTTCACCTGATTCTTGAGCGGAATACCGCGAAAACAAATTAAACGAATTTTAGATCGAGTCCCAATCATTCTGCATCAAAATCTGTAAACAATTTTTTTTTAAGATTTTTTGTAAAATTTTCTGTGGGGTCCCTTCAAGAATTGTGAAAAATGCATTGAGGAACAATATGGCCCACAGCGATTGCCATATCTTGGCCAATTTTTATCCGATTCTTGAGCGGAATACCTTAAACGAATTGTAGATCAATTCCCAATCATTCTGCATAAAAATCTGTAAACAAATTTTTTTAAAGATTTTTTGTAAAATTTTCTGTGGGTCCCTTCAAGAATTGTGAAAAATGCATTGAGGAACAATATGGCCCCCAGCGATTGCCATATCTTGGCCAATTTTTATCCGATTCTTGAGCGGAATACCTTAAACGAATTGTAGATCAATTCCCAATCATTCTGCATCAAAATCTGTAAACAAATTTTTTTAAAGATTTTTTGCAAAATTTTCTGTGGTGACTCTTCAAGAATTGTGAGAAATGTATTGAGGAACAATATGGCCCCTAGCGATTTCCATATCTTGGCCAATTTTTATCCGATTCTTGAGCGGAATACCTTAAACGAATTGTAGATCAATTCCCAATCATTCTGCATTAAAATCTGTAAACAAATTTTTTAAAAGATTTTTTGTAAAATTTTCTGTGGGGTCCCTTCAAGAATTGTGAAAAATGCATTGAGGAACAATATGGCCCCCAGCGACTGCTTAATGTTGGCTAATTTTCACCCAATTCTTAAATATAATCCCTGAAACGATAAGAAGATTCCCCATTCTGCTTTTAAATATAGTTTGTTTTAAATTTTTCTTCCTGAGTCGATGTGGGCATGCCCGTCGGTTCTGCTGCCCTTTTCTACGCGAACTAGTCTCTCAGTTTTTAAACTATCAAGTTAAAAAAGTTTGTACACATCCTTCTTTCCTTTGCGCGGTATATATGATGGAACGTGGTTCGGTCCGGGATCGTTCGACTATATCCTATATCTGTCATATAACTGATTGATTTAAAATTACACAACTTTTGTGTTTAAAGTAGATTGTCCTATTTTTTGTGCTTTTGTAAAAACCTGCTTCTTGCAGTGTTATATTAAGAACTTGCAGTATTATATTACATTAAATCCATTCAATTATCTTTCCAATCAAATGTAATTTGTTCTAGTGGCTTTTCAGCGCCAGGCAGATGCAGGAATCTAGGATTTAAAGCATAATCCATGGAAAAGAGTATGAATATGATCCCGGCAACAGGGACAGCATCAAAGAGTGAGGCTTACGCAGTGGCAAACAACTTTATGACTGAATTTTTTATTATATGTAATTTCATATTTTATGTTAGGCTATGCTGGCCTGGCCAGAAGGCTAGCAAGCAATTTCTTGCATACATTTTTCAGCATTATGCTTTATGATTTTTTACGATTTTGTTTTTATTCGCTTTGGGGCTAAGCTGAAGAAATATATGTACAGGGATGATAGAGAGGCAACCGAATGCCAACGAAACGATGACAAGCTCCACATGCCATGTATCCTGTCAAGGTATCCTGACATTTTGGGTTGTTAGAGAACCGAAAAAACAACAAAATCAACTTGAAGGCAGGACACAAAAGCGCCAGAAACAAAAACACACACATGGAGAGACATAACCAATTTGTGTCATCATAATTGTAATTCGTCGATGTTGTCGGCATGGCAGACTCCTATATCCTTGACTGCCCCGCCCACTTTGGCCCACAATCACAGTGTGCAATTCGACATGAAACTGTCTCTCTCACAGCAGGAGATGGCTGTCAACTCTTTCGCCTGCCAGCAGTAGCAGCATGGCAACATTTTTAGCATTTTTTACCTCGATCCTGAAACAAAACATATGCACACCACACTTTGAAAGAGATTTTGATGGTTAATCGGGTGGGAGTAGAGGTGGAATTAAAACGGAAACGGTAACGGAAAGTGGGGTAAGTAGACATGCCCGCCATTAATTTTGTAAAATTAATTTGGTTAAATGAAACTGGCCGTAATCCTTGCGAAAAATGCTTGGCATTTGCCTTTGGACAAAAGTTCAACTGGAAAAAGGTTAAAAAGAAAATAGGCCCCGAAAAAGGTAAAAGTATCGGTAGAAAGACCTTTTGGGAGTAATCAGGTGGAAAAGTCGTCATTATACACTTTCGAAATGTGTGCAAGATAGGTTTTCCTCAAATTAAATTTAATTAAATTAATTGTGCAAAATAAGCAATCATTTTATGTCTTGTAATTTATTGAAATTAATCATTAATCATTAGATTATTATGTAAAGTTCGTAATAATTCCTTAAAACAGTTTTTAGTTGAAAGTTATTATTTAAGTAATTCTGAAATAAAATTAAAGTGTAATTTCCGGATCGACGTAAAAGGTATCTGTAATGACTCTTGACTTATGAAAAGTATTTCGCTTCTGGCATTCGGCAAACAATCGCTGATGCCACACAAAAGTATTTAGAAAGCAATAAAAACATCGGAACAATGTTTGATAAAGAGTTTGGTCGCTTCGGTTTGCACTCAAAAGAAAATTAATAATAAAAAGGACAACTATGTGGCATTTTTAGCGAACCAAAAAAATAAAACAGACAAAAGCGAAATCAAACACAAGAAGTCTGAAAAAAATGGGTAGCATTGGGGGAAATACAGAGACAGAGTAAAAATACCCACCAAATAGCCAATAATGATGGCAGAGTCAAGCTGCATGAAACAATCAGCGAGGCAGGATCCAGGGGCAGAGCAGGAGTTTGGAAAGGGGCCGGGCTGATGGCCAGAAACGAGTGAATGGAACTCATAGCCAAGCAATCAGCGCATAAGCACGCCCTGTAATCAAGCGTGGCGCCCCAACAGGAACCCTTCCTCTCCCCTTTCTCGCTACCCCGACCGCACCCTAGCTCCAATACCCAGCGTTTCGAAATGAAAAGTTTTGTAATTAAAATTGAAAAAAAGAAAGCAAAGAAAGGCAGTGCGGAAGGAGTAAGAGGCGGAATGCTTCGCTTCTCCTTTGTGGTAGCCCGCCAATATGGTCGAATGTGTTATTCGGGTATTTGTTGTGAACTCTATTCCAAAAAAACGCCTTAAACGGACAATCAGCTAGGCTTTTAAAGATATGTAGAGTTAAAGCCTTAACTTAAAGGAAGTTTTCTAGAAATCCAAGTACCTTTTTTTAGAGTAAAAAATTAGTGAAACCTAAAAATATATTTCGATTTGGAGAAATACAATGTGGGAACACGCAAAAAAATTTTATAGTCTTTGAAACTCAACTCCAATAGATGAGTGAAATAGTGAGCAATGGAAGCCCAATTATTGACAAGCTCGTAATTACAAGTTATTTTTCTTAGATCCCTTTTCATAAAATTTACCTTTTAATTGGAGCAATTATCCTCACCCTTAAGTGAATATTGCGAAGCTTAAAAGTTCAACAAACTTTAAGTCGAATGTAAGTTTCCCAATGACGTTGTTGATGTGTGATGTTAAGTGGATAATAAGTTCTTGAAAATATCAATCATACGCAGTGAAGGCTGAGTGATAAGTTTTGGTATTAGCTCACAATTAACATTAATTTGCGTGATAAATACGTAAAATCAATTACTGGTCAAAGCTAGTTCATTGATAGATGACACATATTAGCAGCTATGCGCAATTCATTAAATATGCATTTGTTTCAATTATGTGTCAAGTACTAGTAGGGCGTATGTACGTTTACTTGTGTGCGGTGAAAAATCTTTAATGTTTCGCCTCGGGCAGTACACAGAAAGTTATTTTCATGCTAATTACAAGCGCCACAGACGCCATGAGATACTGGAACATGAAGAGATACATATACTATACTCATATAGCCACTTGTGAAACAGTTGAAGTTGCATCACTTAAGGGATTTAAATTTTCAAGTTTTGTATGTATGTATGTACATAAATGCATGCCATGCATGTATATCCTGGCTGACACACATGCAAATGCAAGCATGCATACATGAGACGCAAATTAACTTATGGAAACATCGTCTTTGCCTTCGTCTTCGTTTTCATCCTCATTGTTGTCGTTGGTTGCCGTTGACAACGCTGTATAATACGCAAGGTATACAGGAGACGGGTCCTGAGGCGGGGGAGGGTTTTCGGGCCCAGTTTTGAAGTGACACAGTTGTTGTATTCAAACATCTTGACGAGGCTGCCAAAGCAGTAAAATACCAAAATTGCTAACTGTATTCAATGGGAGTACTTGGATGCTCTTACTGCATCTATGGGGTAATGAGCTAAATATATTATTTGTGAGTTTTATGATATATGCACTTATTGGATTACTAGACATCTACTAGTAGTAGTATTAGAAATAAAATACAATTAGATTAATTATACTTTTAATATGTAACTCACAACAGAATTGTTTTAGCTGAGCTTAGCTTTCATCTTACAAACTGTTTGTTCTATTCGACAATGCACTTTTAATGCCCGTATATGTTAGTGTGGGGAAAGCCTTAGCACGCTCACGGGCGTCTCGCTGAAATGGAGGCAATTCCAGCGAAAGTACGCGCACGCAACTCACTTTTTGCCTTGTTTTCATTCTTAATTAATAATTAAGAAATAAGCACAAGCAGCGAGGCGGCAGAAGCAGATGCAGAAGCCTGAAACAGAAAAGTAGCAATTTCATTGTTGCTGTTGTTTTTGAGTGTGGCATAACTTAAGGCGCACATTTCGCGTGGTTTAATTAGTCCGCTCCAAAAGGCCTTAAAGCTCAGTCAAGGCAACAGCAACAGCAATAGCAACGGCAACTGCGATTGCATTCCATCTTCATGGCAATGCCAATGGCTAACTAATTGCTGGCCAAGCCTTCATCAGAGAAACTTTGCATGCTTAGAACTGAATCATTTGTGGCTACCCATTCTTTTCCGTTTCCGCCTACAATTCAATTCAATAAAATGCAAAATAGTCAATGAGCCTGATGTAAAGAGCCAGATCGAACGAGAGAGACAGGGCAATGAAATGCAGTGAAAAACCTCATAAAAATGTAAAAATCCCAGCACTTAAAAATCAAAAACCAGAGTGTGAGGAAGGGATGCCAATACATAACCAATATCAAAGCGAGAAGGAGCAAAGGAGAGAGAGAGAGGCGAAGGATGGGAAAATTTCAGCCAACGCACTTCCGGTTTAATTAAACGGAAACTGATTTAATTGCATATTTGATGAGCTACGAAGCCGGCGACGCCAATCGTGGAATGTGCGAGGGACTCGGAACTAGCGGTTCTCGTAATCCTCCCACCAGGACACCCTCCATTTGTTGGTGCCCCGGCGCCCAGTGCACTTAGTTATGCAACAGAGTAGCAAGATACAAAACCCAACCAACCGACCAACCGCCCACTCAATGCCACCCACACCCGAAGCCCGGGTGGAATGCGAAAAAGATTCTGGCGCCTTGTCATAGGCAACTGGATGCTTTGAGAGCTTAGCATAAATTGTGATGAATACTAAAAAGGCATTTTATTTATGCCTCACTTAATTACACACACAAAGCGGAAAAGAAGATCCACAGGGATGGAGCATCGGGAGGCGGAAAGCGGAGCTGGCGAAATCTCCTCCGATGTCCTTGTCACCTAAGCGTAATAAATAAATAAAATGTTCTTGCTATTTTCACAGGCCAGCAAAGGCGATGCGCCAGGGATGTCTTGTTACGGAATCTGGGAGTTTATGCCTTGATATTTCCTCATTTCCCAAAAATAACTAATTCAAGAAATTTTCAATAGTATTTCCTGCGAGACTGTGAAGCTGTGTACTTTAAATAGACTACTCGCTTCTGAAATTTAATATTTATTCACAAAAAACCATTCAATCTAATTCAAAAAATATTTTTATTATTATATATTCATAATTTTTTTTTATTAAATTATTTTCATAAACATATTTGAATGTTTATTAATTAATAAAATTTCATAAAATATCAGTGGCAAACCAAAAATTATTTAATATTTTACTTATTATAATAAAAACCCCACACTAATAGAATAAATTGATTCTCTATAAATCATAATCCATTGCTTTGATATTTTAATTTTCCTAATATGTTTTTGTTGTTAATATAGGATATTATAAGCTATAAAGATAATATAATTCGATGGTGTTATGAGTTATCCGTTGCCCTTTTATTTAATTTCCCTTTAAAATTTATTCGAATTAAAAAGTTGAGCTCATAAACGTAGTTGCCCGCCTCGAGAGCCTCTCTTTATATCTTTCTTCCTTTTTGTCCTGGTTAATTTTTATTATTTCCTCTTCGCTCCACAGTCTCTGAAATTGGTTTTGGACTGTCCTCGTTCTTGATGACGTGGGGTAGCGCCTTCGCTTCCCCATCTCGTTTGTCGCCTCCGTCCATGAACCGCATTTAATTTAATGTGCGCATTTTTATGAACATGTTAATTTGATATTCAATAAAGTTGGTTTGATTTTCGGCTTTTAATGGATTCTCGCATTTAATGACATGGCGGTTGGGTGGCTCGCAGTTTTCTCTTCGCGTCTCACTGTCTTTCGGTTTTAATGCTTGTCACTTTCGTAATGCTTCGCTGGTCCTGGCCAAAGGACTCACAGACTCCTTGGTCCTTGTTTCTGAGTGGTGTGGTGTGAATTGCTGCTCAGCTAGTTGGATTTCTGATTTGTCTGGCAAGGTCTGGTAAGGTTATTCTGCAAGCTAGTTAAATGAAATAAATACCAGCAAGAAGGTCGAATATATTTTTTAATTTTGACTATAAAAAGTTGAACTCGATTGGCCTGAATGCTAAGTGAGTTCGGCAATTAAATCGAAACGTGAACTCAAAAGTATATCTAGCTGAAACTATTTTACCTTCATCAATCCGGTGAAAATTTTAGCACTTTAGAGAGCCAATTTCATGGTCATCATAAAGCGCGCCTGGATTAACAGGCTTTTTTGATGGTTCGGGTGGGTTAACGATTTTTACGATTTGAATGCACATTATCGGGTAATTATGCGGCGTCAAAGGGTGGATGGCAGTGAATAGCCGAAAACTCTACTCAGTATGCACTCGCCTATTTTATGAACACTCAAAAGCGCTAACACACAACGTTAACAGACTCATTAACTGCCGAACAAAGCAAATATAATTTGTAGACCAATAAACTCTGTCAGGCATGCGGAAGCCACAAAACACACAAAGAAGAAGCCCGCTGCGGGACCAGGAAACGAACCAGCTGAGTGACTGAATGAACGAATGAATGAGTGAGTGAATGGACGGTTGAACGAATGAAATGGGAGCAAATGGAAAGAATCCTTTTATTACTTTGGCGCGGCAACAGATTTCGAAGGCACAAAAATGAATTTAGCATAAATGAAACATTTTTACGAGCTGCCATTACGACCAAAGCAACATGACAACAATAAAAACACCAAAAATAAATAAGCCTGAAAAAGGACAATGTGGATGTTCTCAAATATATTATACCCTTACTATGCAGAAACTAAATATTTTGTATGATAAATAGTATTATAGTAGTATTATAAATAAATAGAGTAACTTTTTTGTTAAAAACCACATACTTTCCTTTTTAAAAAATTATTTTGCAGTCTTAACCCTCCTGAGGCGGACACAACCTTATGGATAGACTGTTGCGGAAATGGGGGAAGGAATAAAAATGTTTGACTAGCCCCAAATATATAGATCTGGAGGGCGGGGAATGGGGCGACTGGGACGAATGTAATGAACGAAATATGCCCAGAACAATTTGAAGTTTACGTATGCGCACTGCGTGTACATGTACTGATATGTATATATATTGGATATGTGGGTCTGCTACATAACAATGTCACCAGCCCGGACGGCACACAGCGGCGTCAGATAGGTCTGGGCAATAAAAAACATCATCGAAGCCATTTGTCAAAAGACAACACGGCGAAGCGGGAGTTGAGCGATGGAGAGGAGGCTGCTGGGGAAGCGGCGGGCGAAAACGAGGACGGAGGCATTCGGCATTTCGTATTCATTGCCAAAAATCACAATAGCAATGTGCTAGCGCCTCCATCTCTCAGTTGCCATTTTATGGCACTTCAAGTGCTCACACCTCCTGCCATTTTACCCTCGACAGCCCCCCAACGTCCACATTGTAACAACGCCGCGAAGTAGGCAGTGTCAGTGGACAGACTCCCTCGCTAACTTGTGTCCAAACACGCGCGTCTACAAAATGCGTTTTGCCCGAGACCACGGACCACGGACCACGGACTACGGAGTGCGGACTATGGGCCACAGACTGAGGACTACGGAATACGGACTCCGTACTGTGGACTCCGGCCCCGGGCTTGCGATGATTTTAAAGCGTGCTTGCGACTGGGCAAGGAAAACGCATAAATAATCTTGTTGCTTACGGCTGTTGAAATGGCGTGAAATAATAAAAGAGACCTGAAAGCTATAGTCGACGAGGGAAGCCAGTGATGGCAGCTGAAAAAGGTAAAAAAAAAACTTTATTTAAATAGTAACATATATCTAGTAAATGATAATCAGAAATTTGGGTTTTATGCTTAAATATTTAAAGACTTACTGAAAACTAATTTTTAAGATGGGTTTTAAAAAGAAGAGATCGATTTTTCATATCTTCCAAAAAGAAGTTAAGCATTAATATCAAAAGCGATTAAAAATGTAAACTAGACCATTTAAAATTAATAAAAAAAAGCTGAATTATCAGAAAAATGAATGAAGAATCCTGAAAAATAGCTAAATTTGCAACACCATTGGCAGTGAGTGGGAATCGCAATCACACAGCCACAGTAGAAAGTAGAAGGAATGGCCCAAAGCTGGTTGAGTTTTGCAGTTGTTGCTGTTGCCACTATAAGGCTGCTTGCGCTGGTATTGGTAGTACTATTGGACGGGCATACCGTTGTTATTGCTGTTGCCGTAACAGTTACCGTTAGTGTCGTGCCGTTGGCTATTGTCGAGTGCCGGGCTCAAATCGCGATTTTTAGTGGGCTACAATCGAAACGTTGGCGATTTTACTCCAGTGAATTAAGTGATGGCTCGGATTGCGTATACGCAGTGTATGCTGGATTGAATCGAATGGAGTCAGTGGGGAAACTATCACGAATAAGTTGACATTGATGAAGGGAAATAAATACTTTTTATCATAGTATTTACAGCATAATTGTTAATAATTTATTTTTCGATTCAAGTTCAAGATAAAAGTAAACCATCACCTTGCCTCCACTTTATAAGCTCTGTCAGCGAAAGCGTTTCTTTTGATTTATTTACCGCACTGCCTGGTGGTCACAAATCCATATAGATAAACGTGGCCCGATCTGGGAGGTCCGGGAGTATTAAAGCAATTTATAAAATCTCGGCTCAGGGGCAAAGTGTACTCGAGACCAGTTCGGTCTCGGGCTGGCAGCCACAAGCCATTCAATGTCCAACGGGATTAGAGACAAATTAAAATTGTAATATTTTATTTATGTGAGTTTGTTGCTGGAGTTGGGGTTGGGGCTGCTTACGAGGAGAGGAATAAGCCCAATAACAAAAACAACAACAACAATGGAACAAATAACAACAATGAAATGGTAAATCCAAACTGGAATTGTGGCACGTTGTCCTTTTGGTCCTGGCTTGTCCTTGGGTATTACGGGTTAATTTGTGTGTTTATTGCAGTTGGCCAAGTTTGGCGCAGGGTTTCGTTGTTCGTTTCGGACCATCTTTGGGGAGAGGACAGACACTTGAACGTATTTACACGCGATATGCCAACAACAAGTCCAACAGCAACAACAATAACAAACAGTTGAGGAAACAACAACATAAAGGGAGCTGAACAGAAACAGAGATGGCAAATGGCGAATGCCGAACGGCAAAACGAAGTATTGTAGACTATTTAAAAAATTTATGTGCGGATGTTTTGCCGTCGGGATATTTCCGGTTTATGATGATTATGTTTTGTGTGCGCTTCCTCTGCCCTCGTTCCACCTCCCACCATTTCCTTTGGCCCCATCTCCCCTTGCTCCAATCTTCCATCCATTGCTTTTATTTTCGTTTATTTCAACAAGCGGATTACTTGGCGTCACTCGCTTTCTTTTCTCTCACTCTTCCATTGTGATTTTCATCTCTTTTTCTCCTTTGGCCCCGCCCACCTCCTTTCCACTCCCATTCATCGTGAATAATAATAAACATAATTTGGTTTATTCTTTATTTTTTATTCACTTTTTATGTGTACATTTGCCTAGCCAGAAAATTGTTGCGTGTGCATTTTAATTATTGTTTTCCCACTGTTTTTTATTAGTTGCTCCCCGCTCCCTAAAACTTCCTCCTCCTACAAAATATTAAAGATTTGAAAATACTCTTGACAATGAATGCATATCAATAAATTAATTTCTATTATGTACTGAATATTAAAAGAGTAAAATCTATCGAAACACTATAAATTGTTTAAAGATTTCTACATCAATTACTAACCACTTGCATGCTTTACTTTTAATTAATGTTATATTCTCTACTTTATTAAAACAAATAACATAAAATTTCATATATTACAACTTTGTATTTGTTAAAGCTTTAAATAGATGGTAGCGACGTGTCAAAAAGAAAAAAAAAGAATTAGTGGAAATTAATTTGGTTCGAAACTGCCAAAGAAAAATGAAAATAAAGACAGGAACCGGGAAGAGGGAGTCGCAATACGAGATACCAATAACCGGAGCTGGAACACAAAACCAACAAATAGCTGAGCGGACAGGGGAGCTGGGAATTATTTTTATTCTTTCATACAAAAGGCGACATCGTCTGGCTTTTATTACGCTTGGTCATTTGCTGTTGTTTTTGGTGGTTCATAGTAGCAGGGGTGATGCGATCCGGTGGTGCCGCAGCGTTGGAGGATGATGAGGGGGACATGGATGTGGTGTTGGGTCCTGGTCAATGGCCAGCAGCCGCAAAAAGTAATCTCTGAGCATAAACGCATATCCTGGACTGCAATTATGCCAAATGTTGAGCATAATGCCACCGCAATTTTCATTACCGCACACGACACGGCCAATGAATATGTGTGACCCCCCCATTCCACTGACCCACCATATCCCCTTCCCCTGAACTTCACCCGTCCACCAAAAATAAATGCTAAATTTTGATACACATTTTGTTGGCGGTGTTAAGCTCTGAAACGCTTATTAGGCTCACAGACCGACAGGAAACAAAAACAACAGGGGTTTCTGAGGAGAAAAAAAAACAATAACTGGGCCTTAAACCAACAATGCCTGTGCTTTAGCCACTGCTACTGCTCCTACTGCTGCATGTACGCCTCATAAAAGTCTAATTAATTAAAATCGTGCCCGAGCAGCCAGCGGCGATCCCAAAGCCAATGGTGCCAGTCAGCTTTAGCGGCCGCTTCGCTCTCGGCCTCGGCCTCGGCTTCAACGCTGCGTATGCGTAATGCGCACTGGGACTTTGGCCAGGATAGCTGGCTGACTGGTTGGCAGTCGCTAATTAAAAGCCTACCGCATAACTTTTCTGACAAACGAAAAAAAAGGAATCACATAAGAATGAAAATTACATTGACTTTATCATTGGGACGAATCGGATATGCTCTTTAATTGAAATTTTTGGGCATAAGGTTGATAAAAGTGAAGTGGGTTGAAGGGTAAAATAAATATATCCATTATTAAGGAACAATTTTTGGCATTATAAGTAATTAAGATAGTTTTTCAAGAAAAAGAAAAAATCAAGAACTATCAAGGCTATCGGATAATCTTCTATATATATATTTTTTTTTTATTTTAGCGTCTAGGCATGTGTTATAAAGTTAATCATCTCTGAAATTGGTAGTTCTCCGTATTAGTTCTGCTTATTCCAGCCCGACTATTCCTGATCCTTGGGGGAGCTAGTGCTGGTGGTGAAAATCACTTTTAATAAACTTCTTCTCTACTATTGATGATTTTTATTGCGCGAAGGATTTCACGAGCTCGCCGGGGATGTTAATTAGATTTTATTATGCGTGCGTCTGTGTGTGTTTGTCCTTTGCGCGCTTATGACTGGGGCCAGATAATGCCAGCGGGGATTATGGCTTATTAAAAGGCTTATGAAAGTCAAAAGAAAAGTTTACTTAATTTCAGTTAGTTAAGCGCCAATGAAAGCCGCCCACTTGAGTATTGGCCAAGTCCAGTGGCAGCAGCAACTCCCACAATGCTGGCGCGAAGTTTCCCTCGGTGCCGTTGCCAAATGGCCAATAAAAATGGCCTGACTTAGGTCAACTTCTCATCCCGCATCCCGCCCCCAAGAGGAAAGAGGCTTTGGCAATTTTACAAGAATTTTTGGATTAGACTCGCCGCCAGTTTATGGCCGGCACATAAATTCAAATGTTGCAAACATAAAATCAAATAAAAATCTGCAATAAACATCAAATTGACAGAACGTTGAGTGCAATTTGGTTTTGTGGAATCCTTCGTCCTTTCATTCTAACTTATTAGCATGCCAACGTTCTGCTCATACATCTTATTTTATATTTTCCGTTTCGATTTATTTTTGGCATTAATAATTTTACATTCTTGTGGTTGGAATCTATCTTCTTGGACTTTTGTTTTCAATTACTATTGTAGGGTTCAAAGGGATGAAAATGAATTTGACGAGCTGGAAATATAGGTAGCATTCGATAGTTACAATTTTCATTTGCTCTTATCTCTTATTATTTTACAGATAATAGTAAAAGTTTCTACTTTTAAATTATAGCTATTTATCGCAAACAGTAGAGTAAACGGTGATATGAACACCATTTAATATCACTATCTAATCAATGAACCCGCTTTTTATAATCAGTCAACGCTTGTTTATTTATTTTGGTTGTGGATGTGCTTTATGGAGTGATTACTGTAGCTGGGACTGTTTTCATGCGGGAAACGTTCGTTACCTTGGCTATCGATGGACCGTCACTGGCTTTACGCTTCAATAGATTCAATGGGGCTTCTCAACCTCAGGGAAGACCCGATTCCCTGGCTACACTTTCAGGACTTCCACCCCAAAGTTCCTTTGACCAGCCCACTTCCTGAGGACCACGTCCCTGGGATATTTTACCCAGCCATTGTGAGAGCAATTGTGCGCACTTTTTTCCCTCTGCTTGTCTGGCGCATTTTAATGTCCTCTTTCCTTCAAGTAGTCACTTTTTTCAATACCTTGGCCCTTTATTCGGTTTTTTTTTTTGAAAAGAGTTGAAAACATGCTGGGCACGTGCTGATTGATGTAAAATGCGTAATGAGCGCGGTTATGTTTATGGCCAAAAAAAGAATAAAAAGTGAAATAAAAAGGAAAAAGGTCCGGATAGATAACGACTAAAAGGAAAGTAAAGTTTTTTAATTAGAATATACATGGCAATTGTGGGGGTGGTATCTTTCATTTCAGTCTACTGCTCTTTCTGAGTCCATATTTTGGTCCTTAAATCGTAAACTGCCATTAGACATTTATTTAAACATTAAATTGATTTGAGGCTAAAGACATGTTTTATGTGCCCTATCACTGGTCACTTGGCCGACAGATTAGATAATGAGGTCTATCATTGATAGTAACTAGTATCTTTAACTGAAACAAAACAAAAAAACTATTTAAGGTTCTCACGATTTTTGTTTATCAGTTTTCAAGTTTAAGTTGGTGGAAGGTCGCGGACGGTAAGAGATTAGCTAATAAAGTTTCAGCAAAAATGTAGGTAACACACATACTATTAAATTGAAAGCTAAATTTCTGTTTTATTTTATGATTAGGAATATTTTAATTTTATTTTTAATCTTTCTAAAACAAAAGTATATCATCGCAATAACAATTAAATTTATAATTTTGTTCTTTTTTACTAAAAATTGTTTAGCTTTTCTTATTGGGTAGAGAGCTCATTACCTGACCATTGGCCAATTAAACCTGTACTCCAAGTTCCTGGTGGCCAAGGAGACCAGTTTCCAAGCCAGGACAGTCACGATGAGGACAGTGAAGCCGATGCGTCCGAAAAGTACAGATATAATGTCCACATTGTAGTATTGCATGAGAGACATTTCCTGCTCCGCGATTCGCATGTGATCGGCTCCCTTGTGTCGCAAGACGTACTCCGTCCACCAAATGGCAGTATCAATGGGGGACATGGGTTGGTCATGGAATCTCCCGGACATATCAAGGGCTCTCTGCTTGTAAGAGCTATTGTTCAACATATCCTCTATGGTCTGCAAAACAATTTCTTGGGAGATCTCTGAAATTTCCAGACTCCGGGCTACTCCCATTTTCTCCATTCGCTTGGTGTTTTGAAACTGATCAAAGAAGATGGGCAGGCAGAGTATTGGGACGGCATAATGAGCGGCCTCGATGATGCTCAAAAGCCCGCCATGGGTGATGAAGAGCTTCACATTCGGGTGGTTCAGTATTTCGCGTTGCGGCAGAAGTCGTCTGACATACAAATTCCTGGTATTGTTTGCTATTGACTCATCATACCGCTTCCATATCACACGTTGCTTAAGCTTCCTGAATGAATTAATCATTATTTCGGGCAGTCCGGGGGGCAGCCATTTATCTAGCATCTGAAGGCCCATCGAAAAATAGATGACTCCATGCTCCGCGCCCTCGATGAAGGCCCTGAGCTCATCGCTTAAGGGATCTGGCTGCCCGGCCAAGTGCATTCCAGCCACTTCCACCAAGTTGGGCACATTGCTGCGTACCCGGCCGAGGCTAAAGTGCTGATTGATCAGGATCAGGGAGAATCTCCGGCGGATTTCGTGCAAGCTGGCTACTCCGTTAGAAAAGTACTGTTTATAAAGATCCATTTGGCGAGGCAGGTAAACAAAACGCTCTACCAAGCGCTCTTCTGTGATAAAAATAAGGTTGTACCACTTCTCCAGAAAATTAAGCCCCGGCGAGTAGCCCAAGGCCGACATTGGCTCGTAGACACTCGGGGCAGAGTTCCCGGCCAAATAGTCAATGTTCCAGGATGAGCCATAGGCGGCAATACCTACCAGCGGAGCATTAAAGTGCTGGGCAAATCCATAAAGGGCGTCGGTGTGGGCAGCCTCCAAAATCACCATGGAGAACTCTGCATTCTTATTGTGGAGCAACTCCTGGACGCCAGGATCCTCTAGTACGAACTTTGAACAGTTGAAGAAGTAGTCGGATACGAACTGGGCCTCCATCCACTTGCTTAGCTCGTATTCATAATCGTAGTCAAGGAGATCTTCGAAGAACAATTTATGATTATTTGGAAGGGGTGGAGAAAAATGTATATATGCTCACCGTGCATTAGCTGATCGAGTCTTGCCACGCGAATGTGGCGAGCACCTTCAATGTGCGGCAAGTGGGTGACTGCCGAAATAATGGTCAACTGGTGGCCCCGCTGGACAAGGAGATTTAAATAGGGCTCGATCAGAAGGTAGGATGAACCAAAAGTATACGAGAATATGCCCAAAATGTTCTCTGATTTTACTATTTTCGGCTCCAGCAGGCAAACGAACAAAATGGTCAGAAGCACCAAACCCGAATAGCCCCTCGACATTGCTAGATCCAAATCAACCACATATGCCGCTGCCCGAACTGATACTGCTTATATATTTTTTATTGGCTGAATACCGCGTACAGCACTCTCATGGGGACAATCTAATCAGCAAAATGCGAATTGTCAGCTCTTTGTGGCAGTCAGTTGTAAGTCGGGCGCTGGACTGAAATGTTTTCATCGGGACGTTGGCTGCTCTTCTGGCCAACGGCCATGAGTGTGATCTGTTGGTTAGAAGCTTCTCGCATCCTCTTTATCGCCCCATTCGACTCCTATTCTCAGTGCGCATTTCTGTCCCCCGTTATCCAGGGACTTGTGGATCGCGGTCACGAACTCACAGTGATCCGGGCTTATGAGGAGTGCATGCCTATTGGAAATGTGACCTCTATTCGGATAATGGATAAGCACGACATTAATTCAGGTACGAGGGCCTTCGCCATTTACTAGGAGGTAATCCTTTCACGAATTACTTTTATATAAAATTGTAGAATTTGAAGATATGTTAATTGAATCAATTGTTGGTTTTCCCGGAGGAAAATGGGCAGAAATGCACGCCATGACCAATGTGATGGCAAAAGCTGGACTCAATGTTCTCCTCAATCCGGAAGTACAGGCTCTGATGAAAACTAATGTTACATTCGACATGCTGATATTGGAAGCGGCCTATACGGATTTGCTATTTGGCCTTGGCTTTCATTTCAATGCATCGCTTGTTGGCATATCAACCTGTGCGGCAGACTGGAACATCAATCGACTAAAGGATCATGGGGTATCGTCGGTGGAGGAGCCATTAATGCCAATGGTACTTCGAACCTCGGGCAGCATCTGGGACCGCCTTTATAACTGGTATACCAGCACAGAAGAGTGGCTGCTGTTGGAGATGATTTTTCTCCCAAAACTACAAATGGTACACGATTATTTTTTCGGCCATCTGGATCAATCGTTCTCGGAAATTCGACATAGTTTTTGCCTAATTCTACTCAACCAGCACTTCAGCATATTCCGCGCCAGACCGAACGCTCCTGGGATAATTGAAGTGGGTGGCCTTCATATTCCGAAAAAGGTTCCAAAACTTCCAATGGATCTACAAGTTTTCATTGATGAGGCAGAACACGGCGTGATTTATTTTTCCATGGGTGTGGAATTAAAGGGTAAAGATCTCCCCGCAGAAACATTGGAAATATTTGTGGAGACCTTCAAGTCAATACCACAGCGTGTAATTTGGAAATTCGAAGGAAAGCCATTCGAAAACTTGACTCAAAATGTTTATATGGCAAAATTCCTGCCCCAACAAGCCATTTTAGCGCACCCGAATGTAAAGATTTTTATTTGTCACGGCGGAATGCTGAGCATTATTGAGGCGGTCTACTATGGAACACCTCTGTTGGGATTTCCTTTTTTTTATGATCAATTCCGGAACTTTGACGTTTTGGTAGAAGACGGCATGGCCCTGGTAATGAACATAAATAGTTTTAGTGGCGAGGATCTTAAAAGATCAATCGATAGCTTGACCAATAATCCTGCTTTCTCGGATAATGCTTTGGCTATATCCCAAAGGTTTCGGGATCGTCCTATGCATCCTTTGGACCAAACCATCTACTGGACAGAGTATGTCCTGCGCTACAAAGGAGCCAAACACATGCGTGTTCCCCATGCGAACGTTAAGTTTGCAGAATATTATTCCCTGGACAAATTTCTGATGTTAGGATTGCGAATCTTCGTTACAGTTTTATCAGTTTGCTTCGCACTTACCAAGTGGAGATGTTATCTAAAGTTTTTGATGAAATATACGAAGCGCTTTTTCCCATGCTTAAGATGATTAAATAGAAAGGATCCTACGGACATAGAATGCATATTTTAAATAATATTTATTAAAAAGTTATTAATTATAAGCAATATTATGTTTATTATTAGCTGTGTAGTGGAAAATATTTGGTTTGGCTTCCATATGATTGCTTCTTATTTTTAGTCATAGATTACAGTAGATGATAAGCTCAGTAATTCAGTTAGCTTATCTAAATTATTCGATATTTAGGTTTGTTAAGTTTATTTTAAAGGCCTCAAATTTTTGTTCAATAAATTGTATTGTTTATAAAATGAATGTTTATCGTATATTTAATAAATACTATTAATTTAATAAGCAATAAGGACGAATTTTAAAATCAAATGTTTCTTTTCAATATTTTATTCTAACAATTTGGGGTTTACTATA
This sequence comes from Drosophila monieri, assembly GCA_035047585.1. Classification (NCBI taxonomy): domain Eukaryota; kingdom Metazoa; phylum Arthropoda; class Insecta; order Diptera; family Drosophilidae; genus Drosophila; species Drosophila monieri. The sequence goes on along the minus strand of JAWNPJ010000112.1, from coordinate 449,618 downwards.
AGTCTTATATTCGGATTGAAGAATGGATCCGGCTGTTAATGCGGTTACATATATTTAATAAAAATAATTTCAAAATAATCATTCACATAAAACAACAAATTGCTGGACTAAAAAATAAAGATTTAAGAGAAAAAAAATTGAAAAATTAAGAGAAAAGCTTTCATATCTCTAAAGTTTAGAGTCTAAACTAAGAGAATGAATAAAAAATGAAGAGAAATCTACGGAGAACATTAGTTTAATACATATAGAGTTGCATAACAACCGAGACTTGTAAATAAACAATCAACAAAGTTGTCTAAGGCAAGCCGGTGACGCCAAAAAATATATGTATGCGCATAAGTTTAAATATTAAAGCTTAAATGTGTAGAAAATAACAAAAAATCGTAGTACATAAAAACAATGCTTCTGTCTCGCTCCAGTGAATTTTGATTAAATAGTGTGAGCGAAAAGTTTACGGGTATTCGGGTATATAAATGGGCTCTCACAGATAATTATAAGCAACTTTTTGTAGCCGATTAGTTGCTGTTTGTTAGCGAATCGGTTGAAATGCGGCTTTCATGTTCTGGTGCTGGTGTCGGCCTATTATTTGTTGTTGGCTTGGTGCTTGTTTTGAGTGCAAATGCCAACGACAAGGTTCAAAGTTCCCGCATTCTGGCGGTGTTTCCTTTTCCCGGTCGATCTCAGTATATTTTTGCTGAACAGTATCTCAAGGAGCTATCCCGACGTGGTCACAATGTCACCGTAATCAACACCTTCGGTAGCGACAAAATTGAGCCCAATTTTCGAGTAATTGGTGCAAAAAAGATACACGATTTAATGGCAGGTAATACTATTCATACTTGATAATTTCACAAGCTATGGATACAATTTCAAGTGCATTAAATAAAGAATAAAATGTATTGATTTAAACTTTCAGCTTTTAACAGTATTATGTACAATACACCAGCTAGCCAGTGGAAAATGCTTACCATGACCACGGAGTTCATCAATCTTCTAACCACATGCATCCTGGATGATCCGGCTGTGAAGGAGTTGCTGGCCAGCGACGAGAGCTTCGATTTGGCCGTATTCGAAACGGTTCAAAACGAGGCTCTTTTTGGATTAGCCCAGCACTTTGGAGCCCTAACCATGGGACTTTCTTCGTATGGAACTGATCGCCATATCGACGAACTAATGGGAAATATCTCGCCACTGTCCTACAACCCTATGCTCTTGTCGTCGCGAACAGAACGAATGAGTTTTGAGGATCGTTTCTGGAACCTTTGGGATGCCTTGCTCCTTTGGGTGCATAAGCGAGCTGTTCACTTGCCAACTCAGAGAGACCTGCTTAAAAAATACTTTCCAGAGTCCAAGCAGTCTCTAGAGGAGATCATGGATAGCTTCTCTCTGGTTCTGATGGGTCAGCACTTTTCACTTAGCTATCCGCGTCCCTATCTGCCCAACATGATCGAAGTGGGAGGACTTCATTTGCAACAGCAACGTAAAGTGCAACCTCTGCCGCAGGAACTGGCGGATTTTGTCGGTCAAGCCACTAAGGGGGTAATATATTTCTCGATGGGCTCGAACATCAAAAGCAAGGACCTGCCACCGTCTGTCCGGCAAGCTCTGATGGAAACCTTTGCCAGCTTGCCTCAAAGTATACTGTGGAAATTCGAGGACGATCAGCTGTCCGAAAAACCGGCTAATGTTTTCATAAGCAAGTGGTTTCCACAACCAGATATTCTGGCTCATCCGAATGTAAAGCTGTTCATTACCCACGGCGGATTATTGAGCACCATCGAGAGCATATATTTTGGAAAACCAGTTTTGGGGCTGCCAGTTTTCTATGATCAGCACTTAAATATTCAGAGGGCCAAACAGGCAGGCTATGGTCTAAGTGCCGACTTGTGGAGTTCCAATTCCACTGTGCTGATTCCGTTGATACAGGAACTTTTGGTAAATCCCAGCTATGCTAAAGCCGCTCAGACCAAGTCTCGGCTATTCCGCGATCAAAAAGAGACCGCCTTGGAACGTGCCATCTGGTGGACGGAGTATGTACTGCGAAATGATGGCGCCACCCACATGAGGTGTGCCTCCCGGGATCTCAGCTTTGTGCAGTTTCACGGATTGGATACCTGGGGCCTCCTCATCGCAGTCGCGTTGTTCGGGCTACTGAGCTTTGCAATTGTTCTAAAGCTTCTGTTCAGGGGCCTCTGTTATGTAATCGTTAAACGTCGAGATCGGGCGAACAAATTGAAGACCCATTAACCAATTAGGGCTATTAAGCAGCCTAGAGTTCATACCGCACTGATCGTTTTTATGTTTTTTAACGTTAGCATAGTATAAAAATTTGCATGTTTTGCATGAGATTGCTTGTTTTGATTTCAGAAAGTTTTTTTTATAACAACCCACCAATAAAATTATTTGAAAAATAAAAGGAAATTTCAGTATTTAGTTCATCAACAACATTTTTTACATCAGCTAGAAAATTGGTAAAACCTTTTTGTAGAGCCAACGTTGAAATCAGATATCCTAACTTACCTTATCAAATAGCCTTAACAACAATTTTGATAACGCATAAACTGGAATATTCAGTTACTAAACAAACATTGACTAATAATTTTACACTAAAAAAAAATACTTTAAATTATAGAATAAAACTTTAATCCTTAAGTTGCATACTCTTAAAAACGTTTTATTTTTTGGAAATGTTTTATTAAAAGTTATAAAATTGTTTTTTCTACATTTTTCAATATAAAAGAAAGTGATAGGGAGCGTCAAGTATACATATGTGTCTTGCCTACTAAATTAATGTAATCGCATCTGTCGAGAATTTTTATAGCGTGTCATCCCTATGGCGTTATCTAATAGAGGGTGAATTTCATAAGACTATGTATCTTTATTCAGTTCATACCTTGTGTTCCGAGAAACTAGACGCATGGCGAGATGCTAGCTTTAAAATTATTTGCAATTTTTAATTTACTTCTTCCTGTGTGTTTGGAGGCGGCTAGAATACTGGCCGTATTTCCATTTCCCGGACCGTCGCAGTACATAAATGTGTTGCCATATCTAAAAGGACTCGCCGCTCGGGGTCACGAGGTGACCTCTATTAACGCTTTTCCCCAGAAGAAACCACTGAAAAACTTTCGGGATATTCCGATACTCGAGGTGTTTGAAAACTACAACGGCAAGTTATCTTTAAATTATTTTAAATTTAAAAATTGATCATTGTTTGTTTTTGTAGAGCTAATTCTGGACTTGAATCAGCCAATGAACTTGTGGCAGGAGAATAATTTTATTAACAAATTTTTTGTCAGTGTAACTCACTCTGTTTTGAAAAACAAAGAGGTGAAAGAATCGCTCCTGCCTCCTGGAAAGGCTAACTTTGACTTAATAATTGTAGAGGCGTTGCGATCAGATGCATATTATGGATTTGCTTCTCATTTCAATGCCCCAATCATAGGTCTCTCGACCTTCGGAACTGACTGGAACATCGACGATCTAGTTGGCAACGTATCCCCCATGTCATACACTCCCCTGGTGACCGCGGGCTTTACGGATCGAATGAGTTTCAGGGAGCGTATTGCCAATTTTGTGGACACTACAATAGCCTGGTTAAACTACAAATATGTGCACATGCCTCTGCAGGAGGAGATGTACGCTAAGTACTTCCCGGAGGCCTCGAAGAAGGTTCCATTGTCGGACTTAAATAGAAACTTCTCATTGGTGCTGCTCAATCAGCACTTCTCGCTGAGTTATCCCCGTCCATATGTTCCGAACATGATCCAGGTTGGAGGACTGCATATATCCCATAAGCCGGCTCCTTTACCCCAGGACTTGGAAGAGTTTATTCAGGGTGCCGGCAAGGCAGGGGTTGTCTACTTCTCCTTGGGATCTAATGTGAAAAGCAAGGACTTGCCCGCTGAAAGAAGGGAAATAATCTTGAAAACGTTTGCCACTCTGCCGCAGCGAGTCCTTTGGAAATTCGAGGACGACCAGTTGCCGGGTAAGCCGTCTAATGTATTTATTAGCAAATGGTTTCCCCAGCCAGACATCCTGGCCCATCCCAACGTAAAGCTCTTCATCACACATGGAGGCTTGCTAAGCACCATCGAGAGCATCCACCACGGCAAGCCAGTGCTTGGTCTGCCCTTTTTCTACGATCAATTTCTGAATGTCAAAAGAGCAACCCAAGCCGGATTTGGTCTGGGACTCGACCACAAGACAATGACGCAGCAGGAGTTTAAGGAAACCATCGAGAGATTGCTAAACGAACCCAAGTTTGCGGACACGGCCAAGCAGATGTCCGATCGGTATCGGGACCAACCGATGACTCCTTTGGAAACAGCCATTTGGTGGACGGAGTACGTATTGCGGCACAAGGGAGCCTATCACATGCGAGTGGCTGGCCAGGATCTTGGCTTCTTTGCCTATCACAGCTTGGACGTGATTGGAACTCTTTTGGGAGGAGCACTTCTGCTCCTTGCAATTGTGCTGGCCTTGCTTCGTAAATGTATCACTCTCGCTGGTTTCGGTAACTCTAAGAAAAAACAAAAAACCTATTAGGCTTTATTAAGGTTTTATGTAAAATTAAATTTTATATTTTCTTAATAAAATGGGATGGCAGCTTTATTTAGCTTACGTATGGAATAATTATTATATCATTTGTTATCTTAATTTCCTAGATTTAATTCATTCGTAACACTTGCTTGAACAAACATTTGATTCCAGATGCCCCAAAAAGTGTTACTGATAGTGGAGATATGTGTTTACTGATTTACAATATAATGTGGTTGGGTACTTTCCCTTCTTTCTCTGTGAGTTTATCTAATCAATGTAGAAATAGGTTTATGTTTTACGGGGTTCCATAGTTCACTAAAAAGTGTGGTCTGTAGTCTGCAGTCTCAGACTGCGGTCGAAACGTTTGTCCGGTGAAAAATGTCAGTTTTAAGAGCGTTATTCGTGGTAATGTGCATATTTCCTGGATTTCAGGAAGCGGCGCGAATCCTCGCCGTATTCCCTATTCCAAGCCCTTCCCACTATATACATGTCTTGCCTTACCTAAAAAGTTTGGCTGCATTGGGCCATGAGGTAACCTCTGTTAATCCATTTCCTTCAAAGGAGGCAGTAAAAAATATACGAGATATTCCAATTCCTGAAGTATTGGAAGGAGTTGAAGGTAGACACTCTTTATGAAAATGAATTTGTATAAATTTCAAGTTATTTTTTCAGAAATTCTCAAATTACTAACCACACCAATGAACACTTGGAAAGCTGCTGACACCGTCCATGAATATGGCTTGAATCTTACGAAAAAGTTCTTTAATATTGACGCCGTGCGTCGGGAAATCTTAAAACCAGGAAAAGCCCAGTTTGACCTGATAATTGTGGATCTATGGCGATCGGAAGCTCTTTACGGATTGGCAGCCTTCTTTGAAGCTCCCATAATTGGAATAGCCCTTTACGGAACCGACTGGAAGATCGATGAATTGGTGGGGAATACTTCACCCCTATCATATCTGCAATCTCCATCTTACAACGAGTTTTTTCCAGACACCCAGACATTTACAGGGCGTCTCTCCAATTTTGTGGAGCAATCTATTAAATGGCTCAATTGGAATTGGTGTTACGTAGCAAAACACGAAGCCCTCTATCGAAAGTATTTTCCGAGTATCGCTGATAAACATTCTTTATCAAAGGTGTCTAGAGATTTTTCGTTAATATTCGTTAATCAGCACTTCACCTTGGCTCCGCCGAGACCCTATGTCCCAAATATAATTGAAGTGGCCGGATTGCATATCCAGCAGAAGCCTCAGACCCTGCCCACGGACTTGGAGGAATTCATCCAAGGAGCTGGTGAAGATGGCGTCATTTACTTTTCCCTGGGATCCTTTATTAAAAGCAAAACATTTTCACAGGAACGGCTGAAAGTAATTATTCAAGCTTTCTCAAGTTTGCCCCAACGGGTGCTTTGGAAGTTTGATGAAGATAGTATCCCAGATAAGCCCTCAAATGTCTTTATTAGCAAATGGTTCCCCCAACAAGATATCTTGGCCCATCCGAAGGTGAGACTTTTCGTCACTCATGGAGGCCTGCTCAGCACCATAGAGAGCATCCATCATGGCACACCTATGCTGGGATTACCCTTCTACATTGATCAATTCCGCAATATGGAGTATGTGAAACGCCAGGGTCTTGGCTTGGCTCTGAATTTTAAGGAAATGACAGCCGAGGATCTGAGATCTACTATTTACCGGTTGCTTACGGAGAAGGTGTTCGCTGATAAGGTCAGGACCACCTCGGCCCGATATAAGGACAAGCCCATGACTCCGCTGGACACGGCTATATGGTGGACTCACTACGTCCTGCGGCACAAAGGAGCTCCTCACATGCGAGTCTCGGGCCGAGAACTGGATTTTTTCGCCTACCACAGTCTGGATGTATTGGCCACTTTGGTCGGTGGATTTTTGTTTGTTCTAGGAATTGTATTCATTTGTATTGTTCTTTGTGTGAAAAAGTGTGTAAAGCTTCGTAAAGTTTACAAGACTCCGCTAAATAATAAGAAAAAATTAAAAAAGCGCTAAGAATAGATAATAAATTTAAAAGTAAATAAGCGATATTGATATTTTCCTGGTAGCTCCTAAGCAAAGTTTAAAATAGAATGGCTGAACCAATGGTTGTGCATTTATTTAACCTTTAAACTTTGCGCTTGCGGCACCCCACGGCTTTCAGTTTGTTTTTACCACAGAAGGTACCACCAAAATAATGGGATATTATGATGCGCACATTTACCATACATACAAGTGTATATATATATATGATATAACGATGCTTTCCTGGTCGCAGACAAAGCTGCACGATTGGCGACCAGTGAATTATGGAATATGCATACAAATATTTGCGTGGCGTTCGCTGCTTGTGCGTATTTATTAACCGCTGCCAATCAGTTGCATACGCTGCGTATGCGTAATATTAAATTGCATGGAGTCACTTCCGTTGGATTGGTTTGGTTTGGTTCATTGGGGCTCGGCGGCTTATGCTGTTTTTGGCCGCATTGCCAAATGCGTAATCAAAAATTCATGAGCTATATAAATGTGGTGTGGCTGGCGGTGCCATTAGTTCGGTGTATTTTGTGTCGGTATGCAAATGTAGATAATTTCATGCGATTTAGGGTTGGATCTGCTGACCCCCGTGTATGGGCTCGTTTCCGATCCCTTTAAATGCCCAGAGTGGTCATTATGAAGAAGAGGCAATTTAATGATGTCCTGTTTTGTGGTTCGTCGCGTTTTTAATGAGCTGATGATTATCGCAGAAAATATTTATTTGCCGATTCCGAAATTCTCGTTGGTAATCACAATTTAATTGCCGTCAATACACATCTCGAGTTAGCTTTTATTTTCGCAATTTACGGAAAGAAATTCAGAAATTTTCACCTCTCTCGACTGAATCTTATTTGCCACGAGCTTAGGAGAAAAATCTTCTCTTTGTATACAAATTTTCCCAAGTGAGAAGTCCAGTCAAGTCGAGGTGTGTTCCTAAATTGGCAGATATTGTTCACTTTATAATGGTTCACTGGATGCTAGTTATGCATTCAAGCATTTTAGCTTTTTGTTTGTTAATGTTTGTGAAATGTGAGCAGTTGAATGATACGATATCCTCTCAATGATTTGTTTTCCGTCTTCTTTGATTTTTAAGCTAAAAAGCGAAAATAATCCGACTAGTTCGACAGATATTTAAGAGTTCTGACCAATTTATCTGTATTTATTTCATTCTTTTATGACTTTTAAAAGATTTTTTAAAATTTAAGTGCCTTTCAATAATAGTTCGACAGAGGAAACAATTCATCCCAAATGCGGAATCGTTCCTGATGAAAGCCACCAGTCTTGGGTGATAATTTTTCGCCGATTTCTAAGTATGCCTTATCCTTGGAATTGTACAGAGGCCAGTTTAAATCCTTAAGATATTCATCGCTTGAGTTGTGAGGATTCCTAAAACAAAGTTTATATTGCGGCTTTCATTTTGAGTGCCTTTAAGTTGTATATTACCCCTTTTCAGCAAATGCGAACCACATTCGCGTCATACGTTCAATCAAAAAGCTCTCAGGATCATCCGGCTTAAAGAGAGGACTTATGAGTCCCACGTGGAATAAATACAAGAGGTCATCATGATGTACAGGACCTACAAACATTGCTAAATATTACATAAATTCAAAAATGTCTTGTTTTTTAGTTTTTTACCCATGGCTTGTTGGTTATCTGGGTTTTTAAGAAAACTGTACCTTCCCTTGTAGCGGAAATAGTACGTATATATGGGAGTATGAGGGGCCATTAAACGCAAAAAGCGATCGGCTGCCACATTTATTAGGGCATCGCTCACAAGCTCGCCGAAGCCCTTCAGGGACTTGGGATACTCCAGCTTATCTAAGCTCTCTGGCATATACTTCTCCCTAAAAACGCGTGTGGCATATCGCGAATGGTTTGTGTCCCGTTCCAGAAGCAGAGAGATGGAAGCATAGTGTTCCCAGTCCTTGTTATAGTTGCTTATAATGCTCTCATTGCGTAGATCAACTTTGGAAATTACATTTTAATTTCATAAATTAGGAAAGTTTATTTTATTTTGTGTTAAAACTTACAGAATGCTCCAGATAGAAATTCAAACTCAGTGATCCCTGTAATTAATGGAACCTTATAGAAGTCGCCGCGTCGCGCAGTTTTGAATGGATCCTCAATAAGATACCGCTCCTGGCCAAAGTCCTCTTCAACTACGATTCTCCAGTTCAGAACGGGACTCCAGCCAAACTCGAACATTCCATTGTAGGTGCTCACATAATCCAGAGCGGGCTTCTGTCGCATACATTTTACCATTTTCTTGATTGGTTCCTGGGGACATTTTAATAGTCTGGCCTGTCGTTTTGCCAGCTGGAGGTCATTGGTGTGGTATTTGGGGGGACCATATGGTGAGGCACTCATGCAGATTCCGCGATGGAAAAGACCTCGCGACATAGGGGACAGCATATGTAATCCAATGCTAAGACTTCCAGCACTGTATCCTAGGAGCGTCACCTTTTCTGGATCACCGCCGAAGCGATGGATGTGCTGTTGTATCCAACGAAGAGCTTGAACTTGATCCTTAAGTCCTGCATTGCCAGGAGCTTCCTTAGTTCCGGTGGCCAGAAAGCCCAAGCTACCTAGGCGGTAGTTAATTGAAACCAAAACGCAATCGCGATCCATAAAATGTTCCGGTCCGGCCAAATATTTGCTTTGCCCTGAAAACACGTAGAATCCTCCAGGATGCAGAAAAACAATGACAGGTCGACGTGCTTTGAAGTCCTTGGTGTACACATTGAGACGCAGACAGTCCTCGGACACATCGGTCATATTGTCCCAGGGTTGCGGACACATAGGTCCATCTTCGGTGGCGTCGAAGGTCTCTGGTCCCCAGGCCTCCACAGGTAGGGGATTTAGGAAGCGGAGCTCCCCCAGAGGCGGCTTTGCATACCGAATGCCTCGAAAGGCATGGAAGGGTAATCCTAATCTTGAAGTCAGATTAGTACCTCGCACGCGTCCCAGATCGGTGTCTACTTCTATGGAGAAGACCGATGAGCTGGCCAGCAGCACCAGCCATGTATTTAAAATCCACTTGATCATTTCACCGCCTTCACTGAACTGAATCGTATAAGATTTTGTGGGAACTTTTATACCGATTGGTCGGCTGACTTTTTTCTGGGTTTTTTCCTGCCATGACTGTGAAATGATCTGGCATAATAACGAGTTCAAGCTTGGAGATATATATAGACAAAAATATATGTAGAAAACGATGCAGTTCAGCGGAATAGTTGTCTTGTACGGCACAAAGGAGTCAGAATTTTGAGGCGCATTTAGGCTTGAAAGAATACGGAATGGAATGGGAACATTTAGGCAACGTTTTATATTATGTTTCAAAACAATCTTTTCACTTTCAGAGTAATTTGTCAGTTTGATTCTAAACAGGTATCCTCGAACATATTACGTTTTCAGTAGAATCATTTAATCTAAGCAAAATTTCCCAACTGTTCGACCTTAATTTTAGACTGCTTAATTTTTAAATATTCTTTAGATATATATATAATATTTCTAGCTCAAATTTTTGGAAATTTTAGTATTTACTATGGTGGCTGAAAGCCAGAATCATTCACAAACCAACAATGCTACCCTACCTACAAACTTGGGTGCACATTTAAGCCTGGTTGGCATTAAAGCCGCCAACATTTCCGCTGATTTTCCAGCAGCGTGGCCATGGCCCAAAACAGTTTCAATAAGTTGTGCTAAAAGTTTTACACGCCTTTTGCCGGCCCAAGGACTGGGATCAGGAAGGGCGGATGGAAACTAAGCGGAGGATGCTCGGCAAGGAAAATAAAAGCATTCAGCCGAAGGCGTTTGTGGGAGTGGCAGTGGGCGGAAGAGTGGCAGCGTCAGTGGCGGTGCTGTTAAAAATTTGAACGCGCTGATGGGCATTTTTACAACTGAAGCGTTAACTATGTGCAACTTGCAACACGAAGGGAGGAGAAAATCGGATCCAACAAAGGACGTATACCCTGGTTAAGGGCGTTTGGGAGTTGCTCTTATTATTGAAATTTGAAAATAATTATATCAACTACAATGGGGAATATTGTTTAACGTTCTCATTCAATTTGAAATGGGGTCTTAGCCTGTGTTTAATAAATGTTTTGAGTAGAGCACTTTTTGACATTGCTTTTGTCTTTTATTTATTTTGTTGCAATTTGTTTTAAAATGAGAGTAGCAAGAAACATTTGAAAGGACATCGTGAAGGATAAATAAGGGTAGTTTATAAAGAGTAGGAAAATCGGAAACAAAGAAACAAATCGAAGTAGAATGAAAAGGGAAAAACATTTTTTCGATAGAAGCTCACAATATTTTTCATTTCAGTTTACAAGTTTCTAGCCGCAGGCTGAGACCAACCGCACACCCCGCCAAAAATTCAAATGAAATTTTCACGAGCTTGTTCACCAATATCAAATGGTTACAAAACTAGCCAATTTATATACTTGCGAAAAACACTAGTTGCTTTGTCATATAGCCTTTTTACTATTTATTTACAATCCTATTAATTTTGTTTAATCTTTTTGCAGTTTTGCAGCTTTTTTTTCAAAAATAATTGATTTAAACGATTTAATATCCAAAAAAATGTTTTGATTGGCAGATAAATTATGAAAAAAATTCCAATGAGGAGAATTAGCAAGACATCCAGGCTGTGGTACTGAAAAAAGTTTAGTTCTTGTGCAGCACTTTTTAGGTATTTGGCTCCTTTGTGCCTGGTGACGTGTTCCACCCACCACACAGCACGCTCCAGTGGAGTTTGCGGCTGATCACGAAATCTGTCGGATATATCCTGGACGTTCCGGCTGAACTTTGGCTCCTGCAGAAGTCGCTTAGTGGCAGACAGAAGCATATCAGCTGTCAGATTCCCGTATTGAAGAGTGATTCCTACGCCATGCTGCTCCGCTTTCGCCATAATCATGAATTGGTCCCCAAAAAAGGGAATCCCTACAAACGGCTTGCCATGGTAAATGGACTCCAAAATACTCAGCCGACCACCATGGCTGATAAAAGCAATAACTTTATCATGGGCCAGAATGTCGTCCTGGGGGAACCAGTCAGATATAAAAACATTATCAGGTCTTCCAGGCAGATCAGAATCTTCAAACTTCCATAAAACTCTCTGTTTTAGTTTGCTGAAAGTTTCCAAAAAGGCACGGCGCTTTTCCAATGGCAGAGTTTTACTTTTAACATTCGAGCCCAATGAGCAATAAATCACTCCATGCTCGGCCCCCTCAATAAACTGGCGAATATTTTCGGGCAGGGGTTGAGGTGGCTGGCGATTGATGTGCATTCCACCTACTGGGATCATGTTTGGGGAAAATGGTCGGGGATGATCGAGGGAAGCATGCTCGTTGACGAGAACTAAAGCTGTATTCCTGCGCATGTCGTAAAAGTCCAGTTCATTATTAGGGAAATATTTCAGGTAAAGGGCTTCCTGTTGTGGTAATGCGAAAAATTTATGAACGGAATATGTGAAGGTCACAAAGACAAAGTTGACCAATCGTTCCCATAGGTCCATGTGGTCGGTAAAATGAAGTAGGGCATGCGGTATGTAGGAGGGCGTAAATGAAGTTCCAACCAGATCCGCGTGAGCGGGCATAGCCCCAACCGCACTTAAAGCTATCAGTGGAGCCTTGAAGTGCTCCGCCAGTCCCAACTGAGCTTCATTCAGAAACACCTCAGCAATTACGGCATCAAAGGTCTGATTCGAGTTCATTAGTTCCAGCACCGAGGTATCATTCAACAAAGCATTGGTCATTTTTAGGCCCATGCTGTATATGTCAAAATACTGCCACCACATCGGCTTCTTCACATTTTTCACAATACTGCTTACATGTTCTAAAAAATATATAGAAACACATTAAAAAATGTAAATATCAGGCATTAATCAATGTCACCTTCCATGGTCTTATGTATGCCAAGAGCTGTCACATCCTTGATGTTATCTACAGGATTCTTTTGCTTAAATGCCGAAATTAGGGTTATATTATGTCCAGCATTGGCTAACCCTTTTACCAAAGAAAACCCCACATGGTAGTGGGAACTGGCAGCAGAGGGTGACACTACCAGATAATTGTAAGCCGAGACGTTTGCAACAAAATAAAAGCAGAACAAAGAAATGAAACCAATATTGAGACTTATTCGCTTCATTTTATGTTGATTATTTTTTTAAGGACCAGCCACTTTCACACCCAGCAACAGACTAATCAAACGGTGTCTAGATTAAAAAGAAGTCAAAATTTTGGATCATACATTTCTTATCTTCCTCCCAAACACAAAGAAATGGGTTTTTTTATCGCCTTCCATAGTCACAATTCAACTAGGGGATAAGCAGAATTATATTAGGTAATGCCAAAATTGCACAAGCTACCTAAAATGATTTCTCTTTTAAATTAATGTTATTAAAATCTCATTGTATATACATTGCACAAAATACCTGCAGCATTAGACAAAGCACCGATAATAAATATACAAAAATACTTTTTATATAGGGATCTCCGTAATTGTTTTTTTTTTAACATTTCCTAGTAAAAGGCGCAAACAAGACTTACTTCTAATTTTGCTTCGCTTTTTTCTTCGACTTCGGAGTTTCTTTTTTGACAAACAATTCCTGCAACAGTCGGAACACAAAGCCAATCAGCTTGAAGAAGCAATACAGGACAAAAATAATGCCACCGTAGAGGATCAGGATAGCATCCAGATTATGGTACTGAACAAAGTTCAAATCCTGTGACGCGCTCCTTAGGTACTTGGCACCCTTGTGCCGACTAACATGCTCCACCCAGAAGATAGCTCGTTCTAGTGGAGTTTGTAGCTGATCTCGGTACCTGTCGGACATGTCGCGCACCTTCTTGGTGGCTTCTGGGTCATTCAGAAGGCGTTGAATGGCCGAAAAAAGGTTTGAGCTTGTCAAATCCTGGTAGTTCACGGTCACTCCATAGCCGTTTTGCTCAGCCCGAGCCATGTTCAAGAATTGATCTCCGAAAATCGGAATTCCAACAAAAGGTTTGCGGTGGTAGATGGATTCGGTGGTACTCAGGAGACCTCCGTGGGTAATGAAGGCAAGGACTTTCTCGTGAGCCAGTATGTCGTCTTGTGGGAACCAGTCTGAGATGAAGACATTATCGGGTTTTCCGGGCAGATTTGGATCTTCAAATTTCCAGAGAACGCGTTGCTTCAGTTGCGCGAAAGTGTCGATGAGAGCCTGCCGCTTTTCTAGAGGTAGGGTTTTGCTCTTAAGATTGGATCCCATCGAAAAGTAGATGACTCCGTGCTCCGCATCATCGATGAACTTTTCAATGTCCTTGGGAAGGGGTTGCCTCTTCCTGTTGATGTGCATGCCGCCCACTTCGATCATGTTGGGGGAGTACGGCCGTGGAAAACTAAGGGAAACATGCTGGTTCAGAAGCACCAAAGCTGTGTTCTTTCGCATTTCGTAGAAATTCTGTTTGTTGTTGGGGAAGAACTTAAGGTAGAGAGCCTCCTGATGGGGCAGGTAGAAATAGTTCAAAAACAAATACTCATAGGTGACGAAGGCTAGATTTCCCACTCGCTCGATGAGAGACATACGGTCGCTAAATTTCAGCAGCGCATGAGGAATATACGAGGGAGGAGAAGGAGTGCCAACCTGTAAATTTTCGACAATTGTTAACTATTCCAACTAATCTTATCTATTATAATCTCACCAGATCAGTGTTCCAACTGATGGCACCAAAAGTTCCTAGCCCAATAAGTGGAGCATTGAAGTGTTCCGCCAGTCCAAAGTGGGCTTCGTTGAGGAATACCTCTGATATGACGGCATCGTAAGTCTGATTGGATTTCATTAGCTCAACCACGGCGGGATCACTCAGAAGAACTTCCGTAATGTTCAAGCCCATTGTGTGGAATCCAAGAATCTGTTTAATTATCGGTTCCTTTGACGATTCCAACAGGTTGGATATCCTGCCTAGAATTCAAAATAAAATGTCAAAAAGGTTTAGAAAAAACCATAATATAAATATAATTTGGCTCAATCTTTTGAAAAGGTTTTAATTTTTATCAGTGTAGTAGCTCAAATCTCATAGTTGAAGTATAAAGAATCGAGTGAAGTATAAAGGGAAAGTATTAAGAAAGTAAAAGTATAAATAAACTGATTGTGTCAACTTCTCTAAAAGAATTCAGTCTGTTTGCTTTTGTATAAACTCAATAATTTCTATAAGCCTTTGTATTTTTTTTTGATGTAGTGCGATTAATTTCGCCCTTAGTCATGGTGATTCAGTTAAATTACATTCGAATGTAAAGCTCTATTACTTGTTTATTATATTTTTTATTCACGTGATAACTATTGTCTTCTACTATATTTTTGTGAAGTTCAATTTGCACCTCGTAGTGTTCACACATTAAATTGTCAATTATAACCTTACCCTGCATAGCTTTTAAAATAGCCTTCACTGTCACATCTTTAATGTTCTTGATCGGTTTCTTCAGTTCAAAGGGTGAAACGAGTGTGACCTGGTGGCCAGCACTGGCCAGTCCCTTGGCCAGGGCTGATCCCACGTGGTAGTGGGAGCGTGCAGCAGTGTGGAGCACCATCAGATAATTATAGGCGGACACGCAGCTCAGCAGGCCGAGAACTAAGAGGGCCAGAAAACCTGTCCGACCACCTGTTAGCTGCATTGTTTTGCGTTTTATAAACTTAGAAATTTATATAATTAAGATTAAACGTATCCAACTATGGAACACGATTATGTTTGTTGGCGATCGTTTTCCGTGGAGTTGTTATTCGAACGCCGTCTCGCGACAAACTCAAAAAATTCTATAGAATTGCCTATATTTATTAGAGGGAGCCATATTCTCGGGGTTCCGATCTTAGCCTGGCACAACTCTCAGAGAGTGGGGGAGCCAATAATGGGCACTTTGAGAGCAAAAAGCTCCAAGTCGCCCCTCTCTTTAACATTATATCGCTCAGCCAGAAAACGTTATTGCCAAATCACTCCTCCACATAGCTGCCTCTCTATTCATTATCCGTCATCATTCTTTTCAAAATTTGTAAGCTCCGCACG
This sequence comes from Drosophila monieri, assembly GCA_035047585.1. Taxonomy (NCBI): domain Eukaryota; kingdom Metazoa; phylum Arthropoda; class Insecta; order Diptera; family Drosophilidae; genus Drosophila; species Drosophila monieri. The sequence continues at coordinate 433,999 of JAWNPJ010000112.1, read as the reverse complement.
ATCATTCCTCTTTTTCATTAGGAACTCCCTATCACGGTTGTACGTACGTGAATTTTGTAAATTTCATAAGTTTTGATATTATTACAAGCCATTTGCAACCAATCTATCAATGCAAATATTTAAAAAAAAAATATTTTTTAATAGACTTACAAGTTTATATTAAGAGGTTCATATGGGTTCATCAAAACAATTACACGTGGCATACTTTTCTTTATGCCTACTTTATTTTTTGCACATTAGGGCAATTTGTTGGAGAAATATTTGAGTAAAACAATGTTCAATGACCTCACCTTTAATACATCAAAATATTTAAATTAAGATCTTTTGACATTTAATTTGTATGTGCCACTACTTATTAGGGAATTTTTTTTCGAAATCTAAGGGAAAAACATTTTTTTTATTTTTTGTGCGGGTTTTCTTTTAAAGATTGTGAAAATTGCGTGAATGAATAATATGGCCCCCAGCGATTGCTATAGATTGGCCAATTTCCACCCGATTCTTCAGCGGAATACCCTAAACGATTTGAAGATAGATTCCCCATCATTCTGCATCAAAATTGAAGAACCACATTTTTTTGTTACATTTTTGGTGAAATTTTCTGGGAGGTTCCTTCAAGAATTGTGAAAAATGCATTGGAGAACAATATGGCCCCCAGCGATTGCTATAGCTTGGCCAATTTCCACCCGATTCTTCAGCGGAATACCTTAAACGATTTGTAGATAGATTCCCCATCATTCTGCATCAAAATTGAAGAACACAATTTTTTTTTAGATTTTTGGTGAAATTTTCTGGGGGGTCCCTTCAAGAATTGTGAAAAATGCATTGGAGAACAATATGGCCCCCAGCGATTGCTATAGCTTGGCCAATTGCCACCCGATTCTTCAGCGGGATACCCTAAACGATTTGAAGATAGATTCCCCATCATTCTGCATCAAAATTGAAGAACCAATTTTTTTTTACATTTTTGGTGAAATTTCCTGGGAGGCCCCTTCAAGAATTGTGAAAATGCATTGGAGAACAATGTGGCCCCAGCGATTGCTATAGCTTGGCCAAATTCCACCCGATACTTCAGCGGAATACCTTAAACGATTTGTCGATAGATTCCCCATCATTCTGCATCAAAATTGAAGAGCCAATTTTTTTTTAGATTTTTGGTGAAATTTTCTGGGGGGTCCCTTCAAGCATTGTGATAAATGCATTGGAGAACAATATGGCCCCCAGCGATTGCTATAGCTTGGCCAATTTCCACCCGATTCTTCAGCGGAATACCTTAAACGACTTGGAGATGGATTCCCCATCATTCTGCATTAAAATTTAAGAACCAATTTTTTTTTAGATATTTGGTGAAATTTTCTGGGGGGTCCCTTCAAGAATTGTGAAAAATGCATTGGAGAACAATATGGCCCCCAGCGATTTCTATAGCTTGGCCAAAATTTCACCCGATTCTTCAGCGGAATATCTTTAACGATTCCCCACCATTCTGCATAAAAATATTTAGACTGCAAATTTTAGAGTATGGAGTATTTGTCCAATATTTAGAGGCCCCCTTGAAAAATAATCAAAAATGCATAGATGGACAATATGGCTTTTAGCGATGGCTATATCTGGTTATCTAGGTCAAATTTGGCCGATTCTTGAACGAAATACCTTAAACGGCTTGTGGGTATATTTTTCATCATTCTTTAATAAAATGTTTGAACAAAATATTTGATAGATTTGATTTAGATTGTTTCAGAGGGTATTAAGAATTTGGTCAAAGGTGTACAATGTAGTGATGGAGACACTCCGACCATATAAAGTATATTTTTGATCAGGTCTCCCACCTGAGTCGATATAGGAATGTCCGTCTGTCACTATGGGCCACAAATTTGTTTTTCTAATATTATTTTTTAAATTATGGCTCCCTTAAAAACAAATTCTCTTAAAATGTTCTCTTAGCTATGCGTATTTCTATTAGTGTCTCTTCTCTCTTGACTTCTCTGGCTAACTCTCTTAAAAGAGACTCAAACAAGCTTTGTTTGTTTTAAATCTCTTACTTCCCGGCTTTTTCAAACTTTTATGGATCACTCGGAACATTAAAAAATGTGGCAGTATGTACGTACAAGTATGTTTATACACTACAAATTTTATAATTTATAAATAAAACAAAACGAATTGATAAAAATGTTTGTGGTATGAATTGTTAAAATTGCCATTAAAACGTTAAAATTTACATAAATAATGATATATTTACATTTATAAATAAAATCTCTTACTAGACAAGCACCTGCCATCCCAATTTTTAAAATCTTTAATTAAAAGGAAGTGTATATTATTAGTCTTTAAAGTACCTTTTCAATAGAACCCACAAAATATTTTGTTTACCTATGAGATCGACCTAACTTCCTAACTTCCCTAACTTCCAAGATCTTATAAAGAGCAATCGATCTTTTGATGCTATCATCTGTGAAACATTCTACAACGACGCCCACTACGGATTGGCGGAGCATTTCAACGCCCCTCTGATAGGATTAAGTACTGGTGGAGGATTAACTTTTATCACAGACATGGTAAGTGCAATAAATTAAAAAATTGTTTAACTTGGTTTTTTAACAATCTCTGACATTCCCTTAGGTTGGCTCTCCAGCTCCAGCTTCTTTTGTCCCTCACATAATGTTGCCATTTAATGATCACATGTCGCTATATGAGCGCTTCCTGAATGTTTGCTTTTTGGCCTATGAAAGATTCTTACTGGACTACTACTACCTACCAGGGCAAGAGAAACTTTATAAAGAGTTTTTCCCGGATAATAAGCACAGCTTTTATGAGATGAGACGAAATGCCTCCCTGGTTCTAATCAATCAACATGTATCTTTAAGTTTTCCACGGCCTTATTCGCCCAATATGATTGAAGTGGGAGGCATGCACATTGACGGCAAGCTAAGTCCCCTTCCAGAGAAAATTGAGAGATTCCTGAATGAATCGGAACACGGAGCCATCTACTTCTCAATGGGCTCTAATCTTAAGAGTAAGGACCTGCCGCCGTCCAAAGTGGAGGAGATCCTGACTGCCTTCCAAGGGCTAAAGCAGCGAGTTCTTTGGAAATTCGAGTTGGACGATCTACCCAACAAACCAGAAAATTTGTATATTTCTGACTGGTTTCCACAAACTGATATACTGGCGCATCCAAAGGTGTTGGCTTTTGTAACCCACGGAGGAATGTTGAGCACCACAGAGTCCATTTATCATGGCAAGCCAGTGATTGGTTTGCCGATCTTCAGTGATCAGTTCTTCAATATGGCTCATGCTGAGCAATCGGGATACGGTATCATGTTGGACTTCAAGAATTTGAAGGCCAAAGATTTCCGTGCGGCCATCGAAAGTATAGTTAGTGATTCGACATACACAGAAGTAGTTCGTGGCATGTCCTCCAGATACCGCGATCAGCAGAAAACGCCTCTGGAAAATGCCATTTATTGGGTAGAGCATGTGACCCGCCATCAAGGAGCTGCCTATCTCAAAAGTGCGGCCCAAAGGTTAAACTGGTGGCAGTACCATAATGTTGATGTCTTTGTGATTATTTTCGCGATTTTTATAGTCCTGCTAAAACTGCTTTTTATTATTCTGAGACTGACTAAGAGGCTTTTCTGTGTTAAAGACAAACAAGTAGAAAAACTTAAGCAAAATTAGATTAGTATTAAAAGCAAAATAAAATGGGTTATTTTTTTATTTTATTTCTATTCAATTTTCTATATTTTACCAATTTTTTTTTATTAAGTGGCAAAACAGAAAATGATTAAAATTAAAGCAACGTTCTTAAATGGTATTTCGATTCCATTGTTCCCCGTTCATTTCCTCTGGAAAACACTTTACTGCTCAAAAGTATGCTACAAAAATGATTTTCATGATTTTCCTCATCACATCGTACAAACAATTGCAAACTTTTTGTGAAAAGTTGAGGTATAAATACGCTTTCCTATTATTGGAAATGATATCAATGCACACACGCGCCGGACGCTGATTGATTTCGCCAAGAAATGACAAAATAATACAAGCCAAAAGTAAATGACAAAACAAAATTGGAAATGCAGACGATGAGGGACCAAAATTTAAATAAGCAGTCAGGCATTAAATTAAGCAAGAACAACTAAGGCGGCACACACTGTCAAAGGAAGAGGGTAGAATACAGGGATGGAAAGAAAGGACAGTGACTGTAGCATCCTATCTGTCCACGACGCTGCGAAGTACAAATTGAAAGGAAACCGCTTCGAGGTGCAAAACGGTTGAAATGAAGGAAATGAAATGTCAGAAATACAAAGGTTTGCTCCTCCAACATAAGCCAAAAATATTTCGAGTGTGTTAATACACTGAAAAAAAATAAAGAAAATATATAAGCAAAATACTTGATAAGAAATTTGTACTCATTATTTTTAAACCTACTAAGAAATCCATCGCAGTGTGAACGTGTGTGCAATGACATTGAAAAGCCATATGGAAAGCAATAGAGACGTACAGACGGAGAGGGTGAGGAAAACAGGGAAAAATATGGAAAATATACGTATAGTGAGCCAAAAAGTTAGCTATGCACAAAAACTTTTTGATGGCGCGCTGAAAGTGAAAAGTAAATTTACGCAAAAGTCGCCGAAATGCACAGTAAAGAGAAAATAAAAATTGAGAGTTGAGTGGGTCCTCCCAAGTGAAAAGAGTGGGGGGAAACTTGCAAAAGAATATAAAATGGCAAGAAAAAGCGAAATGAAACGGAAGTTCAAGTTGATTTGTTTGCAGGCAAAATGTAACTCGGTGCCCCTCATGTTGCTTCCGCCTCCATTTTTCCTTCACCGTTTCCACTCCATGCATTGACAGCCATTTTGCGGAAGCGGAAGTTGCGTTTCAATCGCACTTCTGATGAAGTTAGCAACAACAGCAACAATAGGAGCGCCACCAACAGATGGCTACGAGGGCAAATAAATTTAGCATAACAATGCTTGGCAAATTTATTCATTTTTTTTTTGCGAGCGTGTGTGCACGTTGCGTATACGTAATATGTATGATGATGATGATTTTGATTCGCATATAATACACATAAATACCAACAATTTTAAAGCCTATTTAGGTTGGCATGCTTTGTTTAGGTTCTTATATTTTTGAGAAGGGCTAAAAAAATAATTCTTTCATCTTGAAATGAGATTTTTTCTAAAAATAGGTTTGAGAATTTTTAAGAACCAATTAATTTAATGCCTCCTTATATAAAATAAAATGACATGATTATTAGGGAAATATTTTTAGAAACCTACATTTAAATATGGTTGCAGATGTATAGAGAAATTATTTTCGTTTTCCATTTTATTGAATACATAGGGGCGACATAATGTCGCAGTATCGTAATTAAAAAATACACTGCGGGTCGTGGTAATTTTTTTTTGTTACTTGTTGGCTTTGATATATTACACATCCCTCTGTCTCATGTCCACTCGCTCATTTCTGTTGCTCGGACTCTTTCCTGCTGCATATGCAGAGATTGCGCTTGAAATGACAGTTGCACTTGCACCATGACAATGCGACCGAAATGTGGATTGAAAGGGGCGGGAAAATCGGGGGGGCTATGCTGCGGGGCAAATTGATTGCGATTGTTGAGTTGATTGGCAGGCGACACATACACACTCTCGCACTCACCAGGACATCACACACATACACTCATACATCTATAGATTGACTGCATGCGACACGGGCAAACAAAAGCGCCGTTTTGTGGTTTTCATTGTTTTTGCTTCTTTGTCCCCTTCAGCTTCCTCCCCTTTCATCCCGGATAGCTCCGGTTTTTTGAACCCATTTATTTTTGGTTGTCGTTTAAATTAAGTTCGTTTTGTCTTGTGATTTTTGGCTTTGACTTCTTTTGATTACAGGTTTTTACTTTTTTTTTTTTCAGCATGCGAAAGTCACCAGATGACAGATAGTTTACTTCACATCTTGAAGAACAAAAGCAGTAGAAAATTTCATTATTTAAAAGCACTCACATTTTTAGGGATGCAACTAAATGACAAAGCATTATTAAGCTATGATATTTCATGAAAACATCTTTTATTAATTCAAGTGCTGGCTAATAGTTTTTGTATTTTCTTGCTAGTTAGATACATATTTTATGCTGGAGTTAAAGACCCCAAGTGTTTTTGTTTTTAATAAATTAACCAATTTTTATTTAGCCACACACCCAAATGTTGCATCAACACTTGAGGCAGTGCCACGGGTGAGAATTTTTCACTGCAATTTAATGCAATATTCATTCTAATTGAAAGTGAATACATTTCAATGTTTTCTTTTAAGGAAATTAAATAAATTGATTAAATGGTATAGCCTTGGGCAATTGTTTAGACTTCGATATCATTGAAGGAAGTCGAAGCCGATGAAAGAAATGGAAGAGTGATGAGTACATTACAAATAAATATAAATGTCTCTTTAATTTGAGGCGGTGAATCTACCATTATAATTTTCAGCTTGGAACAATAACAAAAGCCATCAAATTAGACTGTCGGTTCTGTGCCAAAACTTTCAAGCTGTCTCTTCTACTTCTTGATATCCTTGCTACGCTTCTTTTTCCATGCCCTGCAGTCATTGGTCGACAATAAAAATAAAAATGGAAAAGTAAAAATAAAAATAAAAAGAGGGCTTGCCAAGTAGCGAACTTTTGTTTTTGTTGTTTTTGGCTGGCTGCGCTCTTTGAAATATTAAAATTAATAATAAATGTTGACGGCATTCAGTTGTTGCTGCTGCTTCACAAATATGAAAAGTCTTCATTATGGCCAACGCATTTTGCGTTGTCTATTTTCTGGCGCTACGAGTACACTCCTCGCACACACACTCTTTTGGCTGTGATTTTTATTTCTGTTGGCAGTTTTTGCAGTTGCTCGTTTTTGGCCCTTTCCCCACTTTTCTGCTAAATTAAATTTTATTTAACTGTTATGCATGAAATTGGTTACAATTTTTATTTTCATGCTCCTTTGTCTGCGCTCTCATACACACCCATTCGTACAAAATGGCCGCTAATTTCTTTTTAAATTATTTAACAATTTTCGACTGCCATTTGGCAGTTGTTGTTTGTGTTTCCGCGTTGCAAGTACAATCTAATTAAACTGGCAAAGCAGCAAAAGCGGTGGAACGATAACAATGACGACGCCTATTTGTTTTATGCCAATTTACTTGGCAACATTTGTCCTTAATGCCCGAGTACCAAAATATTTGGCACTGCTTCAGTGCAAAAATCGAGCTGGTCCCTGAAAATAGTTTCTGTCCAAAAGGCATAATTGGCCAAAAATACATAAATCGCTGTGAATGGATGGCTCCGCGGGATAGTTATGGACGTGTTATTTCCGCCTAAAACTAATGGCTGTTATATGAGAACTCCAACTAAATTTATTTTGTCTCTAATTTATGATTTAATTATATTAAGTTTGGTTTGGACCCAAGCTTGGACTTTTGTCAGAAGCGGTAAAATAAAAATTTCGAAAGGCAAAGACCTCCAACGAGGACAAGGAATGAAAAAAGAATGCGATGATAAAAGACCTGTCCTTGCATTGCTTCAATTGGCAATTAAAGAGCATCAACAATAATGCCGTTCTGTCTGATAATGATAATAATAGTGATGATGATAACGACACGTCGAGCACGTATTTTCCCTTCAACAATGGAGATGTGGAAAAATTAAGAAGAGCTCGGAGAAAAAATGGACAGAAGACAATGACCAGGATTTTCTCTTTGGGCGCTGACATGTGGCCGTTATTGTTGTTGTTGCTGTGACGTCTGATGGCAAATTAAAAACCAAAAGGAGAAAAGGAGATAGGGTGCAAAAACAAGGAATTTATGCACGACTTGCATATTAAACGTGTGTTAATTTTAGAGCAGTGCAGCACTGCTATTTCCCTTTCCATCGCAGTGCTGGAATGTCATATGAAGTGACGGGCTGCGGTCAACGCCATTTTCCTTTGTTGTTAAGGAAATGGCGTCGGGAGTGCTGGTGGAGGTGAAGCACAGAGGGAACAACAGAGCTCGCAACTGAGTGGCACTCTCTCGCATGCAATTTTCCAGTTCAAAGGCTTAAAACTAAATTAAACTTTATGACTTGGCAAAGAGCAACAGGATTTGCGTCAACTACAAAAAGGATTACACGCTTTCCTCTCTCGGGATTTTGCTCGCATCGCATATGAAGAATAATGTTTTGGCTTCCCTTAAGGGGATCAATATGCTCCAGAGAGCAGGCTAAAAGAAATGATACATTTAAAGAAATATTAAGTAACATAAGTAGGAATAATAAAAAAATTTATAAATCATAAAATTGATATGAAAAACTTTTTAATGCCACTTTTATTTATGTAGGAATTATATATAAATCTTATTTCTTAATTAACAAATATATTTTATAAAAAAAATTATGCTCTAAGTAAGGCAAAGTTTATAATACCAGAAAACAGAAATCAGAGAACTTGTTAAGCACAAACAATACAACAAAAGTACAAATAAATGTAATGAGTTTAAGTGGCAGAAACAGAAATGGTCTGACATTTTATTGAGCAAATATTAAAAATATTACGAATCGTTGACCATTAGAAGCAGCCGTCGCACCCCAAGCACACACACAAATACCACTTGTGCGGATATCTGTGAATCCCTATCCGTATCTGAGACTGTCTCTGTGGCTGCTTGTGTTTGTCCAGAGCTACGAATCTCCACAGATAGCCAACTTAATGTAATGACCGAAAAGAAATCCAAGCTCACAAACATTTACACAGTTCCCAAGGTCCCCGGATCCATGGTTCTCGTTCTTGTCCTCGTGCTCTGGCTGGACATGTGTTTCCAATGGTTTTCCTTGGCATGGCCCTCCTCCTGTATTCCTCTTCTTTTTTGTTTGGGCCAGCAGCTCGGGCCATTTAAAAACGCACAAAACTTGGCGCAAGGCGAAAAACAAACTTTCTCGCAACCAGAGAGAGAGAAAACTCAGCTGGGGGCAAGTTTCCGTTGCAGTTGCAGCGTTTATTTGATTTTTACACACCGATTTTGAGCTATTCTTTTATTAGATTTTTTCGTGTTGGTTTTTTTCAGCACTCCAACTGTCGGATTCTGGTTCTGTTTTTTCGCACTTCTTTTTTTAACATTTTTTTTGTGCCGGTTGTGAATTTGTAAGATTTGATTTTGAAAGTGGCCAGATAAAAAGCGAGCGAACGGAGTAAAACGAATTGAAAATGGCCAAATGGTTAGAAAGATTAGACGCTGCTAGGGGTAAATGGGTGGGGGAACTAAAGCAATTCCGCACAATTCCACTTTTCAGATGGAGTGTGACAGATAACTTCCCGGCATTGACGGCAAAGGGTTATGGGTGACTTGCAGTTTTCAATATTGCTTGTGACAACTTTAAAGCTTGAAATGATTTAAAAGAGAAAACAAGAAAAATATTTTCTTTCATTGATTCATAGTTTATTGTACAACCCAGTATTTGTCTTCGATTCAAAAACATTAAAATCCCAGCATAATCTTTTCAACATTCCGTGAATATCTAAGTTTAAATGGCAATATCCGAGAAGAAACATAAATCCCAGAAAAGCATCCTCAGACTGAGCATCTGCGTTGGAAAATTTAAAGCCATTACACTAATAAATAATCTGCCACAAATTTAGCACATTGCCATCGATTTAATACAGCTTCAGCTTCATCTGCAGGAGCCTCGACCACAGAACATTTCGCTAAAGACACGCCCACAGACAAATCCGAATCCAAATCGCATAACCCCCCGCCTTCTTTGATTCCCCGTTCACACATGTTCCATGGAGATATTTATGCCGTGGGATAAGCGGGATGAAGGGGATGTACGAGTATATAGGAGGTTTCTTCGTTGCGAAAACGAGGGCCAGGAAAAAATTCATATGTCTGCTGGTGTGGCTGCTTTCAATTGCTTTTGGGTGCTTTGGACGAGGGAACGCAAGGAGGGAAAGGGACAGCTTTGGCCATCATCGATGGCTGCTTTCAATATCTAATAATATTGCGCATACGCCACGTTGCGAGATTTCAGAGCTTCCACATTTGATGCTACTGAAGCTGTTGCTGGTTCACTTACGTCGAGTGCGTGTTGGCGCAATAATCAACAGTTACATTATGAATGCACAAACACATTGCTTACAGTCGTGGTCAAAAGTAACATTTTTAGGTAGAAAAAAAATCATCTTTAATCAAACGGTTGTGTAAGTTTTAGAGTATTTTTGCGGACTTTTATTTTTTTTTTCCAATTTTAAAGTATTATTGTTTTTCCTTCATATCTTGACCGCAATCGTACATTTTTATGAATATATATATTTTGGTTAGATATGTTCGTAATGCGGATTCTAACCCCTTTGAAAGGGGGAAACACAAACCAAGGCACACACATTGACACACCAACACACATACGACACTCCATCTAAGTGATACGATAAATTCGGGATTTTCTTTGCATTATGTGCAGATTTTGCTGATTTTGGCTCTGCCACGCCCCCACTCTCGCCAGCACACTCCAATTCTTTCCCATTTTAGCTGAAAACTTTTTTAATAATAAATAAAAGTGCTTAACTTAATTCGTGCTCTTCTCCTTTGCTCTCGATCTGTGTGCACTGCGAATTTTCCGCTTGTTTTTCCTCATTTTATTTGTTTCTTTGATTTGACACGCCCCTCCCGAATCCGACGCCAACCACCCAGCCACACAGCACACAATGTGTGGAAATAATTTTTCGATTATTGTCAAGTTTTGCTTTATTTTCCTGCCCGCTCTATTGCTCGGGATTCCTTCTATTTTTCTGTGGCATTCGTGGCTGTTTACCTCGCCAGCGGCCAAAATGCAATTTATGGTTGAGAGCGAGTTTCGTTTCGCTTCATTTTATTTTCGTTTGATTTTTGCTTGTTTGTGTTTCTTCTTTCAATTTTTCTTTATTTTTTGTGGTTTGATTTTATTTGGGATGGTCGTGTGAGGTTATTGGCAGTTGTCATTTTTGTGTGATTTACGTTTATCGGTTCGAGTCAAGCGTGTAATTTTCTTATTGCAGCTTGCAAATAGAGACCAAATCTTCGAAGGAGTGGGAAAACTCCAATTTTTTGTGGTTTAGAAAATGTGTGTATTAAAGAGAGTTATTTATTTCATTAGTCTTATTATAATCAGAATTTTCTATAAGATTGAAATCTTTAGATTTGAAAATGAATTAAAGTTTAGGCTTAGTATATCAGGCTTACATGTACAGCATTTTCTTTCAATGAACAGAATTCTATAGAATTTCGAAAGCAATCAATCAAAGACAATATTTTTATGAATATGTAATTGCCAACTTCTCCAAAAGGCTGTAGGAATTTCTAAGCTTTAAGCATTCTTTCCTTCCATTTACATTTTTGCCATCATTCTTAGGTTTTAGCAACGCAACTGACAAACTTGCAATTTTCAATGCGAACATCGCAAAAAATTCCAGTTCAATTGAAAAATCCATTATTACCCAGCCAAGCAAAAGAAAAATGGGAAAATAAATGTACGTGTGGATAGCTATGCATGTACATATGTGCTATGTATCATAAGAATAGCTTGAATATTTCCGTTTTCATCGCTATATATCAATGAACTCGGTTTAGATGAGTCCTACGCATTGACAAAACATTTCCAAAAAGCAATTAAAATTTTAATAAAATAAACTAGGCAGGGAAGCGGAATAACAAGAAGAGAGGAGCGAAGCTGAAAAGCAGTCAGTGGGTGGCTTGTTTGGGCGGGAGCTACGATACAATAGATGACATTAAAAATCCATACGAAAGATAAACACATTTTTCTGCTTGCTCAGGGCACCACAGACACAGGCACATACCCACACATGGCTGACAAATATCGAAAAGAGAAGCACGGAGAAAAGATTAAATTCACTTAAGTGCAAAGTATGCAAATGACAAACAGAGGAGATAGAAAGAGAGGAGAGGGCCAAGAAATATATTAAGTTTCCGGCATAGTACTAGAACATACACATTGAACCACATGCCTGCATTTGAAGCTGGAAATATTGTAAATTCAAATTGAAATGCATGTGTGACATTTGCCATCCACTCCCACACACACTAGCACAGACATAGCAGGGAGGAAGTAAGATCCAGCAGATACAGAGATACAAATGCTAGTGGCAGAGCCAGTATACAAAGGCTTGACTCCTGCCTGCTTCGACAAAATTGAATGCAATTTGACAAAAATCATAGCCTATAATTTGGGGGCACCAGCCACCAGGTGACTTCTTGGCAACTGGACCATTTTCTAAACACCTCCCCATCCCAACGCCTCTATCCCAGTATTATCTTCTCTTGTGTCACATACATTCGCCCCTTACGAGTTAATAATTGAAGATTTTCGGTTTCTGGCAGAGTTGCATGGCAATCATTTTTGTGGGCCTCGTTGATTGGGTCTGTGGTTTTTTAATCCATATTAAAGGAATTTTGACAAATACTTTATAGTATAATTTACTAAGATTATTGTAAATGGCTGTTGATTTATTATTGATATTTTTAAATTAAAAAAAAAAATTATTTTAAATATATTACACAATTTAGTTCACCTTTTCCGAAAAAATTAAACTTTAAAATGTATAAGTTTATGAGTTTATGATCGATTTGGAATCCTAAAATAAAGTAATTTATTAAAATCATGTGAATTTTTACACGTTCAAACATTTTTATTTAAATTCAGTTGCCGAAACGCACTGTATGCCCCAAAAGAGCAGCACAGTCATGACCCCAATATGGCCCGAAAATAGTAGGAACAGTTCACAGAGAAAGATACAGCTATACTGCCTATAGGCATACAGCTCCCTTACTGACTCTGGCACTCCATCCCCTTACTATATCGTTCAGTTTTCAATTCTTTCCTTATGTCTCTTTCCCTGGCTCCCTTTGGATTTTGTGAATGACTTTTTGGCACTAATTAAAAGTAGCAAATAATTTTCTATGCCAACTCGCACACGCCCACATACGCACACACTCGCAATTCGGTTGAGTTCTGACGAGAGAAAGAGTGAAACGGAAAATGCAAATATGGCACGGCCTCTGCTCCAAAGCTCCCCTTGAAAACCCTGCCCCTGAGACAATGACAATGCCTGTGACAGTTTCGGTTGGCACCGATGATAACGCCGCTTATTGTCTCTCCGCCCCGTCTCGCTACACTTTGCCACCCCTCACCATTATCCGGACGTTTGGCAAAAAAGTTTGCAGCTTAAGTCGGAAAATTTATTATTATTTTTCTGCATTGCGGACTGTGTGCAATTTTAAATGGATTTTAATTAGTTTTGAATTATTTCGGTTTTAGTTTTCGGCATTTCATGTGCAATTTTGGCATTAAAGTTTTGCCCATTATGCGAAGTATAATAGTGGTTTATGTAAACTCTAGTTTAGTTTTTAGAGTAATTATTTAAAATAAAAGTTCATCTTGAAAATACAAGAAACTAATAATAATGTAATTATCTTAAATACTTAAATGCAATGATAAAATAAATAAAAATCCATAGTTACATTTCCCATTTGCTTATCTGGTAGTTTATTTTATCCAAAGGAGGTGAAAAAAGATAACCAGCCTAAAACAATTATAGCCATGAAATAGGCTTTAAGCCATCACGGATTTCTACCACCAACAAATAGCTCAATTAGTGTGACTTCTCGTACTTCTTGACCCTAGAGTTTAGACGGAGATTTAGATGGGGCATCTAGCATCCAGCTTGTCATTGCATCGCTAATTCGTAATTTAAGTTTTTTACGCTGCTGACTTTGGAATATTTAATTCAAAAAACTTCAAAAATGAGTAAAACTATAAATTTCGTAAGTAGAAATTCGGTAAGGAACCTTGTTAATGGGTAAAAAAAAGTATCTTCTTTTCAGCTACTTCTTCTTTTCATCGCCACCCTTCTTAGCATCGCCACCTTTCTTAGCATCGCCACCCTTTCCGCCGGCCAGCTCCTTCATGAGATTCAGAGCGCTGCCAGCCTTGAACCATTGAATTTGCAGGTCATTGAGCGTGTGGTTCAATTGGATTTTATTGGAGCCACCATTCTTGATCTCACAGTCTACGGGTTTGCCAGGAGCCAAATCCTTAAGGTTTAGCAAAGAAATTTTGCTGGATGGTTGAATTTTGTCATAGTCCCCGGCGTTGGCGAAAGTTAAAGGTAGCACACCTTGCTTTTTCAGATTGGTTTCGTGAATTCGGGCAAACGATTTGACAATGATGGCCACTCCGCCCAAGTGACGCGGTTCAAGCGCAGCGTGTTCCCGGGAAGACCCCTCCCCGTAGTTATCCTCTCCCACGGCACACCACTTGATCTTATTGGCCTTATAGTCACGAGCCACCGCTGGGACAGCATCAAAATTCCCCGACTTCTGATTTTTGACCTTGTTCATTTCATTGTTCTCGGCATTGGTGGCTCCGATGAACAGATTATTCGATATATTATCTAAGTGACCTCTATATTTGAGCCACGGCCCGGCGGCACTAATATGATCGGTGGTGCACTTCCCCTTGATTTTTATCAACACCAGCATATCTATATAGTCCTTGCCGTCCCATTTTTCGAAAGGTTCCAGGATCTGGAGTCGATCCGACTTTGGATCCACATTTACCTTAATGTCATCGCCGCTCTTGGGGGGTGCTTGGTAAGTGTCCTGTCCCGGATCGAAACCTTTTGAAGGGAGTTCCTCCCCCGTCGGCTCCTTGAGCTTGAAACTCTTACCATCTTTTCCTACTAGTTCGTGTTCCATAGGATTAAAGTCCAGACGCCCGGCTATAGACAGGGCCGTCACCATTTCCGGGCTGGTCACGAAGCAGTGAGTGGCGGGATTGGCATCATTGCGTCCAGTAAAATTACGATTGTACGATGTGACAATTGTGTTCTTTTCGCCCATTTTTACATCCTTTCGGTCCCACTGGCCGATGCACGGACCGCAGGCATTGGCCAACACAGTTCCGCCAAACTTTGAGAGCACCTCAATGATACCGTCCCTTGCAATGGTTGCTCGGACTTGCTCCGATCCTGGAGTGACGTTAAAAGGTATGCACGCTTTCAAACCGTGAGCTATGGCATCATTGGCAATGCTGGCACACCGACCCATGTCCTCGTATGAGGAGTTCGTACAGGAACCAATTAAGCCGACTTTAATATCCATGGGATAGCCATTCTTTTGGGAGTTCTCGCCAAGCTTGCTGATGGGATGCGCCAAATCTGGAGTGAATGGACCATTGACAAGGGGTTCCAATTTGTCCAGATCTATGTGTATATCCTTGTCATACTTGCAGTCCTTGTCCGGCGTCAGAAGGACATCCTTGAAGTTCATCGCCAGATTGGCTATATCCCCGCGACCAGTGGCACACAAATACGCGACCATTCGATCATTAAATGGAAACACAGAGGTGGTGGCTCCAATCTCGGCGCCCATATTGGTAATAGTGGCCATGCCGGTGCAGGATATGGACTCGACTCCAGGGCCATAGTACTCCACAATAGCTCCAGTTCCACCCTTTACAGTGAGAATTTCGGCCATCTTAAGAATCACATCCTTCGGCGAAGTCCATCCACTTATTTTCCCAGTGAGATTCACACCAATCACAGTGGGACACTTCAGCTCCCAGGGAATATTGGCCATCACATCCACGGCATCTGCACCACCCACTCCGATGCACAGACCTCCTAAGCCGCCACCATTGGGTGTATGGGAATCAGTGCCGATTAACAGTAGGCCCGGGAAAGCATAATTCTCCAGGACAATCTGATGGATAATTCCGCTGCCTGGCTTCCAGAAACCAAGCCCATACTTGGCACAAGCGGACGCCAGAAAGTCATACACTTCTTTATTGATATCCTTGGCTCTAGCCAGATCTTTTTCTCCAGATATTTGGGCTTCTATTAAATGGTCGCAATGGGCTGTCGAGGGAACGGCCACTTTTTTCAAGCCGGACGAAATAAATTGCAGCAAGGTCATCTGCGCAGTGGCGTCCTGCAGCGCCACACGATCCGGACGCAAACGCAAATATGATTTCCCCCTTTCTATTTCCTGGCTGGCTGGATCGTCCAGGTGTGAATATAGTATCTTTTCTGACAGCGTCAATGGCCGGTTCAGGCGGCCTTTAACGCATTTAATGTTTTCCTTCATTTTCTCAAACGGCATAAAGGATTCAGGATCGAACTTTGACATAGGCACTTTGCTGTAGCGCGGATATCCTGCCACGTGGATGCTACGCCACATGGTCCTCGTTAGCCAATTATAGCTCTGCGTTCTACGCAACATTGCTAGTCGGTGGTTTTTCTAAAACTTATTGAACAAATTTTGTAAGCTATGTGATACAATTGATTCGTGTGACTAATATGGGAAAGAATGACTGCCGAATACGATGAGAGGTAACTATGGGTTGCTTTGATTGAAAATGTGTTAGATTTTAGTAGACAACCTTAACTTTATTGGAACATAAAATCTAATTATAAATGCATCCATTTAAATCACCTACTTACTTCAAATTGGTATATGTGATATGATTTATAATATGGCTTATCCTTTAACCACTTAATCCACTTCGACTTATTAAATTGTTTTTGGACTAATTTGGACTGATTACGTGAGCAAATAGAATGAAACCTAGCCAGCAAATAGAATAAATGCCTCGGTAAGTCTAATCCCAACTATAAATTAAACAAGGTACAGACCTTATGTGGCCCCATGAGCTTATTTATTGAGTTAGCTCATTGTGCCATGCGTATTTGATGCAAGCCAATAGCTGCAGATACAAACTAGGAGATGGATACATGCATTTAGATGGTTCGGGGAGAGTGGAGAGGTAAGTGTACACGTCAACGGAATTGATGTTGCTAGTGAATCAGAGACTTGTCCCGGAGGCGGGCATCCTTCGATGCCATAGGCCAACTGACAGACAACGGTCAGCCCAAGGCCTAGAGACGGGCCGACGTTGAGAGCTAGCAAACTGGACGAGTGGCAAACAGAAGGATACTGGAATGCCAGGATGCAGGCCGCTACAAAAGTGTCAACTGCAAGTGAGGCGCTCCTCGGTTCGCATCCTCCTGCAATTGTGATTGTGTTTGGTTTGCTAGCGCTGGCAGCATGTCATAATGAACGATGTGGGATGTGGATGTGGGAACACGGACTACGGACATTGGACATGGGACAGCGGACAGCGGACAGGGGGTGGCGGTAGTTGGCTGCACCACATTCAATTGAAATCGACGTGCCAGTTGGCCACAATGCCATTGACGATTCTGCTCCTGCTGCTGCTGGATCTCCTGGTCAGGCTTGTTCGATGCTGATGGCTTCGGCCCGTAGTGGCTGCTAATGGCAAAAGTCTACTTTCTCACTCACCCCTAAAATTTTCCCACTCTTTTATGGCACAGACATATGTCCCATAAGTAGGCGGCGATGCCAAAAATTGATTGGCAACTACTTGGCACATACTCTCCACCACAAAACTTTTCCTCTAGTGGCACTTTCGATGTACACTCCAAAAACTTAATTTTCTTTTCAAAAATATCTTACTCTTAAATTCCAGGAAGCAATTATCAAGCAAATAAAATGGTTTAAAAATGTAAGAAATATATTGAGTAAAACTAATTTTTATAGTGGAGTCACTTTTTAGTGTGTTTTTAAGTCGAGCACACTTTGATTATGACTCTGTATAATTGATGGATTGGTGATTGTTCCGCTTTCAGAAACATCACATTGCATATCTGAAACTATTCACCCATCCAGGTACGTTATACTTTTTTCCCCTCTAGTGAAGCGTGTTGGGTCAATATGATTTTGCGGCTGAAAATGTCAAGGTTGTGCAAATTTCATCTCATACTCACACAGGTTTTGCGCTGTCATTTGCCATCGCATATTAGATTCGCAATCCAGTGCCACCGTCACCCTCTGGTCATCATCCTTTTATTCTCTCTGAGGATGGAAGAAATGCAATTAGCTTAAATATATTTGCGTTTGTCAAATGACCTTGGCCGGAAAATGGCATGACTTTAAATGATTCCCGCAGCTATCACCGCTTAGCATTCCATTTAATTATTGCAATTGAGCTATTAGCGATTGAGGTCCAAGAGCGACCTTTTAATTATTTATTATTCTTTAAAATCTTTAAAGTAAAGTGAAAATACATTTTTAGCTTTAAAGATCTTTAATGATTTCAAGATTATCCTAAATGTGTTTGAAAAAATATACCGCTCTGAAAAAAAGAAATACGTCCAGATGTAGAGCCGATTTTCGAAATTTAGGAGAAGAGAAGAACAGAAGAGGTGTGGCTACTGCGGTGTCGGTGGCCAAAGTTGCAACAAAACTGAAACTTTGGACAAAAATTTTTAATCCCCGCTTTTGCCGTTCCCTTTTATTATTCCCGGATTTTTCCAGACTTTTTTCGAATCCTTTTTGAATGGGGTGGGAAAACAATACGTTCGTTGTTTTTGCAGAGTGCCCCCACGCCAGCACTTCGGCACAGCTTGCGGTAAAAGTTTTCAATAATATTCCCAAAAGTCCAGTCCAGACGCCGATGAGCAGGAAGGCGAGGCGAGAGACATCGCCAGAGAGCGAGTGGCAGTGGCAGCGGAAGTGCCGCCATAGTTTGCCATCTAGCATGGTGGTGCACAGTTTTTCGGCACACCGGCAGCAATATTGCAATAAAATCCAAAAAGAAAATTTAGAACCATTTAGCTGGCTGTTCTGAAAAATAAATTCACTTTTTTGACGATTTCAGCTTTTGATTTGTGATTTTAAATCACAAGTCTATACAGCTAATATAATTTTTAAATATTTGTATATTTATTAGATATTTAATGGAGTGATAAAGTATTTGAGATGAGGACACATATTCTTTCCCGAGATTTTTGTACTATGTTGTTTTCAATCGAATGTTTTTCCCGGAACAGCCCCACTACGAGTCCGGCTTTGTTTCAGGGCGCCAAGCAGACAAATTCAGCATTTCCTGCACACGTGGCTTTGGCGATTTCCTTTTGTGCAAACATATTTTACCGCAATTGCGGCGCATACTCGTAAACCGAGTTTCACAGGGCCATTGAAGCATAAGTAACTGAGTCCCAGTTCCCACTGTGCGGCCCCGAACCCGATTTTGTTCCCCTCGGCGCTGGGGACCGTTCCTTTTCATATATATGTATGTATAAATATGGATTTTTGCCATGCGTCTAAGCCATAAGTTGACCGCTCTTCCGCTTACCACGGTTCTTTATAAGCCCCCTTTGGCTATCCATTCATAAGCTCAATTCAGGCGCAAGCCAAGCTTTAGACTGGTATTTCTATTATCCGCTTTATTTTTTAGCACTGAGAACAAAATTTAAGAAAAGGGTTCATGGATATGGCTTTATGGATCTCTACGCTTGTGGGATATTTTATGGCGAATTGAAACTGTATCCTATTGCTCTATTGGCCTTATAAATTTTATATTAGTTTTTATTTTTATATAGCTTAAATATTTTATAGCAGTGCACCAGGTCCCCTCTGTTCTATTTGATTTTCTATTGGCTTTGCTCCCGCTGTCGGCCTTCAATGATGCCGTTTCCATTAGGAACCACCTGGGTGCTACTGCTCCGTCTCCAGGTGCATCGTCCACGTCCCTTATTCTGGCACAGTGTATACCTCGCCGCTGGTGTCTTCATTGTTTCAGTCAATAGACGCATTTGTGCGGGTCAGTTTAGTATAGAGAAAGGCAGCTTTGGGTACAGAGCCCCCACAGATGGCCCCCATAATTAGATTTCATTTGCTGCGCGGTATGATCCCGGCCAGGAGTCAACTTTTCCTTTTGCATACAACTTTAATGCATAAATTATGCCCAAGAAGATCCCAATTAAGTGGCTTAAGCCGGTAGGGTTAATCTCTATGAGGAGTAAGCCAGTTAATGAGGCAAATTACACATATCTTTCATAGTGAGTTATGGTTTTTTAAGAGATTGAGTCTGGCTCTAATATGAGATAGAAATGCTTCTTAAATATTAGCCTAGTCAGAACATTTTTTTTCATTGTAGAGAATCCTTTCCACTCTTAATTCATATCTTTTTTGGTCCACTCTCCATTGTTGATCAAATAAGTAAGAAGGAGAATTAAGCTTGACTTGGCCAGGCTGAAATCCATTAGAAACCCTCGTTTGCGCACCTCTTTACAACCTTTTTCATAACTTTAAAAGGCAGGAAAAGAATTTATAGACCATCCATTTTCCATTTACTTTGGAGGGCATCGTAATGCCGTCCATCGAGGCTAAGCGATAAACCCCCTTGGTCTGCGCAGCTACTTTATTAATATGTACACAATAATTATTCCCCGGATGGATTACAATGTGAACTTGGCCAGGAGCAGCAGCTGGAAACGCAAAGCAAACGGAAGACGGAAAAAAACGGTTCAACAGTGTGGCGCAATGTTGTTGAACTCCCTGAGAGCATGTGGGTGGTGGGTGTAGGTTAAAGGTTGGCGGGTTGGGCAGCCAAGCGCACCGAAATGGACACGAAACAATGCCTGGGCATCTGACCATCTGACCTGACCCACTGGTGGAAAGCGAACCGCCGCGAATACCAAATGCCACTGGGCTACTTAGCACGAGCTCTTTACCTTAAAAATACAGTTCATGCATTTGGCGTGTATAAGTGGGATCAGGATTCTCTTTTTCTTCCGCTAACA
The DNA here is from genome assembly GCA_035047585.1 of Drosophila monieri. NCBI lineage: Eukaryota > Metazoa > Arthropoda > Insecta > Diptera > Drosophilidae > Drosophila > Drosophila monieri. The sequence continues at coordinate 413,339 of JAWNPJ010000112.1, read as the reverse complement.
CACGCACTTAATTAAGGTACTGCTATCTACTTTTTCTCGGTGCTTCCTGAAGACCAGGTTCACGCCCCACACATTTTCAATTTCCTGTCTCTGGTTTGGAGAGTAGAATGGCACACTATTTGGTGTCCTTGTTGGCGACAGATATCAAATTTTAACTTGACCCGACCCGGGAAAAATAGTGTCAAAAAATTAATAATTCTCACAATATTTGTCTATTAAAATCTACATTTTTTTTATGGTAAGTAAAGTTCATTTAAAAAAAACGGATTTTAATTTTTCCTTCAGGGTTAGAGTAAAGATATTTCGAATCCTTAGTTCTTAGCCTTTATATTTGCTCTTCCACTGCAGATATTTTCTTAGTGCCAAACGGAAATTGTGCTTATGCAATTGCACAAGCTTTTTTACAAATCCGGACGAGGTCAGTACGTCGAAGCAGGAAAAAAAAAATGTCAAAAAGTTTTCCGAAGGGACCGGAGTCCCCAAAGAAAAAAGGGACTTCAACTCCACTCTGGAGCTGAGCTCTAGACAATGCAGTGTAATTTGCTGAAATGTTAAGCAAAACGTAATAACTGGAAGATGACATAGTCGATGACACAGAAAGAAAAAACTGTTGAGACCTATAAGATTTTATTTAAAGAGGTTTAATATTTAAATATTAAAAAGTGCTTGAAGTTTCGATGTACAAAGAGCCATGACCACTTTTAATACTATCTTGAAATGAATATTTTTTTTTTAGTGTGATGATTTTTCTGTGTTTTCATGCGTTTCTTGCTTGCATCATGTCTGAGTTTTTCGACCTTTGTTTTTTCAGTTTTTTTTTCAGCTTCTACAGCCTTTCAGCAGCAATAAAAGTCGATTGTCAACGTTGACTAGCATTCTTTGAGCGAGCGATTGTATGTTCAGTATGTTGAAAATTTCAACGTTGCATCCAGCAAAGATTCAACTTTGGTCCTGGTCGAGTGATTTTCAGGTATGCAGAGGCGGCATGACCGAGGTCCCACTGAAAAACTCCTGTTCTGCCTGTCACTTAACATTTTCTCCAATGTCCAAACTAGAAAGAGACGGGAATGAACTGTGGTGCCAGGGGGAGGTGTAGAGAGTAGCTCGAAGGTGCAAGGAGTCAGGGAAACGTCTGTGTAGCGGAAACTATGCAGAATTCAAAATGCTTCATAAAACGGAAATGAAAACAAATGAAAAATGATTTTTACTTGTGGGCAAATTGTTACCCAGCTCCTCCAATCTCAATTCCTGGCCTGGATTTCCATCTAGCCATTGTACTTGTTGCAGTTGTGGCATTTCCTCCAAACGCTTGTAGTAAATAAATTGCATTTGAACTTTAAGCATCCTCAATATGGCAGTTGCTGTTGTTAAGGGTCTTCCGCTCGTCACACATATATGAGTTAGGGAGAAATACCCGGCAAGGTAAGTCTGATAAATGCCGGTTACGTTCTATTTTGAACGAGAGAATTCAGAATTTTAAATTTTACGAATGCGTTGAGCAATATTCAACATTTTTCAGAACACACAGAAATAGCATCGCATTTAAATCTTAAGTAATTATATGAAAACCAAAGATATTTTCAACAAAATGCTTACAATATTGTTGAATTACAAAGGTATGTCGTGGACCATTTTTTGCTTCCCAAGTGTTTTATGTTGAGCTGTTTGCATTACCCTTGGCCATTAGGAAGGGACTTCTTTGTTGGGATGTTCGTTGAAAAGTGAACAGCCTGTTGACCTTTTGTTAACCCCGGATCAGTTGTTGACTTGCCAAGAACTTGAGCTGACCCCTTTCAACAGGCAACAACAAGAGGGCCAGAAAGTAGTTGATGATGAACCAATACAATAGACCTGGCAAACCACAAGACAGCCCTCAGTTGAACACTTGTAGAGCCCTCGACTGACACATGCCTTTTATTAAAAAATTAAAATTGCCAACCAAAGAAAAGGCAAAAAAGGTGAACCGGAAGAGGTTCCCTTCAGTTGGTATCATTTTTTTGAAGCTAAAATAATCAGGCAACTTAATTGAATCAAGTTGCAAGGCGATCCGGGGGCCAACCAAAGGAAAAGCCCTATAATAAACGACAAAAGAAAAGGCTTACGGAAAGGAGCTCCCAACAAGCAACAAGAGGGTTGCGAAACCCACAAACAAAATAAAAAACCAACCTCGAAGAAAGGAGTAAACAAGGGCTAAGGAGTGAAAATGTTCGCAAGAAAGCAAATAAATTCAAGTGAAAACAAATAACCCACGATGGTGGGCTAAAAAATGTTTCAACTTTGGATCCTCCGCGGCGGGGACTCTCTTTTTGGGAGAAGGAAAATTCCATCACAAGTCCACAATAACAGCACCACCTTATTTATAAATTAACAGTTACAATTTTTCCCGCCGGACATACACTTAAAAATTTTTGGTTCATAAAAGTTTAATATTCGCCCACCCAGTTTCCTTCTTTCCTGGCTCTTTCTTTTTGACCAGTTTTATTTTTTTATTTTACTTATTTTCATACTTGCTGTTCTTTGTCGGTGTACGAGTGTGTGCTGTGTTCCGGAGGGGAAAATGGTAAAAAGGAAACTCCGGACAAGGTCCTTTGCCGTCGCTTAAGCAAATAATTTCTTTTCTTAGGCAGCGCTTTGGCTTTCATGCTTCGCCGAGTTCCGGCCAGTTCTTTTTCCTCCCTTGGCATCTCCCAGATGGCCAGCTGCATTGGTCCTGGCATCGTCCTACTCCCTGGCCTCATCCTTTGCCACTCTGCTCCCTGTTGTGCGTTTTGTTTTTAGTTGCCTCCTCCGCTTGTTTGGCCTGCACTTCTCACGCACATTCTTTGGGGAATTTGCCTAGCACTCCAGCCGTTGCGTCGGGCGGAAACGACTCGTCGGTAACGTCTTTCAATGCTTTTTGGTCATCTTTAAGTTGTTTGCTCATAATTCTAAATTATGGCAAAGGTGAAGCTTACAATTTAATCAGAAAAATCATCTGTGTTATATCGTTGCTTGCTTCTATAATTGTATTAATTAATTTAACCCATTTGAATTTTCAATTTCGAATGAACCAATAGTAACCACCTGTATAAGCTGTTTAAAGTACCTTGTAGTATTATTATCCTTATCGACTATGCTAGTCGTAAACATATAATTTTTCAATGGCATCATTTTGATAATTCTATCACCTTATTTCTAGTATATGAGATATTGATTACAGAAATCGAATAGAAATCGCTTGAGAGTACTTCAGGCATGTTTTTGATTAGAATTAATTGATCAAATTGTATTGTAGTCGAGCTAGGCATCTCTGCAGAATATTAACTATTGAACTGTTAAAGTACTCCTAGTACCGGGTGACATACAGTCGATAAAATACTTCATTCTAGTTTCTACTTCATTCATAAATTACTTTATTCTTCTTTCCAATAATCTATCTGTTGCTACGGCCCATTCCCTCCCAAAAGCCATTTCTCAATATTCGAAACAATTGTGAAATTATTAATTTGAATTGTTTGTAATCTTATGGTACCACCTTCTCTAATCTAATAATAAGGCTATTTCATAAGACTTTCGAGTTTCGTATCATATTTGTATTCATTGGACAACGAATTGTTAGTTGCGATGGGAAATCAAGTAATCAGTACGTTTAATTGTGTCGGGCGTTTAATTTTATAGGATGGATACACATTTAATCGAGAATGGAAATTGCAAAAAAAGTGTTAAGTCTTTCCATTTCATATTAACACTCGTCTCTGCTGCACTTAGGGCATGGAATGTTACAAATTTATTCTTTTAAATGCTGTTAACGCCTTTGGCCATGCCACGCCCACTCCCCAGAACTTTGGCCAAAGTACACAAAAATTACCGAGTTAAAATTATCGCTGAAAAAAGTTTATCTTAATTGCTGGTTTCTTTTTTCAACTGGAGCTGGAGCTGCAGCTATCCGATGGTTAATAAGGGCGAGGAGAAGGAACGGTGGGTATATGGCGGAAAAGGTAAACCCAAATTTGTGCCCGTTGCTAGTACCAGGACACGCCCTAAATCACTGGCTTTTTATCAACTTCAACTTGAAACGAAATTCAAATGTTTCGCTCGTTTTTCTCCGTTTGCAAAATGCGACCTGAGGCTGACTCGGCTCCGGCTGTTGCCTCTAACAACCAAGGAGGTATGGGTAAGGAAAATGACCAAAAAAGTACTCCACACTGAGGAAATGTCTCAAGATCTTCATGTATTTGATAAGAAATTAGAAAATATTAATTGCGAGTTTTAGAGAATGAAAATATATATTAAAATATTTTTTAATTCTGTTATAAAATTATATTTATCTTATAATTATCTGGTTAAAAGACAGAAAATAATTTGTATGCATTTTCGCTTTATTATTACAAAATTTAAAATATTTATTTTCAGTGCAAACACATACGCAAAGCGAAATCCTGTCCCCAGCCACTTTGCACTAAGTACTCACACAAAATTCCGTTTGAAGTTTTTGGGTGCCGGGTCCTGGCTTTCGGCTATAGTCCCCGCCCTGCACCTGTCCACCTGTACAGTGAGCACCCTGCTTTCGGCACTCGCCTCTTTTGCACGGCACACGTGCACAGTCAGCGAGCCATCGGTACCTGGCTTGTAAATTGTATCCGTTTCAGGCACATAAATTGTTGTCAACTTCCGTTGACTGCGACAACGTCGCCGCCACTGACCACTTCTGTGTCCAGATACTCCCAGCCACCCCCCCATCATGCTTTTTTCGAACCCCTTTCCCCGGAGAAGCTACACCACCGTATGGCTAGCTTTGACTTGAGAGCATACGGCAGAACCATGCCGTTTGTCTTTCTTCCGGAATAGTGCCTTTTTTCTGGGTATTGTGCATTTTTCCTTAAACTTGTGAATATCCATTCTAATTCTATTTATTTCGAAGCTTTTTTGAAAAATAATAGTCATTTAAAAATGTGAATACCAACTTTAATCTTACTTACCTTGAAATTTGACAAAAGCAAAAACAAAAAATTTTGATTCGGAACCATTTAAGAGTTTATTAAATAACCATTACTAAAAAAATGCTAAAGTGAAGTGATGTTCATGTGGCTAGGGTATTAAAATAGTTGGTTTTTAGCTAAGATCTTTGACCTTTTCTTGTTTTTTTATTTTTGCTGGCCAGTTCTGCTTGGGCCAACTTTTCCTGACCATGTTTTTTGCGTCGCTTTGCCTTCGTTGGTTGTTTTTTGCGCTCTTTCCTACTACTCGATGCAGCTTCCAACTCCAACGTAATTGAATTTTTAATCTCGTTTATAGTCAAGTGATCTCTGGCATACACTCCCGGTGTACAACTGCGCATATTTTACGTGCTCTGTGCTTTGGTGTTCGCAGCTCCCTGGCTGCTTTCTGCTAACTGCCGCCTTGTCCTGTTCCTGATGCTCATGTTCCTGTTCCCGTTCCCGGTACTGTTACTCTGGTGGCTTTAGCTGTTCCTCTTAAAAAACAGGGGTCAAATTTGTTGGGAAAATAAAGTTCGTATCACCCGCCCGTACTCCCGGTACTTGGGTCGAGGACATTGCCTCATAATGAGAGTCCGTCGTTATGCTAAATAGTTGGACCAAAAATGGCAACTTTTTGCATGACGCTTGCGGGTTAATATGCACACCGAATTGCATATTCAACTTTACGGGAATGTAATAAAATATATCTGAAACAATGGCTGCTGGCGAGACAATACAATAGAGGGTCCTTGGACCTTAAACAACCGCATGTTCATTTGAGTTCAGAAATATACACCAAAAAACCCAAACTTCGTGGTGCAAATGTTTTAATGGAGTTGAGCAAAATCTCCTTCACCTACTAAAAAGCGAAAAGTGGATTTTTGAAGGGCTTGCTTGCTTTTCGTGAAATCATGCCGTGTCAAAGGCGAGTAACGTGTGCATCATTAACTGGCTTACGTGACGACTGCGCCGTTCAATTAAGCCTTAATTATAAGCGCTCCTTGCCAAAGCCCTCATTGCATACTTTCTGCTACGACACACTTTTCCCTTCCTAATTATCGTATCGCAGTTTCTCCATTCGATTACGCATGATGGGAGATTAGCAGCCAGGAAGGAGCAATTTAGTTTTCTAGATTTCCGAGAAACTTTGACTTCAATTTTGTATGCGTCTGGCACACGTACATATTATAGTGTTCTTAGAATAAATGTTGGCAATTGTTAATAATTTAATGTGTCTGGACTTTAGTGTATCGCAATTTTAAAGCCACTGGCATACGGATGTGTCCTTTTTAAAATTTCAGAAAAGTGGAAAGCCATTATTGTATTATTCGAAGCTCTGATCGCTTTTTCACTCGAACAATATACTCTGAAAATAGTTATTAGCCTGCTGTAGTACTCAGCCGTTGACAAACACGGCCCGTCTATTAATTAAGCATTGACCGAGACGGACAGGTAAGCTGTTCCCTTTCTGTTTCTGTGCCTATCCCTCTCACTGTTTTACAATTGTTTTGGCTCCCTTTCCCTGTGCCAATATCTTGGGCTCTCTGTCACTGTTATTGTTGCATTTGGCAATTGTTTGGTTTTCATTAAAACCACTCACCCGACTTGCTTACCTTAATTATGAGATTTTACCATAATATTTGCATTAGATGGGATCCGATGCAACTGCTAAATAGGAACTGCAACTGCATAATGTGGCATTGCATTTCCACTGCCCAAGTATTACTCCTCTTACTTGGTCATGTCACTGAAAATAATTTCCTTAAGAAAGGCTACAATCAATGGTTCCAAACTTGAGGAATGAAACCTAACAGGTGCACATTAAAAAGCGTAATATCCTTTATTACATTATCCATATTAATATATCCCCATTAAATTATTAATACTACAAATGGGAAACAAGTTATAGGTACTTAATTCTGGAAGTTAAATTTCTTTCAGTGCATATGCACCTTGGCATTGTCTGTTTTGGTCAAGGCAATGCAAATTTGTGTGGCTTTTGGTTGAATTTTGGTCGGCAACGTTGCGTATACGTAATTTTGTATGTCCGAGTGTAGCAACGCCCTGACCCACTCACTGATCACTGGTCACCTTGGAACTCCAGTTGGTGTTCCACCGCTGTCATTGTGCTAAATTTTTTAACTGCAATAATTATACGGCAATTAGCCAAATGTTCAATAATGCAGCACCAGCTTCGGTTCCATTTCCCCATTTTCTATTTTCCAGTTTCAGCGCCAGCCGTTACAAAATTTTTGACTGCACTCGGGTAAACTTCTAATTGCCATTAGCGCACTTTACTTTTTCCAGCATTTGCCAATGCTGCTGCTTGGAAAAGTGAGGGCGGGGTCTCTGCTGGGGGCCAGAGAAAGTGGGTGTGAGAAAATGTGGGCGAGCGAGGGGAGTGGCAGGTGAGCGCGTAATTAGACCGCGCCGTTAGCTGCCGCTTGGTTGGCTGGCTGTCTGTAATTTAGTACTAATGGCGCACTTAAAGTGCAGGCAATTATTGTAGACCTATGCGGACAAGGTGTGCACTTGCCGACCTTTCCCCTTTTTTTACCCATCTACCCCACTCGCTCCCCAAATCCCTATATCCTTCAACAGATCTAGGCGCTTTTAGCACTCGCAGTTCGCGCTCGAGTGGTTTCAATAACAGCGCCTATCCGGGGAATTCCTATTGGCTTGCAGGTCTCTCGCCCTCTATTTTCCTTCCAGCTGCATTGTTGCGAGAGTGTGTACGCGTTCTGTGTATCCGTGGGTGCTTCAGTGAAGAGCCCAGGTTGAATGGAGGGTTCGGCTGCGTTTCGAGTGGTATCACGTAAATCCACCGGGCAAAATAATATCTCAGCAGCGCAAGCCAACAATGAAAATGGTGCGTTACTACTCAAGTGTTTGAGTATCTTTCAGAATCAGATTGCAAGAGATATATGTATAGCTTCCAGAACCTCAAAGATAATTGATTCTCACACTAATTACAGTATACCTACAATGCTGATTATAGGTTTTGGTATCGAAAGGTTATTTAGGGAAATTCAGCAATTGAAACGGCCGTGAAACATTTAAAATGTTTCAATCCTCCTTTGTAGAGCCTTCCAAACGTATAGCTATGGAAAACGAAAAACAAACTTTGAAAAAACTGAATAGGGAGATAACTAAACCTATACATCTGAAAAAGAGAAAAGAATGAAAAATCAAAACTTGGTTTTTGCCCTGTCCTGTGCATGGTCTCTACCCCGAACTGTCAGTCATATAAATCTTATTGAACAAAAGTTTGAAATACTAACACTTGCCGCCTGCAATAGACAGCGAGGTGGAGCGGAGCTGTGGTGGAGCGGAGCTGTGGATGGGGGTAGGTGAAGGGATTGCAGAGGGTCAACAAGGGGAAGATGGCTGGCAATTTACACGTACGCCGGATAGCGGCCCCGACAATCAGTCCATAACTGTGCTTTTATGTGCCAGTTCACTGGAGACTAATGCCATCGCTATCTGGAATTTGCAAAAATCAACTCCGGCAAGTGTTGCTCCAGCGTTTTCCAACCCTTCTGCCTCAGACCGAGCCCTAGAGTCGGCAGATCGTGATTTCTGCTCCTGGTTCGTACTTTTGGGCTGCCAAACAACCGGGAAACAATATGCATGCTTGTTTTTTTCGTCCATTCGTAATGCTCTTAAAATCAGGAGCTGCATCGCTGTTCTAAGCATATAATCGAATGTAGTTTTACTTTGATATAATTGTTATACTTTATATAATTTATTTATTTTATTAAAAATGCTTACAAGTCCTTAAAAAATAGTTCCGACTTAAGTAAATTACTAATAAGATACAGTGGTTTTTTTTGTTATTTATTGAACCACGACTGGTAACTTTCTCAAAATTTACAATATTATTCATAAAAGTGTCGTGATCTATTTTTGAGCCAGAGAGAGTGTTTCATGGTTCGTTTTGCCAACAAAGCTTTCAGTTATTTTTTTAGTGCAGATTCTTAACAAAAAACGGGAAACCAAGTTTTGACAAGCTCCTGCACTTGCCGAAGGGCGGCGGATGTCAAAAAAGGGGACTGGCGCCGGGAAGAGCGGCTGGTAAAACAAAGTGATGTGTGCGGCATGTCTTGATTTGCATAAGCTTCTGCATTGCATACTCGTTCTCCCTCTATGCTTGCATACATATACGAGTATATGCGCTTTTGGGCCCTCACTTTTTATGACAGCGACAATCGATAGTTAGATGGCCTGGGCCGAGGGACAGGGACTGGGCTGGGATGTGAACTGTGTTGGAGGTAGAGCCTGGCTGTTCGGGGAGTCATCAATCAAAATTTCATTGGGACAATAGCTCCGGACGAGGCCAGGCTCAAGCCACAAACAAAACACACAAGCCAAAGCAATTGCGGGCTGCGCTTAATTAAAATTCATATGCTTCATATTTTTGTATAAATAACATTTTGCTGCTGTCGATGGGGATTAATAAAATTCGATGGGCGATAGGCCAGCCCCGGAATGGGTTAAAAAAAATAAGGAACCCAAATTCCTGACCTGGCTATACAACCATATAAAATAACTGTGCCATTTTTATGCAATTTACATACATTGCGCTTATCGTTAGGTTTTTCGCTAGTTTGACCTTCAAAGTGTAGGTTGACAATCGGCTGTTTTCGTAGTTTGGGACAAAATTGATATATTTTTTTTCATCAGAGGCAAACAAAATAATAAGAGCCCAACATTTTTAATCCTTGGATCTGAGAACTTGAAAATTTAAAACTTTTTGTCTTGGCAGTTTTATAAATATAATTCTCTTTGCAACTTATTGTTGGTTTTATTAACTATCAAGTTTGAACTTAAGCGAAAGTTTTTCCCTCAATATATTCAGCTGTCGATTCTTTGCAGTTTTTTCCATCGTTTCGGTTATGTTCTTTATACGTATGTGTACGATCATTTTATTTTTTACTTGTGTGTGTGTGCCGCCGTTGACGATGGCGGCACCCAAAGCGCTCATAAATCAAAAAAAGCTGTTGTTGGCTTACAGGCAGCTAGCCACCCACCAACCACCGCCCTCCAACCCTCCACCCACCAGTCTCTGGCCGGCTTTTGTTGTGTGTTTGTGTGATGTGTGTATAAATCACAAAGCATGTCCTTTGCCAATACAAACACAATTGAGCATGCATATGCAACAGCAGCCAGAGAAAGACAGAGAAGGCAGAACAAAAAGTAGTCAAAGAAATTGCGTAAAAAATTTGATTAAAAAGTTTGTCGCCGTCGATGGGTGTTCGCCTGTGCCTGTATGTGTGTGTAGCTGTCACAGGCACACTCTCGACACTCGGCCGGCCATTGTGCTTATCGATACGCGGCCATTGCCATTCGAACTCCCCGATTACTCAGCCCCGTGGTCATGTTATAAATCTTTCAAAAGCCAAACAAACCGGGCAAGAATTCAATTTTACAAACTGACAACTGAGACAAGGCACAGACCACAAAAGGAACTTACCCAACAAGGTGCAGATGGTAAATACAGTTCAGTTTGAGATTTTATTATAATTTTTTAAATGCTTTAAGTTATCATTAGAATAAAATGTTTTATGAAAGATATTAATTTAAAAAAAATTAGAAATTAATAATGTTAAATTTTTAGATATAGAGTAAACTCATAATTTTGTCAAGAAACATTCGTTAGAAACCTCGTCAAGTGCCAAATGCTTTTTATGTGTTTTCTGCGGCAAACTAATTAGAATGGAAATGTGGTGAAAACTTTATCCGATACTCACAACCCACACAGCTTCAGTTGCTGTGGCCGTGTCACACCTGTCGTATGCGCAATTAAAAGTTTGCTTTCACTTCGATGTTCCTACATCTTTATTTTTCAGTTTTAGTTTTTTCCGTTTTGCAAAATGTAATTGTCATTTATAGAAATGTTGGACGTTGAGCACGATCCGTCCTTGCGCTCATTTGCGTGTGTGCTCGTGTGAGAGCCGTGCATGGTCTAATGAAATTAGCATTGTTAGACAGGCCCAAAAGGGAACGAAAATGGAGAAACTTTCTCCTTTAACCTCCTTTCCTGCAAGTTCAAGGTTTCGCATCCACACTCGCACAAGGGATTGTGGCAAATGCGGCGCTAACAAGCATTTTCCTAGTCATATCCACAAAGGAAATAGGTTTTCCGTTGCATTTGTTACAGAAAAAGAGCACACTAGAAGATAAAGAAGGGGCAAACAAACAGAAGGCGGACAAAAAATGGCTTTGTGTTGTAGCACATCGAAAAACCAAAGCTTAGGCTGCCCAAATGTGGTAAGACATCACGTTGCAGCCTTGAAATAGAAACTGAGTTTGGCAAAAAAATGCGTAGCAATGGCGCTAAAGCTAACTTTTTGCCTGAAACTATGCAATGCCAAATGACAGTTGCCTTGCAGGTGGCCAGGAAGTCATCCGAGAAAATTGGCAAAGGCTTGGCCTTGCGGCTGACTTTCTGGTAACAGCTTGGGGATTGAATGGCAAAAGTGGCCTGATAAACTTTTTAGCCTGGCGGTATGTGAAGTAGAAAGTGAACAAATTTTTCGACAAATCGTTACAATTAATAGGCAGCCATAAAACCACATTTTTATTCGGAAAGGTATTGCGCAACATGGCTGCAGTTTCTTCTGCAGAACAAGTCCATAGAAAGGACAATATGGCCCACCGCGAACGCTATATCTGTGCCAACAGTTATCCAATTCTTGAACGGAATGTCTTAAACGGTTTGTGGATCGAATCTTTATTAATTGTCATCAAAATCTAGGAACAAAATATTTTTTATATTTTTCTTCAAATTTTCTGGGGGATCCTCTTCAAAATTCGCAACGTGCACGGGGAGGACAATATGACCCACCGCGATGGCTATATCTTTGCGAATAATGATCCGATTCTAGAAGTGGATTACCTTAAATGATGTGTGGGATGATTCTCTATTAAGTTTCATAAAAATCCAGGAACAAAATATTTTTTCAGATTTTTCATCAAATTTCCTGGGGGATCCTCTTCAAAATGCCCAAAGTGCATGGGGAGGACAACATGAGCCACCGCGAAGGCTATATCTTTGGCAATATATATCCGATTCTTGAGCGGAATACCTTAAACGATTTGTAGATTGATTCTCTATAAATTTGCATCAAAATCCAGGAACAACATATTTTTTAGATTTTTCATCAAATTTCCTGGGGGATCCTCTTCAAAATGCCCAAAGTGCATGGGGAGGACAATATGAGCCACCGCGAAGGCTACATCTTTGGCAATATATATCCGATTCTTGAGCGGAATACCTTAAACGATTTGTAGATTGATTCTCTATAAATTTGCATCAAAATCGAGAAACAAAATATTTTTTAGATTTTTCATCAAATTTCCTGGGGGATCGTCTTCAAAATGCCCAAAGTGCATGGGGAGGACAATATAAGCCACCGCGATGGCTACATCTTTGGCAATATCTATCCGATTCTTGAGCGGAATACCTTAAACGATTTGTAGATTGATTCTCTTTAAATTTGCATAAAAATCCAGGAACAAAATATTTTTTAGATTTTTCATCAAATTTCCTGGGGGATCATCTTCAAAATGCCCAAAGTGCATGGTGAGGACAACATGAGCCACCGCGAAGGCTATATCTTTGGCAATATATATCCGATTCTTGAGCGGAATACCTTAAACGATTTGTAGATTGATTCTCTATAAACTTCCATCAAAATCCAGGAACAACATATTTTTTAGATTTTTCTTCAAATTTCCTGGGGGATCCTCTTCAAAATGCCCAAAGTGCATGGGGAGGACAATATGAGCCACCGCGAAGGCTACATCTTTGGCAATATCTATCCGATTCTTGAGCGGAATACCTTAAACGATTTGTATATTGATTCTCTATAAATTTGCATCAAAATCCAGAAACAAAATATTTTTTAGATTTTTCATCAAATTTCCTGGGGGATCCTCTTCAAAATGCTCAAAGTGGATGAGAAGGACAATATGAGCCACCGCAAAGGCTATATCATTGGCAATATTTATCCGATTCTTGAGCGGAATACCTTAAACGACTTGTGGATCGATATCCTATCAATTTGCATCAAAATCCAGGAACAAAATATTTTTTCGATTTTTTGTTAAATTTTCTGGGGGTCCCCTTCAAAATACGGAAAATGCATGGGAAGGACAATATGAGCCACCGCAAAGGCTATATCTTTGGCAATATTTATCCGATTCTTGAGCGGAATACCTTAAACGATTTGTGGATCGATATCCTATCAATTTGCATCAAAATCCAGGAACAAAATATTTTTTAGATTTTTTGTAAAATTTTCTGATTCTGATTCAAAATACGGAAAATGTATGGGAAGGACAATATGAGCCTCCGCAAAGGCTATATCTTTGGCAATATTTATCCGATTCTTGAGCGGAATACCTTAAACGATTTATGGGATGATTCTCTATTAAGTTTCATTAAAATCCAGGAACAAAATATTTTTTCGATTTTTCTATCAAATTTCTTGGGAGTCCTCTTCAAAATTCGGACAATGCATGGGAGGCACAATATGAGCCAACGCGAAGGCATATCTTTTCGAATAATGACCCGAGTTCTGGAGCGGCATACTTTAAACGATTTGTGAGTTGATTCTGTTTCAGTTTTCATTAAAATCCAGAAAACAAATATTTTGGAACTTTGAGGAACAATATGGCTGCCAGCGATTCCTATATCTTGCCCAGTCTTGAGTGGAATACGTTAAACGATTTGTGGATTGATTCCCCATCAGTCTGCATCAAAATTGAAGAACACATTTTTTCTTAGATTTTTTAATAAATTATATTATTTTATTTACATACCTTTATAAGTAACTTTCAAAGTTGAGGCTGAAGCGCTCTGTCCTTTGCAGTGCCTGGAAGCTTCGTAAGGACGCAACCTGATTATACTTTTCAATCCTTGGCTATGATTACTGGATATGTAAATAAATCCGCGGGTCGTCAATATTTTGAGAGCCAACTTGTCGCCCACTCACACATGCCAGTCCGTCTTAAATTCTCGAACCAGTTTGCAGGTGAAAGCTTTCTCCGGGCCTCTTGTGTGTGTGTGTGCGAGTGGGGAAGTGTAGTAATTGAAATCGCATCCAGACGTGAAATGAAACGTAAAGTCATCGAATCAATTCAAATGAAAATTAAATTAAATGCATACGCTCATACATTTATTCATATTCCTGCGACTCGGGCTCAAAAGCACACACCGCCACGAATACTCACACACTGACGTGAACTCGAATCTTAATTAAACACGGATACGCATATTGAGTTTCTTGAAAGGAAAAAGCAATCGCCTGACTTCTTTGGCCGTGTGAGTGAAAAGGGCCTGGCCTTTCATCGAAAATGGTTGCAAAACCTTTGCCACGATTTTGCCTTTCAGCAACAATTTTTAACCCTACACACATGTATGTAAGAGAGTATTTATAATAAGCAAAAATATTTTCGGATGGAAATACCTTTGGATAAAATTAAATTTGTAACAAAAGTAAGTTATTTTGGATAGCATTTAAAAATATCATAGTATACAAAATGAAATATCTGTTTGCCTTTTATAGCAATGTGGCTTTTTTATAGAATGTTAGCGAAAAATTTGTCGGTAGTGCCTTATCATTACAAGGAGTTCTCGAATGTAGGCTTAATGGCTCCTTGGCATGCTTTCGACACACACAGGGGCTTTTCAACTTTTCCGTGAGGAGAACTTTTCCCGGCACTGCCCAAGGACAACTTTGTTCAGCTGCTTCTCAGCCTTAATGCAGTTTACAATTCTACTTATTCGATTATTTTTAATTTTATTAACTTGTACTCTGACCGCATGAGTTCGTTGGCTTTGCCAGTACGTATTTATTTTCATTTCTTAATACATATATGCTTTTGATTTATGAAATATTTTCCTAGCGAAATGATTGATTGATTGATTGATCGATGGGCAAACAAGTGCCTGAGTGTATGCCTTTGAAGTGCGGCAAAGAATAAATGTTGGTATGAGTCGAGACCAAAGTAAAGCAGATGTTAATTGAGCGTGAAGCTTTCCCAGCATTCTCGGTTCTGAAATTCATACGAGCATGTGACAAGGCAGCTGAGAAAGAAAAACCACCGCCACGCCAAATTCAAATGAATTTTATTCTATGGAATTGGTTTTAAGAGCGTCAGACGGAGATATTTCAGAATAATTGTGTGCTGCTTTCCTGTTGGTAGTGGCTTTTTTTATTAAGGTTATCGATAAAATGCAATGAAATTTCAGGAATTACTTCAATTGACGACGAAGTCGCAAAACAGATATATAAACAGCACGAAAGGGAACGGTGAATCCAAAGAAATCTAATAAAGCCGCCTGGCCATCAGCAAATCGAATTCGAGCTCATCCAATCGTCGCATAAATTTATGGCATATGCACAGGATGTTGATGTGGTCCTCGAGTCCTTGGTCAGGTAATGTTATTTAGGGTCCAATAGCATTTTCTCCACGGATCCACCGCATCTTTAAATTTATGTATCTAATGTATTACGTTGCCGCACAATTTAAATAGAAATATAAGCTCTACGGCAATAATACAATAAGTTTGAAAAATTTTTGCATGAGAATAGTAATTAATAAAATAACTTTTATGTTTCCACAAAGTTTGAGTTAAACAATGAGGCTTTTCCCAATCAATTTATATTCAAGCTATTGACACATAGCTACAGAAATTGTTTTTAAATAATTAAACTGTAAATTTTTTATTGAAAATGTACGCAAGGTGAGTAGCGATCGAACAAAATAATACAGGAATAAAACGGGTGCACTTAATAAACTCCAACAGTGGCCATGTGGCAAGAGCGCTAAGACACTGTAGTCCGCTTATAAGGCAGTTCCTGTCTCAGAAGCCACTAACGCGGACGACGATACCATCAGAGCTGACTGTTCGGGCGATGGCCACCAAGGAGCCGAAGGAACCAGGTAAAGGAAGTGATGGAATCAAAGCTGGTGGCGGAAGCGGAAAAAACGGACCTGCTATTGTAGGTCCAGATGGTAATATCATGGCATCTCCCGTCACCCTCAAAATTATTCCATCCTGGGATCCACCGACCTTGGGCTATGACGATCGCAATATGATACGGGGCCGGCCGCTATCGCCACATTTGAGCATTTACAAGCTACAGTTGACATCTGGGTTGTCAATATCTCTGCGAATTAGTGGCTTTGTCCTGGGTGTTTTCGTTTGGGCATTGGGGATATCCGGACTCATATGTCAGGGTAATATGGAAGGATTTTTGACTAAAGTCCAGGACTGTGATTGTGGCACACTTTTAACATTATCGAAGGTGATGGTCGCTGTACCTCTCGCTTACCATATGGTCGCCGGAACGCGCCACTTGATCTGGTATTTGAACTTATTTACCTCGATTCCGGAAGTATACGCCACTGGATATGTGGCCTTGGTATTAGCTGTTATAGTGGCCGTTTGTTTGGTGAATGCCAAATCTCCCGAGCCGGAGCCCCAAGTTGTAGACCTTTCAAAAGGGAAAAAAGGCCAGAAGACGGATTCAAAGAATGCAAAGGCCGACCCAAAAGCTAAAGCCGCCCCAAAAGCCAAAGTCGACCCAAAGAAAGACCCCAAAAAGGGAGATTCAAAATAGGAAGACTAAGCCATAGATGATAATGTATGATCTAATATGGTTTTTATATATTTTATTTTATTGTGAACTCGGATACCTTTTAGAAATTTCATGTATTGTAATTTTGTGAAATAGATATATTTTGCTTATATTTTCTTTGACGAAAAACGACACCATTTTTTGCTCGCCTTGGAGTTCATCATTTCTGTTCTTAAATAACAGTTAAAGTAAGCATCTGCATTGTGTGAAATATTAAGAAATTAGCCTAGGCAGAATGTTGGCCAGACCACGCAAACTTCAAGTCAAAGATGGTAATTAGACTCCAAGGAAACTTGGCCAGGCTGCATATGTGTTTGGAGGTGTATGCTTTTGCTTCAAAAAATTAGTCCACATTAAAAAATATATGCTTCAAAAATAGGTATGGAATTTTTATTGAACGAACGTCCGCGTTTCTACTATTTAATTTAAAAATGGATACAAATCAATACTCCTTCTGGAGCAATAAAATGGAAGTTAAGTTTACTTGGATATTTTTTCAGTGCTCGAATAAAATCTAACACCTAAGCTTCTCGGAATATTTTCCATGTGCAAGTAGCCTTCGGGAAAAGACACGCCCATAGGCATTTTTCCACTCCACTTGACTGTGGTCTGTGGACTGTGTGCGTGCAACAATTGTGCGGCTTGTGCAACTTGGCCAACTTTCAACTTTCAGGCCAGCCAAGTTGCACGCAATGCAGCCACAGCCAGTTGAATGAGTTCAAGGCTTTTTTGGGGTTTTCCTCTTTAATTATGAACCACTCAACGCCAGTCAAGTGTGGCTGTTGCCATTATTTTTACTCTTACTTGTATTTTCATCCTGCTGCTAGGGCTGTGCCCTCAAGTTCAAATGGGTGGAAGTTTTAGTTGTGTTTCGGTGTTTCTTTTTTTTCTGTTCTCAACTTGCTTGGCTTTTCTGATTTTTGTTCTTGTTACATTCGAGGCGAGGGACAGAGGGATTTGCCAAATGCGCCACACGACTGGACTGGGAAATCTATGCTAGACAGGCCTCATTATGCTGCTAATGGCTTGGCTCAAACTTTTACAGGTAATTATCGACACTTTGCAGGGCATTTGCTGCTTGATCGTTGTTATTGTTGCCACTGAGGTTTTCATTTCCACTGGTACTTCTATTGCTGTTGCAGTTGAAAAGTTAAGCACCGCATTCTCGGGGCAGAGATATAGCACAACAGTTTCAGCTTTTTCGTACTTGGCTTTTTGGGTAATTAAGTGTGTGGCTAAAAGATGCTTAAAGAGTTGATAACATGGCGTATGCTTTATATATTGTTGAGGGGGTCGAAGCCCTTAAATGCGCTCAACTGTAAAATGAGTTATGAAAAGTTTACTTTTCGTCCATTGTTTTCTCCCAAAAGGTTATTTAGTTCCATTCAGTGTTTTCACATTCGGAAGTCTGATTAACAATTCTAAACTTTTTTAAACTATTAACTTATATTACTACTAATAAAATTAACTAATTAAAACTATGGAACTATTCTTCAGGCTATCATGTGAGAAAACTTAACAATTTTATTCAAAGTATGTAGCAGTCACGGGTTAAATTAAGAAATAGAAATTGTGCACAGCTACAATACGAATAATTTCATCTATTTTCATTCTGATTTAATTAAATGTCGCATAACGTTCCTTTGATCATCCTGATTACCCTCACAAAATTCTTGAAATGGTTGAGGAAAATATCGCTATTTTACCCCAAAATGTCCTCCTATCAGGCTATTGGTACACCTTCGACCTCAAGTTCAGTAAATTTTTATGCGTGTCGCTAAAGTGCTGGGCAAATAGCCAGGCAGCGATTTTAATTGAAAAATATTTACCCACACTAAGCTCGGCAGCATTCTTGACATTTTGACGCGCGAATAACGACCCCGCCCCGAACAAAATCAATCGCGTGTTTCCCTATCAATGCACAGGAAAAAATTCCAGGCAAGAAGTGTTATCTATGTCTAAAAATGTCACAAATAAGGAGTGCGATCGCAAAGAACAACCTTGCATATAAAATATACAATTTTTGAACAATAGAGAGACTATTGATGAAAATCACATTTTGCTCAGTGTGGAATTCGGTTTAATTAGTGCTCGGCGGGTTGGCTACTTCTTGCTGCTGTGTAAACTTCAATTAATATGCGAATGAAATCCGCTTAAACAAAAGGAAAAGGCAAGAGCGAAATCGGGAGGAAAATGATGCCAATCAAGGACAGCGCCATCGCCCTGCTGCCCACACTTATTCCATTTGGGCCAACTCGAGTGATTTGCGACATTTTGTCATTTTCGCTGATGCAAAGCCGACACTCGAACTGGGCGACGGAGAGCGAAAAGAACGTTCAAGTACACTAATTAAGATCAAACGTTTCGGGGTCCAAATGAGATTCTATTGCAGGGCTGAAACTACCCTCCATTTTAGGGCCATTGTATGTATATTCATATTAAAATCACATAATGAAGTGTCAGCTAAAACGACGGGCTTCCTGCCTGCCTACACGCCGCCGCGTCGCCCTCTCTAATCAAAGATTAACGTCAAAACTTGGGATGCGAGTGTTCAATCAAAACTCTCGACAGCCACTCTGCCCATGGCCAGGACTCCAGAACTCCCCCGTCCGCGTATTGTTGTCGCTCTTTGTAATTTATTTGGCCGCAGGCGGCCATCAAAAGGTAAGAAGTGTCTTTAAGTGGTTGCCTTGGCTCAGACGACTCATTTTGGCTCATCTCAGGGCTTAGAGAGGAGCTCCCATCTCCGCATTTCAGTGCAGGTTGCCTCGGTAATTAATGAAAAGTAGGCACTGGGACAGTTGAGGGTAACTAATTAAAGCTCCTTAATAAAGTTAATGGATTTTGCCGAAGCGACAGTGGCCGAGGGTCCAATGAGCTGTGAGTTTCATTTCTCTATTTACAGCATTAATTTTTTCTACTTTTCTGCTAATGTTTTAGAACCTTTGCTCCTTTTTTATAATTTGATTAATAATAATGCCACTGGAGTAAATGAGCTGTATCCTTCTCAAAGGTATGTATGACTGCAGTTAACAAATTTCCGCTATCTTTATTTATTTTGTCATTTTAATTTGAACCACTTACCCAGTGTCTGTAATTAAGCTTATTTTTCCTAAATTATATTACTGATAATAAGCTTTATTTAATAAAACAGTCTTTTAAATGCATTTTAGTAAAGTTTGCAACTTTTTGCCCCATTTTTGGTACCAACTGCGCTTTGAAACTTTTCTGCATTATAAAATATTTAAGGGTACAATTTGGTTTGCTATTTGGAAAATGCTGAGACTTGAAAAAACAACAGGAGTAGCCGCGTCAGAAACCAAATTTTTACTTTTTCCAAAAGGAAAAATGTCGGCTTTCGTTTTAGTAAAACTGTGAGAATTCCCGGACCTATCAAAAATGATCTGCTAGATGGTATTTGAAAAATTGTATTTTTCTTTAAGACAAAAGGCAAACAGTATGCCTCGAATTTTTAATGCATTTAAGATATATAAAAGATCTTGCTTCTTCCCTTAAAGATCTATAAAAAGATTACTATTAGTGTTATTTAAAACGTATATTATTTTAATTTAAAATTATTATAGAATAGTGTGTATATGGTTGACTGGTTGACTACTGTGCAGTCTCGTTCGTTGCAGTGTGTGTCTGATTTGTGAACAACCGAGGTCTGAGTTCAAAATTTAAACGTACATAAATATATGAAAAGTTAATTTGAAAAAATCTCTTTTGACAGCGTACACCAGCAGCTGGCAAGGAGGCGAGGTGTTGGGGCGACCCCTTCCTTACCAGTTGATGCCCCTGCGGCTTTTGTTCCTGTGTCCCGAGTCGCAAGTCAGTCACTCGCAGGATGTTGTCGACCTGCAGCTACACACCAATATGGCACAGGACATGTATACATAGACATTTATATATATAAACGATGAAAAATGTGAAAAAAAGGATACGCGCTCTCGGAGGAGATGAAAATGTGAAACTAGAGGGTCCTGCTGTTCCTGTACCTATTCCTGTTCCTGTTACTGCGGCTGCCCCTGCTCCTGCTGTTATATAGCCTGGTCTACGTGTATAAATAACGGTAACATTTTAAATCAGTCGAGTGACTGCAGGAAAACGCCAAAACGAAATGCTCAAACGGGTGCCAACTTCTGACAAGCCAGCCAGCCCAGGATCTCGTCCGCGTTCGCATCCACAACACAATCTTGGTATCCCCAGGAACCATTTCCTATTCAGCTCTCTCGCTGACATTGATGTGCATGTTTTCGTGTGTGTATCTGCGTAACCGCAAAAATTTCATCCTTCATACATTTCCGAGTATGTGTGTGCACTGGACTCGTCCTCTTCCTGCCCCTGCCCCATCCCCATGTCCTGTAACCCTTCACGTACCCATTCACGTTCACGACCATGTCCATTCCGTGTCTCCTTGTCGCTGCCTCCCTCCTCTCCCTTTCTCCATCTCTTTCACTCATCCTTCAGCTGCGACACTCTTTTCGATTTTTTTCCCAACTTCATATTTTCTGCAAAATTTATGTAATTTTAACCCATTTTTTCGTACCCTGCCATGCTGCTATTATTAAATCTTGTCGCAGTTGTAATTGGTTTTTTAAATTTTAATTAAAAGCCAGAATAAACGATAAGTTTGGACAGTGTGGGTGGATGGAATGGGTTTGTTCTTATACACATGTGTGATTTATAATCGTCGGTATTAAGCATTGCATTCTGTCTGCCATTTCAAATAAATAATAAAGCATTTAATGATTTACTTTCACTTGAAATGTAATTTTAAAACCCCTTTTTATGACAGGAGCTTTTAATATCTTAATATCATGTCCATAGATATTTATAACAAGGGCACTTAGACTATTAGAATATGAAGTATACGTTGTTCAATGGTTTCCCATTCTTTAAAAGCCTGATTAAATTCCTTTTCTCTTGTTGAACTCGAACCAGAACCAGAAAATGTTCATCTGCTTCTGGACCTGGGCTTTCATTGATTTCGGCTGCAATGATTGCCAGGTTTGTCATTACCAATTGAACTACTGCAGACATAAATCAGACAGGCGGCAGGCTTCTGCAGCAATTGCAGCTGCTGGCGGAAGAACCACAAAATGTCAGCCTTAAAAATGATCCGCTGCAGCTGCGACTTCCGCTGCCCATTAAGGAGCCCGTCGTGTCCGGAGCGAATAATTGTATTAAGGGTAGAAAAATTACAGGTAGTTAAGCCAGCACGAGGTGGTCTTCTGGCCCTTCTGGCCCCTCCGTTCCGGCAGTACCTGTCTAATTGAATTTTTCTGCACAGCGCTCATTTATTAATCCGATTTCAATCGGCACAGAAATCCCCAAAACACCCAGCCGAGGGACATTGCAGTTGCCTCGGCGAATTAATAGCATTCATTAGCCGCATTTAGATAGCGATCAGACCGAAAATGAAAATGAAAACGAAAGCTTAGCCAAGTGAAGAAAATCGAAATGATAGCTGAAATGCATTGCGATACGTTGTTTGCTTTTCGGAATAAATTTTATGAGGCAATTTAAGGTGTACTTTTCTTTTATTAGTGGGAATTAGTGAGAATTTAAGACCACCAGAGCACAGTCATGAGTTTTGCAAAATGTAGTGCAATTATAAAATTTTACGATTTGGTTTTTCATCTAGTGTTCCGGATAATTTGTTCTCTTCTCGGTTTGATTGTTTAGGCCTGATGCGAGTTGCTTTCAGAGGATAACCAATTAAATTGGGTCAAACATTCCCTAAGCTTCTCCGTTCTCTGCTCCGATTTCTTCTCCTATTTGGACGCCTTTTAATTAGCATGTTTATTTGACTTTGCTGGCAAGCGGAAAGTTTTCTAGGGGACTGCTGCCAAGGCTCGAACCTCGTCCCGGGCACACGTGCCGTATGTGTAATGTGGATTTGGGTATGCAGCGTGAGTGTTAGCTTGTCTTTTTGGGCGGATGGGGGTGTTTGGCTGTGGGTGTGGGTATGGGTATGGGTATGGGTATGGGTAAGGGTAGCAGCTGCTTGGGCGCCGAGTGTTGATTAAACAAATTGCAAATGAGTTTCGGATTTTTTTTCTCGGTCTGTTGTAGTTTCCGTTTTGTTCTTGCTGCCTCTTGCTGCTGTATTCAGGGTAAAAGTAAATAAACAAAGAGTTTGGTAAGACATGCACTTGAATAAACTCTTATAAAACTAAACAAATACACGCAATGGCGAGGAGCAGGGGCGAGGAGCTGAGATAGGCAAACTGTAGTTAAATGCACAAATAAACGGCACATGTTCTCGCATTTGTGTGCGACTGTGCAAATGACAGTGAGTTATTTAAGAAATGCAATTTCAATTAAATATGCAAAATACTCTAAAGTCTAATTTAGACAATTCTCAATGCCGTCCGTCCGGGGAGGAGAATAACGGACAGCGAATGCCAGCAGTAGGAACAAAGCGAAGATACTTAAATATTTATATAACCAAGGGAAGTGGGCTAAACAGTGAGTCAGATTGGCAGGAGGGTAGGGGGGGCTTTAGAGCATAGGAGGGGCTGCTGCGAAGCTGCTGCAACAAAAGTTTGTAATCAACAATTTGCATATTTGCTTTGGCAATGGCAAAAACTCAGCTTTCTCTCGCTGAAGCCTCTCTCCTGCACCTTGCTCGCATTTCCCATTGTTCGTCCTCGCGCAGAATCCCTACTTGTTTTGTTCGCTTCCTTTTTTTAATATTATTTTTTTGTTGTGTTGTTAACAGTTGTTAGTTGTACTCGTAGTTGTTGCTACTGTACTTTACACAGTTGTTTGGCTGCTTTTTGCACGCTTTTAAGCATGGCGCTGGCCTGAAACTTACTTCATTTGCGTTTATGTGATTTTCTGCTCTAATAACTTTAAGTAGAATGAAAGGCTTATCCAGCAATAAAAAAATAAGCCTACATAATAATCATAGTAATACAAAAAATGAGGCTTTTCGCTGGCAAACTACACCTTTTAGTATTTTTTCAGCTTAGAGGGTGGCAATATATCGTTTAATGCTTTTAAATAATTAGAAATGGATAAGCTAGTTATTAAATGTTTAAAAAGTAAATTCCTATTATTGTCAAATGGAATCCTCCTTATTGTATTATTTAAAAGTAATTTTGTCAATTATTTGGTAAATGGTATATTGCAAATTAATTTAAATTCCTTAAAGGAACTCTTCTGTTTCATATCATTCTGGACTTGTTGGACCTCCGGCTTAGACGCTCGTAGTCCACTTTTGGCAATCTTAAGCCTTCAGCCACCGCTTACCGCCATCCGTCCTGGTCATGACTGTGGCATTAACGGCATAGACTTGCCACTAACTAGTAAGTAGTCAGCCACACGGCGCCACTAACTTACTCACTCGAGGGGGGCTCTGTCCGCTCCGCCCATTCGCTCTCGGTCATTCAACGTTTGTTGGCTGGGTAATTATGTTGTGCGTGCGAGATTTATGCGCAGACCCCCGAGGGTCTCGGACCATGGGACGTGGCCCACCAAAAGTGCTCGGGGCAAAAACGTAAGCCCGTCCAGGATTAGAAGGTGCAAAGACGCCATTTTCGGATGCCGCCGCCGTTGCATGTGTTGCAAATAAATTGACTGTCTGCGGCGATGAGCAAACAAAGCGGTCCGAGCCGGAGACCCGAGCTCATGACCAGGTCCTGTTCATGGCCACTAAATAAGCAGCATCGTGTAGGTGCAAATGGGTGCCGCCGTATGTGTGTGCGCGGCTATCTGGTATGCGTGCCATGGGCGTAGTTTCAGGGGATAACACAGCTGGCTGCCTGGTCATACATTGATTTTGCATTCATTGCCCATGGAGGAGGCTGATGCTGTGAGTGTTCCAGCCTCTTGGGCATGGCATTCTAGAATACAAAAGGTTGAAGCAGAAGGACTTTAAACTAGTGAACTAGGACTACAGTAATTTAGTATAAGATATTCAAGAGAGAATATATTTAACCTTTCCTTACATCGATGCATCCCCGCCTAACGACGACCTTGTGCTCTGAGTAAGTATCTGTGGAAGTCGCTTCAATATTCAATATTGCAGGCTCGTCCTCTGCGTGCGTGCTTTGAAATTAAATGTCGTTATAAGTAGGCATTTATATACAGAGTGAGAAGGCCTCTATATGAAGCGACACAAACACAAAGACATACGCCAGTAGAAAATATCCTTGCGCCGTGTCAGCCGTGTGTTCGTGTGAGTTTGTCTTTCAACACACAAAACAAATATTGAATGAGAAATAAACGCAAGCTAAATAATACAGAGCGTTCTTCCTTTATTCCCCACATTTGACAGTGAAGCAAAGGAAGTTGATTCTAAAGAAAGCTGACGCTGTCATTAACTCCGATAGACTTTTATCTTTTACCCGGCTCTCGGCCCCTCCCTGATCTGCATCGCAATTTGTTTTGTTTCATGGTGAATTATTTTCCTTAATTTTGATAAAATGTAGGGCACCGTATACACACGAGTTGGCTTGAAAACTAAACTGACAAAGAATGTGTTTTGTATTCAAAATAAACATTTAACAGGTTTATTGGAAATATTTACTGGAACTGCCATATTACTGGAGGTTTGGATTATGACGTCCGGTTCGCCTAGACCGTGTCCAAGATCCTTGACACTCATCTAATTATCCTCTCAATTATAAACCGAATATCCACCGCTGCTTTTGTGGGCCGGGCGCCCAGTGCATTCAAAATTAGTGACATAGCGCATGCATTAGTGGGCATTGCAGCAATCGATGGCAAGGCAAATCATTGTCATTGCAGGGTGCCACCACACCCCAAAAACGTACACCACAGACCCCCTCAAGCCGAGCGCCCAGCGTTGTGCCCGCAACTCCAGCCCCTGCGTCCCATGCAATTTCCGCACAAGTTTGTGGCTGTCGTGGCCCCCGAGTCGTGCGCTGCAAATGTAATGAGCTTTAATCATAATTGATTTAGTGTGTGAGCTGCTGCCTGTCATCAATGCCAGCCGATTTATGCGCTGCAATAAACTTGCTACACAAATGACGGCGACCCCTCCCTCGACCGCCGCTGTTGAGTTCATTTTTCAAAAGCGGCCAAAAGTTGCGCCGCTTTGCAGCTCAACACTCGCTTATTGACTTATAGCTCAGCCAGAAGCGGGCAAAGAGGCAAGGTCGATGCCTGCCACAAAGCCAAAAGTTTTCGGGGATTCCATTTCCACTCCTTTTGCCCTTCTTTTATCCTGGTCTCGGCTGTCCCCTTTTATCACCCCTTGGCTCTCGGGCTATCGGGGGACAAGTAATGCGAGTGTATGCAAATATTCTCAGCCAGGGAAAAGTTTGACAATGGAAATGCGAGGCTTTTCACTCCGTCTTTCAACGTTATGTGCATTCAACAAAGCAATTGGGTTTCTGCCGAATGTAATCAGAAGAGTTCAATAACTTTAGCTCGCCGCGCGTTAGATTTTGGTTATCATTATCAAACATCATAAGAGTTAAAGGGGGTCTTCCCCGAAACATTCAACCCAAATACGTCACATACTCGCAGAAAGTCGGAGATAGAGTAATCTAAATTATGGCAATACAAATAATGTATTTTCAACAAACACAGGCGATAAGGCTGATAAGACTACCAACCTCGTAAACAATAAATAATAAACAACGCTTTTACTGCTTCTTCAGCTTATCAGCATGGGGACACCTTTGAGGTTTGCTTCGAATCAATCTACTGGACAGTTTGATGAGGATCACAATAACGAGAAGAGGTACTCCGAAAAGAACTGCCAGTGTATCCAGACTATGTAGCTGGAAAAAGTTAAGATCCCTGGCAGACGATCGCAAATGAGGAGCGCCCTTATGTCGGAGTACATACTCCGTCCACCAGACAGCTCGGTCCAAAGCAGGTTGCGGTTGATCCCGATACCGTTCTCCGATGGCAGCTGCCACTTCTCCGAAACTGGGTGTAGTGAGAATCTTTTGGATAGACTCCGCCAGCTCTGATTCCTTAAGGTTGTTAAGGTCAAGTCCCAATCCGAATCCCACTTTCTGGGCGCGTTGCACATTCATGAACTGGTCATAGAAGCACGGCAAGCCCAGCACTGGCTTTCCAAAATAAATACTTTCTATGGTGCTCAACAAGCCACCATGAGTGATGAACATCTTTACATTTGAGTGTGCCAGGATGTCGGGTTGGGGATACCATTTCTTAATCAAAACATTGTCTGGTTTTCCCGGCATATTGTCGTCTTCGAATTTCCACAACACTCTCTGCTTCAGCTTGGAAAAGGTTTTCAACAACGTTTCCCGGGTCTCCAGTGGCAAATCCTTGCTCTTAACATTCGATCCCATGGAGAAGTAGATTACTCCGTGCTTTGATTCTTCAATAAACTTCTTAATATCCTCGGGCAGCGGCTTTGGCTTATGAGAAAGGTGCAGCCCACCCACCTCGATCATGTTGGGCAAATAGGGACGTGGATAGCTCAGCGAAAAATGCTGACCCAGCAAAACTAGGGAGAAACTGTCCATGACCTCCTCCATCGTTTTCTTGGCGTTCGGAAAATATTTTTGGTAAAGCTTCTCCATTGCTGGCAGATGAACCCAATGGCGGTGAGTTAGCTCAACGAGAGCTTCATATTGGTTATTTAGACGTTCCACGAATGTCATACTGTTGCTGCGGGGAGAAGTCACTAATGGGTTATAGGACAGCGGCGATATATTTCCAAAGGCTTTGTCGACCTTCTCATCAGTTCCGAAACTCGAAAAGCCAACCAAAATTGCATTGAAGTGCTGCGCTAGCGCATAAAGCGGTTCCATTTGAAGCATCTCTGCCAGCAAGAGATCGAAGGTCTCTCCAGAGTTCAGTAGTTTCTGAACACCTTCATCTTGCAAGGTAACCTCCGTGAAATTCGTCAAAATAGAGTCCATGGAGTTTAATTGTTGCCACAGACTTGCTGCATTTAACGAGGCCATCATATCTATTATTTAAAAACGAGAATAAATACCTAAATTTTATATTCTTACATTTATTACATACCATCACTGTATTCCTGGACTTTAACGGCCTCGATGAACTTTATGTTCGGGTACGGCTTATTCTTGAAGGTGTTGATCACAGTCACCTGGTGACCTTTGTCGGCCAAAGCCTTCAGATAGGTCTCCACAAAGATATACTGCGACCGACCCGGAAACGGCATGGTAGCCAATATCTTGGCGCTCTCGCTTTCGAGCATCTGGACGCTAAGCGCACAAAGCACAACGGCGATGATAGTAAGAAATCTCATAGTTACTCAACGAGTCTAAAGCATCGACTGACAGAAGCGATCGCCAAGACTTTTATATACGTTGAGCTTTAGTAGATAGTCAGTGAGCTTTTTTGTGTTCTGAAAAGTAGCGTATCATGCTTATGAAGGAATAACTTTAGCATTTTCATCATTGATAGCCCAATAAATAAGAGAGTTCTCTATGTCGTCGAAAGAGTACAGAATAATAATCTATATTAATATAAGGTTATTCCAAACACACTATATTTCTTTTAACTTACGGTCTCACAGCGACTAATGATGAAATTGAAAAGTCTCTCAAGACACCCAAACTACTTCACGTCTTGAAAGCCAGTTCATATTAATGCCCGCTTCTTTTAGTGACAGTCGGGGATGGTACAGAATCAGGTTATAATATTGTGAAATCATGGGTAAGTTTTTAGTTAAAAGATCTTGGGTTTTAAATACAAACTTTTACAATAAATATTTTGGATTTTTTTTTGTGAACGTTTATATGCATATGTTGATTATGTAGATATTAAGTAAGATTTAAATCACCTTTTGAGGAATTTTCAAGAAGTGGTAATGCAAACAACCAACTAACTCATGCTGAACATTGAGCTTAAATTTCTCAAAACACAAACCCGAAAATGGTTGGCCAGAAGTCAACAGTGAGGCGAAGGGAAGATTTTAGGGAACGGCCAAGACAATCATTTGTCAGCTGCAGCTCCTCTGATTGGCCATTTAGTTATGCGCCATCATAAAGATAAGCAAGCTGGTCCAAGTCACATTCGAGTAAGTCTCTGGAAAGTACCACCGAAGGACACAAGAAATACATTGAACAGAATCATACATTTTCTAGGCCCATTTAAATATAATTATTATTAGTTAAATTATTATATTTATTACGATAATATTTTTTTATTTTTTACATTTTAACAATACAATGGAACATCAAATCCTCACTGATTCTTTTTCCAAGTGCATTTAAAAGATCTGAGACTTGACATTCATTAGCACTGACCGGACTGTCAGCTGTCGCCCTCGGTCCATAGTCCAAGCTCCTGTCCTTAGGTTAGTTAGTGCAAAATGCAAATTTTCATGGCTGCACTTCACTTGCTGCTTGAAGGCTCGATCTTGTGGCCCATACCACTCACTGTGGGGTGCCTTGCCTATTCCCCTACCAAAAGTTCTCGACTTTGGGTTTTTGTTTGTTTAATAAATTTGCCTTGGCAAAGACAATTTTAAATTCTTCTAGCAATTGGCAAACAGCAGCCACAGCTTCAGCCATAGCCACAGCCCAAGGGCAGCCGGAGATGATGGAAGGGGCGGGCGAGAGGAGCTGGATTTGGGTCCAAAGCGGATGCAACCCCATTACCGAGGGCCGAGGACAAAGGAAACCAATTAACAGACGCCATTGTTTCACTTGGTAATTCAACTAAATTGCATGGCATTGCAAGCTGTAAGCAAATCTACAGGAGCTCCAGCTCCACTCTTCTCCCATAGCCCCTTTAACCCCATATCCATTTGGGGAGTGGCTCAGGAGTTGTGCGGGTTTATTGGCACAACATTGCCGGGAATGTGTGTGTCGGTGGATTTGAAGGTGGAGGTGTTGAGTGCCGAAAGATAACTGGCAGCGGTAGCAAGTGGAAACAAATGAGTCGGAAGGAAATTAGAAAGGGGCATTGTAAGGAAAGCACACTGCCATTGTAATGTTACTTGTGTGGTCTTCGTTCTCTTTTGATTCTTGGTGGAGAAGCAAAACGCTCGAAACTAATTAAAACCTTCTGGGGAATTGTTTTAAGTCGCAAAGTAGAAGCCTACAAAAAAAATGTTAAGCTACTAATTAAAATTTCCTCATTTTGCAATCAAATTTTTAAGTTTTGTAAACGATTGCAAAGTCCACTGCTTTGTTTTTATTTGGTTTCAATAGCAACGAAAAACTAATACCCAATCCTGAACCGCAACCGGAGCCAGAAACTGGTAACGAGGAACTTTTCATTAGCATTTGCTAGAACTGATTCCTACCACTCTGTTTGCTGCCTCCCAAAATGCCACGCCCCCAGCTAGAATCATGGGATCCGAGAGCGGTGCACACATTTTCATTGGTTTTACTCTTTGGATCCACAAGAGTGGCATGGGCGAAAGTATAGGTTGGCGGCGCATTTGAAGCGCGTCGAAAATGCATTTGTCCAGCGACGGATCGAAAACGGTTCCCCCATTCTCGATGATTATCCTGGGCCAGGGATTGTTCCTCTTATATTCGGGTGTGTGAGTGAGCCTGCTTATTCGTATATGTGCGTGTGGTCCGAGTCTCTGTGTGCCTGTTTGCCAGGATAAACGACGTAATCCACCCGAAATGGAACTTTTCACATTTAACTGCTGCTGCTGCTCCATGCTGACGTTCGCTTCAAAATGGGAGGGGCGGTTAAAAGTTGGCCAGGAGAGTCTGGGTGGTAGATGGCCGAGAACAGGCGCTGGAGAAACACGGGATGGCCGGTGAAAAGTGCGAAGTGCCAGAGCTGATAATGAAAACTTGAATCATTGTAGGCAAACTGCAATTCCTGGACGAGCAGTAGAGTGCAACTAGGCGAATACGCAATATTCTCACTAATGCATCAATAAATTTATTCTTGACCACAAATTTCTTTTTGTAATTTACTCGTTGTTTTATTTAAAAGCAAGTACGACTCAAACGACTCTTTAAGGCTTACGAGTGTTGGCAATATATGTATGTAATAGAACAGATTTTTTTTTTCAAAGAAAAACCTAAGAGTCTCTAAGATAACCCTTTTCATAAGGCACCGCATCGCAGAATGCAGGCGAGTCATCTGGACAAAAGAAGAGCATGACCTGGTCCTTGGTCGCCGTCAGTAGACTATCTCCATCTCTCTTTCTGTTCTTCTGGGCGCCCTTTCTCTTTCTGTTCGGTGGGTAAAGTGTTTTCGTTTCGTTTTCGTGGTCCGTTGCGTGCCAAATCTATGAGAGCGTGCGATGGCCGCAAAAAGTTGCAGGACAGAATGAGGATGCCTGGTTGAAGACGAGCAGGCACTGTAAGAAAAATATTTCCCAAGCATATGGTATTATTTTCTTGGATCCAGTGTTCCTTTCTGCAAATAATTTATCTATATACAGGAATCGTTGCACTTTTCTCAGTGCAGCTTCGACGTTAAAGGAGTGGGATGGAGTTGTTCCTGATACGGGGAATGGAGAATGAAAGGACGAAAAGTGGGGGGACACTGGCTATTGCCTGCGTCAACCTTTAGTAGCCTTTTGATGACTTTTTGCTGGCGTTGTTGTTGCTTCTGGCGCTGCTGGATGCTACTGCTAGTGGAAGTACTAGTGTTGTTGGTGGAACCGCAATTTTCTTGTTGTAGTAACACGCCCCATTGTTCTTGTTGTTGCTGATGCTGTTGCCGCTGTCGTTGATGGCGTTCAAATGAAAACTTTTCCAATTATTGCGGTGAGCCAGCCACGAGAAGGAGACAACACCGGGTAGCATCGGGTGTTAAAAAAGAAAGGGAAAAGGGAATCCCGGCTGAAAGAAAAATCATGGGGCAGACAAACAAGTAAATGAGCATCAAATCGAACTCGTGCGGCGCATAATGAGTGTTCTGTTCATCTCGGATTGGTTTTGGTTTTTGGTTTTGGTTCTTGTTCTGGTTTTTATCTAGTTAGCTCTCTATGCGGCCCGCCAAGCTCATTAATCTAATTTGATTTTGAAACTGCCCAAGGGCTTGGCGAATTTAAAATGATTTCTGGCCTGACTTCGGGCCAAGGTGTATATCGATCAAATTGCCCGGCCCGGCACGCTCCGCCCTGACGTTAATGATGATGACGCCCAGACAATGGGGCAAAAAGCGGCAGCCACTACAATGACAGTCACTAAGCTGCGGCACGCTTCATGACAATGCAATGTTCCATTCCTCTAATCCAGAAGTAAGCTCCCTGCTGCTTGGCTGTCGCTAATACGCGACCGGAAGTGACGCCATATTGTTTTTAGTACTTTGCTCTTATTATACCCTTGCCGTGGTGAGGTTATCCGAAATTGAATACGATCTGATTTTAAATAAACAAAAACCAAAAGAGGTTATTTTTGAGACGAATTTAAAAGAACAGACGAAGTAGTTTATTTCTGGGTTTTCTGCATTTTTTGGGCTATAAAAGAGTATTCAAATATTGCATCTTTTCCTAGTTTTCGCATTTACTGCCTACCATTCACCAATGATGACAATGAGGTTTTTCCTCTGAATTTCAGCTTTTTGTGGGGCAGAGTTTTGTAACTAGAATCGCATTTAACTCAAGGAAAAACGGATATAATTTTGTTTGCACACGGAAGTTTTTTGTTTTTCGCAGCAAAGGCACTTGGTTAAATCCTTTTTGCCTAACAAAATCACCAAATTGATTAATAATTGTCGTCATCCTCATTGGCGGCCGTGACTCGTTGTTTGTAGAAAAGTTTAATTAAACTTTAAGCGTTTGTTGCATTAGCAATGCCGCCCAATATTTCCATCGTGGGCGTTTTTTGCGGCTGGTGTATATGTGTCGATTAATTACGCGTCTCGACGGCCCCAATGTTGCCAAGTTTAATTAGTTTCGCTTTTAATTGACAGTTGAAAAAGTTCGAGGCAGCCTGCCGCATGTCAGTTCGAAAAGGCGAATGGTGTAGTGCTAACGGTGGGGTAGCGGTGGGAACGCGGTGCTAACGGTGGGAATATAAAAAAAAAACCTCAAGTCCATTAGAGTTTTGCCGCGAAAGCAAAGAAAACTAACAAAAGAATACTCCAACTATTCCTTAGATTTTCCAAGCTTGCTCTCGTGACTATAAATAACATATAATTATGAGAGTTTATCTAAAATTTGTTAAGTTTATTCCTTTAAAGCATGTCACAGCCGTATGATTTATAGCTCCGCCCGATAGATTGCTCTGCCCAAGCCAAGTAAAGGAATTTCCATTTAAAAAGTCAATGAAACACACATTTACACATTGTCTTAATTGCTTGGGCCAAGATGCGTTTCATCTTGAATAGACCAGGCCTGTCGTTAGCTAGAGACTTAAATGCTAACTGCTTCCGTTCTAGCCCCATTTCCCCATTATCCCTTCTCCATATCCATACGGTAGATTCCCACTTTTGTGGCTTTAGTGTGTCTACTGCGGCAATAACTGTTTCTGTTTCTTGTTGCGTAAGTCAACAGTCGCAATGTTGTGTTAATGTTGGCTATACGTTTTCCCTCTCCAGCCTGTGTGCGCCACTGAATGTCCTGTCATTTTTTGACCAAATAAGTACATGGCAAGCAATTTTTATTTGTTTTACTTCTGCCAAGTGCTGAGTCCTGTCCAGTTTTCCAGCTCACCAGCTTGCCGCACGCACCGATACCAGATCCGAAGCCAAAAAGCAAAGGACTCAACTAATTTCATATTAAAACATCGTTTTGCATGCAGGAACAGAAGCAGCATCAGCACTCCAAGAGCCAGGACACGCTTTATCCGTTCTCCTTCTAATGAATTTGATGTCCTGGCCGAAAAATTCTTTGGCCTCTGCCTCGTGTGTGTTTGTGAGGGGTCACATAATTGTCGGCCTCATTCCAGCCAGCTGTCGGGAGACAATGGAGCCAACAATGCAATTAACATTTATGGGATTTTTTAGACATACCCATCTTTATCCTCCGTCCCCCATGGGGCTTAACTCTACGGGGCCGAAATCAAAGTCAGTTCGATAATCCAATGAGCCGGCATTTCATTCCGCATCTCTTCTTTTCCACTCATCCAAACGATCCATAATAAATTGCAAATAAATAGACACTGAAAGTGAATTACAAATGAGCCGTGTTCGGTGAAGCGCAGCCAAAAAAAAGAAAATAAATAAAAAAAGACTGAAAAGGGACACCAAAGCGACTTAGAAACCCCGAATTATCGAAAATTTTTACTCATTATTGGGGCCACAAGGGCGGTACATAAATTTATGGGCTGTCCTTTTTTCGTTCCGATCAGGAAATTGCCCAAACCAAAAAGCCAACTTTTAGATGATTCACTGAGGAAAATTTCTTTCTGGTTATGGCTTTTGGAATAAGCTACAGTGATAGCCTTTAAAAGGCATACATCGACCGTAAGCTTGTAAACTTAGATTCTCATACATTTTAAAAATGCTAGCTTTAATTTTTGGTCAGTGTTCTATTTAATTCCAACTCAGCTCAACTGCTTCTAATCAAAGAAGAATTTTCTGAGCAGATATATAATAGTACGGACAAGCATATACATTTGTGTGTACATTTCGGGCCAAGTGGTTCTGGATAATGTCGTGTGCGAATATTTGCGTTTGCTTATTTTGAATTGGCAATAAGGTAATAAGCGTCAGGTCGCATCATCTGTCTATGGCATTAAGTACACATCAACCTGGGTTCTAAGGATTTTAGAGAGAAACTGGCCAGAGTGCAATATATTGGCCAAAGAGGTAATGAAAACTTGAGTCTGAGTAATGAAAACTTTATGAGCTGGCTTTGGTTATAAAACAAATATGAGAGAAGAAATCTTGTCAACATATCATTCTGGAGTAAAGATAATTGTGTGTTCACAAAATAATAACTTTGATTTAATTTAATTTCTGATTCACAATTACGTCTGGTTATACTCATTTATCCGTGCACGGCTTTGCAATCCGCTTCCTATGGCTTACGAATATGCATTTCCAATCGGATTTCCGTTGGCTTTGTCGCACGCCTTGATTCCTCGTTTATCGACTTTCCACTTTATTTAAGCGGAATCAGAGAAGGAATGACCAGACCAGGCAGTTGACAATCGCCATCGTGTTTCATAGGTGTCACGCCCCCCGGCCAACGATTCGTACTCTGCGCCCACTTTGCGGTTGAGTGGGGCATCATTATTATGCCATGCACAGTTATGTGCCTGACCCGACCGAAAAAAATATGTAAAAGGGCCGCGCAGAAATCCTTTAGCATTTTTTGTCCTGGCTTGCGTTACCCTAGCCCGAAATTTGACATATAAAATTCAACTTTTGTGTGGAATTTTTGAGTTTGTCGTCTGGGGGCGGTTAGGCTGATGAAAGTCGGAGAAAGTCGCAGTACATACAGTATGTGTCTCTCTGTGTGTATGTGCCTAATGTCAACTTCTGGGCACAGCCCCGCCAGCAGCTCAATTTCGCTTTATGTTAATTTAAACATGTGCCGCTATGCGCATAAAATATGAACTCAACGTCTCTCCCGGCTTTCCCCGCAGTTTTTTACTTCACATTTTTTTTCTGTTGCTAAACTTCAGCTCAGAAAGGATTTCCAGAGTGTCCGAGTTGCCTTGTGCCTTGTGCCTTGTGCCCTGGCCTTGTTATTTGTTCATTGTAGTTTCGGGTCAAGTTAGTTTTATTTTCGTGTGTGTGCCGAAAGATTTTCCTTTTCTCCTTTCACTGCTTTCTCCTCCGTTGCCTCCTGCTTCTGATCTTGGGGCGTAGCGGGGGGCGTGGCACGTCTGGCGTGTGTGGCCAAGTGATTTGTATCAGTGTACTGGTCATGTGTTTGCCAGTGTATGTGTTTGTATATTTTCCCTGATTTCTTCTTGTTGATTTTTATGTTAGCATACTTTTTTTTTTTGGTCCGTATGGGTCTGACAAACAAGCTTGTCCATAGATATGCGTTGGTACATATTCGGTTATACGTTGTTATTTCGACTAAGGTGCTTTAATGGGTCTTGTTTCATAAATTTTATATACTCCACCGCATGTATTTGTTGGTGTGCAGATTGAAACAATTCCATTTGGTCGGGCTTATTGGTTGGATGGAGTTGATGCAATTAGGTAGTATTACTGACGATGTTTTACTAATATTCTGTGTCCACCACGAGAATAGTTTCGATAGCTATGAGTGTAAATATTTTTCATGTGCTTAACTATACACTTATCTATTTATTTAGCAATTCGGGAAACATTATAAAATATTTTTATATTATTTGCAATGAAGGTCATCAGCTTGTCGCTGTTATCCTTGTTTGGCGAATAGTCCGATTTCTTTTTCATTTGTGGAAAAAGTTGAGATTAGTGCTTATTTTAGGAAAATCCAACCCAAAAGTCCCTTGAACTTGTAACAAAATTATGTTTGCTCACATGATTTTAGGTTACATCCCATTTACCTTTTTTTTTGCTGTGAGGCTAGCTTCATATTTTCATATTTTTGAGCCCCATTTGTTGTGCAGATGTATGTTTTATTAAATTGAAATCCCGGCCAGAGTTTTGGACAGAGAAAAGTCCTCATCTTTATCATTTTATATATAATCTTCCAATTATGGAAAATTTTAATTAAATGCCCAAGTTAATATTTTGTGTTTTTCTCTAATTACAAATTTCGTAGAAAAAAGGGAAAGAATATGTGTTTTGGGGGAAAGAGCCTCCCGTCTGAGCTCGGGGAGGACCCTGCCTTCATGGCTTTGTCGTGTTCTCTGAACATTTGTCAATTTATATGGCTTTTACTTGGCCTTTCTCTCTTTCTCTCTATCTGACTGGGAAAATTTTTCGCTGCTCGGAGGCATTTATCAAAGCAATTGCCATAAATTTGAAAGTGCCCCAACAGATTAACAGTCGAAATAGGCTATCACTGCATCTCTCTGACCCCAGTTCCGGCCCCTTTCCCTCCCTCGAATCACTCTTTGTGGAAACTAAATGCAAAATTAACTGCATTTTGCCGATCCGATTTGGTGAGTGTGTGTTTAGAGGATATTTGACCCTCTAAATGGTAAAGCGGCCGGCACTTGAAACTTTCCCATCATTTTCCCTACTCCCCTCGCTCACTCCACTTTACTGAATTAGCAAACACACACACACACTCACTCACATAGGGAACACACACAATTGCTGGCTAATTGTATTGGTAATGCGCATGAAAGCTTTTGATTATGGCCGCCATCGTAAGTCCCGAATCCCTCGCTGCGAATGCTGGTTCTCATTTCATCTCTGATTAGCTTTTACAAATTGCAACAGTGTCATTTGTTACACAGCAACAACTATGGTGGGTAACAAAGGGACACACTGCATTTAATTTATTTCCAGTGCAGCAACCAACACCTACAACAAAAGCGGCTGAAACAAGTACACTAACAGCAAGTGCAACACCACGGCAACAACAATGAGTCACTGTTGTGTGCGTATTATTGGCTTAGTGCCGAAAAAGTGTCAATGCATAAAATATTTATTGCCTGACCAGTCACAAACATAAACGAACCATTGTAACATCCATTGTTCACCCACTAGGAATATGTTCCACCGACCCACACGACCCACAGTATTTCACTTAGATCTGGCAAAACTGACAATAAATGTGGGGATAGGAAATTCAATCAAACAACCAATTAAATTGAAATCGAATTAAAGGTCATATTATGTAGCAACCTATACCAAACTGTGAAATTCAAACTGAAATGGGATCACCCCCCCCCAAAACCCCCCCCCACCCCCCCCCAAAAACCCCCCCCCCCCCCAAACAACAAAACCCCCCCCCAAAACCCCCCAAAATTCCCTCCCAAAACCCCTCAAGGTATAAAAATCTAATTTAGGTGTTTGAATTCGATATATAAAATATTTTTTAAAATAATATCTCAAATACAACATAAAAGGTGTGTTTTATGTTCTCATGAAAGTTGTATTTGTTATTGTTGAATTATTTAGCTTTAACTACAAAATATTTCTCTTTACTTCACTTTACCGATTCAATTATTTTGGTCAATTAATTCTTGCACATCCGGTTACTCTTTGGATTTGAAATTTGAGAAAGCACCTGGAAAATCATGGCAGCTCGACCAACTGTAATCATGATATCAATTTTCTTGGAGCAAATGCCAAAAGCTCAGTGGCAATTAAGCAACTCCTCCAACATGCAACTCCCAATTTTGCAAAATAAACAAGTTTCGTTCAAGACAAACAAAGTGACAGCCGGGCGGACAATGGCAACTGTTCGATGCTCCTGTTGCAGTGCTGCATCTGCTTTAAAATGTTCTTTTAGGTCTCCTCCTCAGTCTGGACTGCTAATCAACGGCCAAGCCCAAACGACTACCATTTATCTCAGGCTCTTTGGATTCGCTGGCAAGAAAATGCCAAAGTTTTTCTCCATTCTCCTTCTCAGTGCCGACATCGGTTCCTTTTCCGGTTTTATTTTTTGTTTTCATCTTAAATTAATCGATTTAATTGAAGGCTTCAGGAAGTATGGAGAAGTTTCCTTCAATTGTGCACGTTATTTCAGTTTATTTACAATTTTCCCAGAGGGAAATGCACTAAAATAAATGTAAACAAAATTTAAAAATTTTATGAGAAATTAAACAAAAGCTTTTAAAAATCGTATATAAATGATTCCTATAATAAAGTATAAGAAATCAATAGTTATGTTTTATACACTTAGAAATGGAATTGAGAACAAAATTTTTCTTTGTGTAAAAACATAGCAACCAAGAAACAAAGACCTGCCAGATATTTTGGGTGCGATTGATGCTGTCCGATGGGGAAAAGATGGAGCATTCTGCGACTGATGAAGGATATTTGCCTTGCAGGGCTGAAAGATGCTTAAAATGGCGCACATTTTCAAGTAAAAAGAAAGTACTGTTAACTGGAAAGAGGAACTCTGAGATGCAGTCCCATGCCAAGGAAAACAACTACGCCGCTAGCAAGGTAACCCGACCCACTGAAGTCGTACAGCATTCGTAAATAGTTTTTGCCTGGGAGTGAAAAGTAAACACATTTAGTTTGAGTGCAAATCGAGTTTGAATTTGCTTAAAGGTGAACATCGCCAGTGCAGGGCCCCAGCGGACCACGTTGCAGCTGCAAAAATGTGGCAGGAGCAACACCTGCAGCGGAAGTAGTGGAAACTAACTAGATTTTCCAAATGCATTAAGCGTGAGCAGAACAGGCAAAATGTTTAACTCGTTAAAAACGTGCAAATTGTAGTGCTTTCTGCAAGCTACCTGAAATATTTTATTCTTAAAAAATTGTAAGAACTAAAAATGTTTACATAAAATATTATATTTAATGCCATGAGAATTAATAAATATACTATGCTAAATTATTATTCTACTTTAACTTTTGTTTTCGAGGAGGATTAAATATTACTTTGGACATTGGGCCAATAATGTAAAATGAAAAATGTATGAAGTATAATTTCAAAGTAGTCTACATGTTCCATCATTTCATTCTTCCCCGTCTCACTTACCATTACTTGCTGTCACTGGAGGGTATGGAGAATTTTTAATGGTGTACTGTCAACTATCTTCCGGTTTGTACAGCATTCGTGTGTGTTCGTTTTTTTGCTTCCTTCGAAAGCTGAAAAATTCAATTAAATGTAGAGCGAAAGTATATTTCAGCTGCACACCGCGCGAAGTTTTGTTGCATATTGCCGGTGACAGTCGCAGTTGGCAACTAAAATAGAACTAATTCCATATGCCTTGTAGCCAATTTCCAAAGAGATAGAGGAACGGAGCACATAGAGCAGCTGCCCAACTTATGACATGAAAATAATGTGAGCGAAACAATGAATTATGCACTTGGAAATAAGTTTGGAGCTCGGCAGCTAAATTGGCAGGCGCGACGATGCGGTGGCCACCAAACCAGTTGGCAAATCACTCATAAATGGCCCAAAACTGGGCTCCCCAACTTGCTAGTTGCAACCACAGGCCGGCAGCATTGGCTGGAAACTGTGAAAGTTTTCGACTAGCTGGCAAATAGATGGCAGACAACGGCAACAACAAATTTCGGTGCCATAAAATGTAGCCAAATGCAAAATGCGTGCATGGGGCTCATAATAATTCATAAGCAACATTTTGCCATGGCAGAGCGGAGCAGCCTGCCTCTACGAGCACTTCTCCTTCACCCCTATTCCCCTGTGCATGTGCATGTGCATGTGTGAGGCGCTATATTGCACAATAAACGCGTTAAGTTGAAAGTAATGCATCAACGTTTTGCGCGCGCCCCAAAAATAATGGCAGCAACAGCGGCAACAATGCCGGGCATGTGCCTCCATATGTTGCATGCAGACACACTGACAAGGATAGAGTGAACTGGATGAGTACAGGATGTGGACGAGGGCGAGGATGAGTAGGAGTGCAGTGAGCTCGTGAAAGATGAAGGAGCAAATGAGGTTGCAAAGGCATCAGTGGAAACTGAAGCCAAATGCAACCACCTAAAATGAAGTGAAGTGCGAAGAAGACATGAATATGTTTGCCAGCCAGCGACTTAAAGGACTTGCCACCGATCTGCAGATTAAGAAATGAAGGATCGAACGAAGTGGTTGGCTTCTCCACGTCGTAAGTATTCTCCATTTCTCTGCAAAATATGGCATGAAGATGTAGTCATTTGTTGGGATAATAAAAATTAAATGAAAGGGATCTGCAGTTCATTGCCAGGCATGCCTTTCTTTCATTTCAGAAGTATTGGTAATAACCTTTTGGTTCTAATTATTATTATTGAGAGAAAGTAAATACAGGACAACAATTTCAGTAATTTTAATACAATTCCCTCTTATTAAAGATTGCTTGCTAACAGGTCGTCAACAGCCCACCTGCCCCACTATTTTTAATAACAATGCCAGTTGTTGACTTTGCTGCAGTGCAGAGATCGGGAAACGTAGTCAATAATGATTTTTGCTGGCAACATGAAAGTAAAATTATAATTAATAAATCCCTAATTACGCTCCCCCGCTGCTTTTGCGTTTCCCGCCAGCTGAACTCTGTGACTGTTTTTTGCTTAAAATATTCCCGATACTGGTGTCAGGGACAGGCAGTGCCACGCCCCCTGCAGTGTTAATAAAATGCGTGAAATTTCCATAGCCAGCTTGGGGCGTTTATGCATCAGATGTGTTATGAATTTCAATGCAGGCGACCGAAAAAAAAACTGAATTCGAACTGCAAAAAAATGCTACGTCAAAAAAAAAAAAAAGGAAACGCGTGAGGCTTACTGGCATTGAGTGCGTTTTTGCCAACGGTGAAAGCCTTACTCTCCCCCCTTTCTTTTAACCTTTCTCCATGTCGCTTGTGAAGTTCTTGACGCTGGCGCTGACATTTCACATTACATAAACGTATTTATGCAAATGTGCTGCGAGTCCTGCTACATATTTGGATGCTGCTGCTCTTTTCTTCGTGTCCACCAACTACCATCTGGCTTCTTTATCACACCCACTGGCGGTATCTCTTTTCTCCGCCATGTTTTGGGTTGAGTTCGTTTTTTGTCGATGCGCCATATTTGCATGCATTTTAAATGACTCGGATATCAATTTTGACATATCACTTGACAGCTTAAAAAGGTTTATGTATTTATACAAACGAACACGCCAAACTGACATGCCTCCCTTTCGGTTCGCTAGCCTTCTCTTCCTCTTTTAAACAATGAGTATGGTCTTTCAGTGTGTGTACGTCACAGTTACTTTTTTTTTGTGTCATAATAAAAAAGGCGGATTTTAAATTTATTGCTTCATTAAAGCTTAATACCCAACGGCATGAATGTGCGTCTTTTGCATTCGCGTTTCCTCTTTATTCATGTATCAGGTGAAATATTCAGGATACGACTCTCACTTTTTGTGCCCTCGTTTTTGTTGTTTCCCTTTCGGTTTAAAACATTTGGGTGTGTATTCAATCGGCTTTAAAAACATTTGAAAGTCATGTTGCATTAGTCCCCCTGTGTTAAGCTTAAATACTTTTGTTAGCGTCAATGTTTCATTGTTAAAAATTAATTCAGTTTTTAGTACAAATGTTTTGTGTTGCGCGAACATTGAATAAAATTGCTCAACATACTCATGTAAAATGTATATTAGATGTTATTAATATATAAACATCATTGAACAAAAGAAGCACAATGAAAACATGAAATTTTTGACATTAAATTATTAAAGACTTAAAGTGCCGTTTTCAAATTGGACAGCCTGTTGAGAGAAAAGGGAAAAGTTAATCATAATGCTAGACTTAGGGGGGCAGAGGTCAATCCATTAGTTTGGCCCACAAAGTCAAGTCGAAAAGCCAGAGTAAATAATTAAATTTGCTGCGTAAATAAAACTTTGAGTGGCCGCCAAAATGGCGGAGTTGAGCAAGAAGCTGGAACAAGCACTTGAACTGCTTGTCTGCAATGTCAAAGGCAGAAACTCTCGCTCCTACTGTTCTCCACTTTCTCATCCCTTTGCCCACCCCACTCCAGTCCATCCTCTCCTCCTTCCGGCCTTCTGGCTGACAGCTACTCCGATTCTGAAGCTGCTTTCATTTGGCATTCAGTGAAATTGCTTTTATTAGCGTATAAATCAACAGTGCAAAAATCGTAGCACACTTTCCAGCATCCAGGCGTTTAAATTAAATTTATGCGCCATTTCGACTTGTTTACAAGTTGTTTGGCCCAAAGAGAAAACCCAGGGACACGGCGGTCCAGCGAGTGGCGAATGGGAATGGAGAAGAAAGGATACTAGAAAGGCCAATCGCCCTTGTGTGCCGATTCACACTTGAAAAGTGCACGAAAGGCCATGCTTAACGACTCCTTGAAGGAGTGCGGGCAGTGATACTATACTCGTCCTATTGCCATTGCCCATTATTATGCACTGAACATAATAATAAAACTATAAATTAAATTAACTCATAAAAATTCCGTGTGCATAAAAAGCCAAGACCCACCACCACCAACCGTCCGGAACCCGAATAATAACATTGTTTTTGTTGCAGCTAGCCAAGGAACCGAAGTGGGAGTAGTCCGGGTGGGAGGCCATCTATCTATCTGTCTATCCGGGGCGATGTCAGTCTCAGGCTGCTGCGTTGTCCAAAAACTGCCCGCCAGAGACTGTTCGCCACACCATTTCCCTTCCCAGCCCCTTAACTTTTCCCTTTCCGATCACTGAAAAAAAAGGAGAAGACATAATTGAAAATTTTTATGAAAGTATAAATTAATATTTGGCTCATGTTTGGTTAGAATAAATCCATGTATGCTTTTTTTTATTTTTAGTTAGTTATTATTATTCTAACCATTATTTTTTCTCAGTATTTCTT
This sequence comes from Drosophila monieri, assembly GCA_035047585.1. Taxonomy (NCBI): domain Eukaryota; kingdom Metazoa; phylum Arthropoda; class Insecta; order Diptera; family Drosophilidae; genus Drosophila; species Drosophila monieri. Next base: position 370,520 of record JAWNPJ010000112.1, on the reverse strand, counting down.
TGTATATTACATTCACTTTCCCATTCCGGGCTCGGTCTTGCTCAAATTTTATGGGGCATACATATAGGCGCTTTGGCTTGTAAGTAGCATGTAAGTCGGATGATTTAAATTCTTGTGAGCACGCCGAAGCGAGCCATCCTACTTCTGCCGCTGCTTCTGTGCGATATATAAAGCGTCAGCGCGCATATTTGATTTGATTTCATTGCCAGAATTCAGACTAAGACTGGAACTGCCCAGTAGGCCATTCCATCGAAAAGGACGCGACGTGCCTGTAAATATTTATTAATGCTGCGCATCTGCCATTCTGGTTGGACTCCGAAGGTGTATGTGAATGAAAAGCGATGCTTTCTTAGTGGCTTTGATTTTTATTGAGCTGAGTTTGAAAATAATTTCGTGGTAACCGGGGTAGCAAAACTTTATCATAGACTCTCACTATGTATTTCAGGGACCTTTAGAAATATGTGGCACTTTAAATGGAAGGAACAAATAGCAAAGTAATAATTCTGAAATATTGAAATCCATTCTCTTATTTTGTAGGTCTGTTTCAACATTTTAGAACTATCCCTTTGACATTCCCAATTTCCGTTCGAGATGTTCGATGACAAACTTTTTTATACGATTCCTTAAATGGATCTCCATTAGAATCTCTTGGTTTTTCCTAAATTTTTTCCTACATCTGGCCACACGTTTCTTGGCCAACAATAGTTTTGCATGCTTTCTGGTCTTCGAGCTGCTGTGCATGCCAAACTCCTGCCACGGATCGGCCATTTTACTGATTTGATAACACAATAACCTTATAACTATAATTTTGTTACAATGCCGAATGGGTATTGAGTATTGAAAGCTAAATCAAAGTAAAATTTAATAAACTTCAGCAAAGGCCAAACAAGAGCAGTACAGGCCAACAATAACAGCAATAAATGCATTCAGTTGTTGAGCAAGAGGCTGGATGATGACGTTTAAAGCAATTACAAGCCAAACCAAGCCAAAGTGTACGCCCACCACCCGCTAAACAACAATGTGCATACAAATGCAAATTGCACCCAGGCATACGTTGCGTATACGTAACGCCAAATGCCAGCGCCAAGAGCGCCAACAACAATGCATTTTCGCATTGCGTGAACAAAATAGTTTTGTGTTGCGGTTGTTTTTAGTGGCTCCACGGGCGCTGGCTCGGTTTCTGTGGGCGACGAGCAGTCAGCGGGGCGAGTTTAGAGCGTTGGACAAGTACTACAACTACAACAAGTGCAATGGCAATTACTGGGCGTGTAGCAGCAGCACCAGCAGTCCTACAGCACAAGTCCAGAATCGAGCCAAGGCAACGCCACCGAGGGGGCGAAATGTGAGAGTTGCAATTTTCAGTTTCTTTGCCAGAGCTTAACAAATGCATAACCAACTAAAAACCAAACAACAGGAATGTTTTTTACTCAGATAGCCGCACAGCGAATAATAAAATTCTCTTTTCTCGTTAAAATAACTTTAAAAAATGAGAATGCAAAGAGTTACAACTTATGAACTTCATACCTCCTAATGTTAAAATTGTACCTATTTAAGATTGAAATAATTTAAATATTTCCCTGGCCTGGTCAGCATCTATACCCTATCCAACGATTACCCAACGGCATTGTTGAGTGCTACTGGGTTGATTGCAAGCTACCTGGATGGTGGGTTAAATTTTATGTAGAATGTTTCGAGGTTTCGGGCGGTGAGCATTTAGTGACACATTTTAGTGTTAGCCGCGAGCAAATTGCAGGTGCAAATCGAAAGATGTTGTCGCCGGGCCAACGGGTGGCTCATAAATGACTAGCAGCACAAAGCCACAATTCCAACCACCGCCAGCCAATGCTAACCCACACGCATCAAATCATGGCAAGGCAAACTAAAATTGACTTGAGCAAAATGGAAAAGAGGAGACAGCACTGTAAGAAAATATGTTAAACTTTAAAGGTGTTTTGTAAAAAAATAAATGAGTTGTCTTTTAAAAAAATAGCTAAATTAAACTTTCTGTCTTTTCAATATAAATGAAGAGGAAAAATTCGATATTTTAAAATATATACAAAGTAAAGATTTTGTTCAGTACCTTTTCCACATCCACCCTCGTTTTATTCATATATAAATAAAGCTCACAATATAATAGAAACTGGCTTGGGTGAACAGAGAGTAAGGGACGAAGGGCTGTCGAGGTCAAGTTCGGAATCCATTTGTGTGCATTTCAGTTTCGGTTTAAATCAAGAGCGGGACACAGCTCCGAACAATCATTCAGGCTGACAGGATGTGCGCTTCACTGCGCTGATTGTGAGTCGAAAAAGGCTAACGAAATACGAATGGCCATGCACAGGAGCTAATATATTTTGTGCATAGTATTGTGCTGAGAGGAGCCTCTCCTTAAAGTTGCCCATTGCTATTGCCCCGGACATCACCACTCAAGGCCACTTTGCTAATTGAATTTATGCCGACGCCACTTGACATCTTCCTGCAACAAGCGACAGGGGAAACAGGATGATTCTCAGTCCCCTTCGTCTGGCAACAGTTGGCAACGTGTTAAATTAACAAAAATTACAATTGCAAGGAACCCAGGCGTTGCTGTCTGCCAACCTGCCTTTCCCCCGTCTTATCCTTTCTTCATCTCGCCTTTTTGCTCATTAAGCATATGGCAACAAGGTGTAAATATGTTTTTCAGTGCTTCGTCAGGCTGTAATATTTTTTTCCCTGCTCGCACAAAAAGCACAACGAGGCAGGCATTCCCCTCTCCTCTTGGACTGGCGACAAGCCTTTCTGCGTGTCCTTGTAGTCTACTACCATCTAGGCTGCTTGCCATGACAATTTAAATGCCTGTTGTCTGCGCACATCCTGTGCTCAAAAGGGGAAAGGGCTGAGGAGCCTGGTGGGTAGCTGAAGAGAAAGTAATAGCCGCTTCTAGCTGCGGTTCCTTTAGAATCATTTTCCATCTTGCAGAGGGTATCAGCTAGGATCCGTCCTGCTTCAAGCTGTTTGGAACACAAAAGGACTTAAATAAATTATGAAAATATTAAAGTTTTTGTTCTAGGTTTAAAGAAAAACGTTTTTTTTATTAATAGGAATGTTTTTATGCATACTCTGAAGTAACTTAACGAGTCATCATTTAGTCGAGCATGTTACAGGCATTGTAATTGTTAATAAACAAGTTTTTGTATGTTTTATTTACACTTTAATGAATTGCATGTAATTACAAGGGAACATGTTGTTGTCGCTGGTTTCGCTTTGTGGGTTTCTTCTTAAATTTATGGGGAAGTGGAATAGGTCGAGTGGTTAAAGTCAGGAACAGGAACATTATCGTTGTGGTAAGAATTGAAGAGAAGAGAGTAGAAAGACTTAAGAAGATTGGATTTGAATTAATATTAAGAATCAATATGAATGAAATAAGATTGTCATTGTACTTGTGTGTTTAATAACTTAATTTTAACTTAAATTTTATCCTTTTTTAAATTGGCACCTTTACTTTATAATTTAAGGACCTACAATTCTGAAAGTTGACCTGGCTTTCCAGTACCAATTTGGCAAGAAGCACCCACAAAAGACAGTTATCTCCCATCGCTTTCACTTAGGTATGCTCCATTTCGGGATACCAATTTTATCATATCTTGCATGAAATGTGAGCCACTAATTAAAACTAAGTGGCGGGGGCGGGCCATCGTCGAAAATATCGCGCCCATGCCGTAACCTCTATTAACCCGAGCGACGCCCAATTACACTTTCGGCAACCGTTTTTTTACGCGTTTTCATCGTTGAGAGTGTTCCAAGAAGTGGGTAAGCGGCGGCCGGAAGGAAGGCGAATTGGCGCTGACTACCCTCGAAATTTTTGACATTTTGGCAGGGCTACAAGTTTACAAGTACCGCAGGCTACAAGAGGCCCCATCATCAGCAACAACAGCAACATTAACAGCCACACATGGGAACGCATTACGCATACGCCGCATGGCCCGGGGAGAAGGTGGTGTGAGTGTAAGACCCAATTCTAATTTGTTATATATAAGTGAGTGTGTGTGTTTCTGTAGCTGTTTGGGTTAGATAGAAAATCGTACAAGTAATTTTATAAAGTGCGGAGTTTTCACTGCTTCAAGCATTTTGATCAGGAGCTTGTAAAAAGAGTACTGTTTCCACCAGATATTTAACATAGTTGGTTATATTTTCGAAATATTTTTGAGATTTTGAGAGTGAGATTTTTAGTTCTAATAAGCTTCCTGGATTAGATGATCGATTTTGGTTAAGTGATCCTCTAAAAGCATTTTTGTAGCCTAGAATTTGATCTAAGAATATGTTTGAAAAGGGCATTCAGTTTTGGCTATCGTCGCCCGTGGCCTAATAGTTTTGAAAGGCCCTTGAGCGGTGTCACCTTGCGCCGCCTGCCAGCCTGACAAATGGCGCACGTTTTACATATGTAGTTACCTCGAACCCTCCTAATTTTCCGCCTACACCTTTCACCCCCTCGCTACCTATCCCCCTGACTACTACTGTGTAAATGTTATACAAAACGCCGCAAACGTGTGCGTGGCAAATTTGTAAAGTGCAAAATTTATGCGTAATGTGAGGGCGTTACTAAGGACACCCCCTTTCCGTGCGGCTTACAAGTTTCAAGAGGTCTCGGGATCGGTATATCCATCTCGTTCTAATACCTCTCTTCTATCCCTCTTGTGTACTCCTCATAGCCCCGGATGTTGGGTGTGAAGTTTTTGGCATATTCAAGTGCGAAAAGTTGCAATTTGAGGCTGCTAACCAAAAAATATAACTAGTCTAGTCTGTAGTTGGGTGCGCGTATCTGCGAATATGTATGTGAGTCTGTTGCTGTATCTGTATCTGGACTTGTGTCTCTGTGTGTGTGTGTGCGTTTAATTTTCTCACCAAACTAAAATGTTTTCGGTGGCGGAGCAGCATCAGCACCCTGAGAGTTTTTCCTCGCGCACTCATGCAAATATTTGGGTTGACTCCGGGGCTCCTATGGCAACCAGCAAAACGACGGCAAAAGGTTAGCAAAATAACTTCATATGTTCACCGACGCATATTTGGATTTGGTGAAATTCATTAAAGTTTATGTTTGCCTAGCTTACACACAGTTTTTGCGTGGAGTGGCGGTAAAAGGATGTTAGGACAACAATAATGTCGATTGCTGACTTTTAGGACTTGCCTTTTTACGCTTAATGTGTTAAAACTAATTTAAATTTATTTCAAGATGCCGCAATGGCAGAGCAGAGAAAACATTTTCGGCCCCTCACACGCACACGCACCGTTCAAGGGGTTAATAAATAAATTACGTATACGTGCACATAAATCCAAGGAGTCAGGGCCAAAGTTCAAAGCCTAAGGCATCAGCCGCATTTTCTGGCATATAATTAAGTGTAAGGGTGTGAGCCACCTCGCAGAAGGGGGGAAATTTGGTGATTGGCATCTATTTCATGGGCCGCATGTTTCTTTAAATTAGCTAAAGTACAATGGTGTTGGAGCTTTTAAGCCGCTACTGCGGATACTACAAAGGAGTCATGAATTGTTCAACCGAGGAACATTTTTCGTCCCTTAGTACCTACAGTAATTCTATTACAGTAATTCTATTAGAGTCGTTTTAATCTTACCCATGGACAGTTAAATTACCTTTGAGTAATATTTTATAAAACGAAACCAAATTGTTAGAAGATTAAAATGGGACGAAGGCGAGGAGCAAGGACACATACGCCAAATATACAGTCACAGAGAATTGGGCAACATTGCAGTGTCCATGGAAATGATGATGCTCTTTTCAGTTAAAAGTAATGTAGAAAAAGTTACCGAAAAAACTTGTGCTCATTTTTTTAGCTGTTATGATTTCCTACTTGTCGGAATCAATATTAAATATTTTTCCAACTTTAATAAAAGCCAACAGATAGTTGCCATTCTTATAAGTATTTCCAACGATAGATAATCGGAAACTCCTGCAGAAGTCAAGAGTTATCCTCCAGTGTCTATAGCGTGCAACGTGGCATGCCACAAGCTGTATACCCAAAATACTTAACTATGCAAATAAAGCATTGAAATTTCAGTTGCGTTGGCAATTTAATTAAATATGAGGTAAATACGTTCCCGTTCTGCTGCTACCATAAAAGAGGACATGCACAAAAATTGCATGCGACACATGAGTCCGGGGCGAATGGGTCAAAGGGAGGGGGCAACAAACAAGAGGCACAAACAGACAAACTAGTTAAAGTGTGTTGCCAGTTGGTTCTGTTTCAGTTTTTGTTTCTGTTTGGCAGACAGGCCACAGGCCACAAGCAAAGACACAGGCAAAAGGCAAGTCAAGTGGGGCCAGAAGGGGGTGGATGGGAGCAGCAAATGCTGGAATCCTGGACGGAAAAATGGGTAATGGGGGCGTGACCCCAAGCCGACACAGACATTTAAGTGAAAGCGTTGAGCGTTGACACGCAACGAGAACAAAGTTGGGCCGCCTTCGATGTTTTGGTATTTAATTTAATTTGCCAACTCGTGCGTTTTTATCCCTCTGGCCCACTCAACATGCTTGTTGGGTGTGTATTCTTTTTTTTTGATAAATCGAATTGTACAAATTGCAAATTGTAAACATGCAATAAATTAAGCAAGTTGCAAATTAAATTAAATTTCATTTCATACGCCGTGTATGGCCCGAATATTTCGGCTGCCAGCTGTGCTAATGAAATTTGTGTAAATAATTGCTTGACTATACAGCGCCTAAAAATGGGAGGGACTGTGGTCGGTTGTTGCTGCTAGGTGGTGCTGCGGTGCACTTGGCAGCAGTTTGTTGCCCTCGGACAGGAGACGCATTAGAACTAATGCTGATGCGGCGTCTCAAAAAGTGGTTCGCCAGAGTGCGAAAGGGAAGGCGGAGGGCGACCGAGATGGAGAGACAGACAGCCTTAGACACGAGCTTATGGACAAGTCCATAAGGCCGACCGTTAACACCTTGTAGCAGCAGCCACGTCCAACTTGCCTAATGCCAAAGCTCAGAGCCATTGCCACAAACTGTGTCAGCAAAGCAATTTTTGATACTCTTAAAATTTTAAGAGGCCGAGGGTCTCAATATTTTCTAGTGCATGAGAGGTTTTGGATATTTTAAAAATGATATATTCGAAATTATGAGAGTTCACATATGTAGAAGGGATGTTTTAGAGTTTTTAATTCAAAGAAAAAAATTTAATGGATCGATATTTAATGGAAACGGTTATTGTAACATTTATTTTAAATGTTATTTTTTATATGGCTAATATTTAATTAATTTGAAGAGCGTATCACATTGTCGCCACAAACCTCTTTGCAACATTCGGCTCCTGTATGTGGGTATGACCCCGAGCAAGATGTTTCCACCTACCCTAAAATCCGAGCACACACTCTTACATAAAGCGATGGCTAAGATATTTCGAGGGGAACGACATCCCAAGGGGTGCAAGGAGCAGATGGCGGGGTGGGTGGACCCTTCATATGCCACTGTATGCGTATGTATGTGGCTTTTCGTATATTTGTGCTATGTAAACGTGTTTTTTGACAGTAATAGTTTGTAATATAAATTCACACCAGCATGCCAACGCCAAAACGCACAAAAGGCAACATCCTCCATTCTCCTCGGAGCTCAGAGCTCGCCGTTGCCGCCCCCGCCACCATCCTCCTTCGCCGACATACAGACAACAAAGTATTTTGCTACGTGTAACAAAAAAGCCATTTAAGCATTTTGTGGTTGGCGGCAAACACAAGAACTGGGGAGGAGGTCGGCAAAGGGGATACCTAACCATTTAATGGCTCCACACTCCATGGGAACTTCTTGGGTTTTCCATCTAAGAGTGTGTGTACCGCTGATCCCTTTTTAATGCAGGTTACACCCCAAAAATATAAAAAGTTAACTTTCTCATTACTTCAAAACAATTTTCCATAAATTGAACGGAAGAAATTGCGCAAGGATAACAGTTACTGCTTACACAATGAAAAAAAAAGTGAAACTATTAATACTATTTTCACTAGACTTTGGAGATATAATTTTAAGTTTACCTTTTTTTAGAAAAAAAAACAAGAATGGAAAGCTAACTTCGGGCGGAGCCGAAGTTGATATACCCTGCAGATATGTGGCAGCTTATATTATTAGATATATATCGGATCTTATATAGTCGGCCGATCCTTATTAAACTCGGCAGATCAAATTAGTTTGCCGAAAGTAGAATCCATACAAAGTCCCAGTCTTCTAACAAAAAACAACGAAGTTATGGCATTTCCGATCAATCAGTTATATGGCAGCTATAGGATATAGTCGGCCGATCCTATGAAATTTGGCAGATCGAATAAGTCTGCTAAAAGAGGAGTCTACAGCAAGTCCCATCCTTCTAACTTGAAAAACAACGAAGTTATGGCATTTCCGATCAATCAGTTATATGGCAGCTATAGGATATAGTCGGCCGATCCTATGAAATTTGGCAGATCGAATAAGTCTGCTAAAAGAGGACTCCACAGCAAGTCCCATCCTTCTAACTTTAAAAACAACAAAGTTATGGCATTTCCGATCAATCAGTATATGGCAGCTATAGGATATAGTTGACCGATCCCGGCCGTTCCGACTTATATACTGCCTGCAAAGGAAAGAAGGATGTGTGCAAAGTTTGAAGTCGATAGCTTTAAAACTGAGAGACTAGTTTGCGTAGAAACAGACAGACAGACGGACAGACGGACAGACGGACAGACGGACAGACGGACAGACGGACAGACGGACAGACGGACAGACGGACATGCTTATATCGACTCAGGAGGTGATCCTGATCAAGAATATATATACTTTATAGGGTCGGAGATGTCTCCTTCACTGCGTTGCACACTTTTGACCAAAATTATAATACCCTCTGCAAGGGTATAAAAAAACTGTATTTTGGACCCTTACTTGTCCAACAGAATTTCTTGTTGTTTTCCAGATGTCTGGACACTCAAGATCATCGAGTGCGATTGCTGAAACCCAAACTGAAAACTGTCCCGTGACCATTGGCCATATCCTTGTTCATCGGAATCCTTCGCTCCCATTCAGCCATTCGTTCGCATTGTTGATGATGCACATTTCATGTTAATGCAATTAAGTTTTAATTGTTGAATTGTTGATCTTAACGCATGATTTCATATTTATGCGCATTAATGCGAATCGGTTTGGTTTGGCTGGGATCCCTCGTCCTTTCCACTCTTTTCCCTTAACTCATTCGAATCGTGTCAACCTTTTCACTTCCGCTTTTGGCCACCATCGTTGTCATTGTAATTGCGTGTCCGATAAGCAAGGCATTTAACTGTCGCATTTATTGTAATTACACAGGCTCAAATAATTTTTTTTGTTGAAAATTTTTATTGCAATTATTTTTTATTTAAACAAAAGGGTACTTAAAAAGGGTATATTTGAGGGTAACATTAAATAGCATGTTTACACCATTTGAAAAGAATGACAAAGCTACTAATGACAATGATAAACTTTTTTAATAAATTTTTGTCGTGAAAAAATATTAGAAACTTAAAAAAAAGTTGATATATTAAAATAAATACTAGTAATATGTATTCTAGTAGTCCCCTTAAATAAATACTTTTGTCTAAAGCCGCTGACATGAATTCTGATCTTTTTGTTTTATGGGTTTTATATTTTAATGAATTGATTCATCTCTTCCGAAAGCGGGATTTACGAGCCAGTGAGAACAAAAATGTGACAAATTGCAGCTGCAAACCCAGATTAAACACCAGATTGATCATAGACAAATGGCTCAAAATGTAATAAATTGAATAAAACCACAACGAAAATAAAGGCCTTGGAAATTAAACATCTATTATTATACGCCATCCCTGGCTCCTTTTAATTGAACTTCAGTGCTTTATATTCCTTTCTATAGTGGAGAGCAGCATGGTTGGAATATTTAAAAGGAATATTCCCTTTATTACACTTTATGACAGGTGGTGGTGCTCTCAATACTCGTAACTTAGAGCTTTGTGTGTGGCATCAACTAACCTGGAATTTGTCATAAGAAAAGCGAGCGGGCTTTTATTAAAAACTTGCAAACTTGCGAACCTCTCATCTTTCCATTTTCCTCCAGACTCTTGCTGTTATTATTTTTTTTTTGTTTTGTGTGGCTGCCTGTCACCAAGCATCAGGCATCCTTATATTATATTTCACTTCCACAGCTTACTTTTTGTTTTTTGTGCGCTACCGGTGCCTTTGTTCTTTTCAACCACATGCAACAAAGTCAAAGTTTTCAATCACATGTCAAACGCTGACTTGACTGGGGTGCGAAGCACACCTAAGCTCAAAATACTAGCTTATCTGGCATGGAAAAAATCGTCCTAGTTATCTTTTAAGTTACTTACTTGAGTTGTTTGCCAGAACAGACAGGTTAGAAACATAAAAAAAGTCGTCTTAAAAAAAATAAACAAAATTTTCAAATCTCTTAGCTATAAAGTTTTCTATTGAACTCAATTATTCAGTTTTACTGTCTTTGTGCTCTATTGCTTTTCCCGAAAGTGTAAAGGGAATGTGTCGTGTGATGAGACACGTCCTGGGGCCTGGCATTTTCAACAGTTGCCACATATTGCTCATAAATGTTGAATACTCAGGACTCCTTCGTCTCTTCTTTGGTCCTTGGTCCTGTTCCCTTTTACTTTCGGTTAACCACAGCCGCATGCTGCAAAACTTTCCCCTTTCACAACTTATGGGCGAGTACAAGTATTTCGCCTACAATGTGTCGCAATCAACTGGTTGAGGTATTTCCGAAGCCCATACAATAGAATCCCGAAAACTGATGTCGAAGGATTTGCTTAGCAAGTTATTAATTGCCCACGCTAGAAGGGTGTGTGCTGACAAAACAGCTGCATAAATAATTAAAATTTTCCACTTTAAAATCATACTGAAAATCGGTTTGTTTTGTGCCCTTTTCCCTCTTTCATGGATAATCAACACAACCCACCGCAAAAAGGGTTAAGGGTTCTGTGTTGGCTATTTGGTCTCTGTATGTGTGTGTGTGTCTTTTCAGGGAGGCCAATCATCATTAAAATTTTGGCCCAAATTAGAGTGGAAATAAAACAATTTTAGGCCTATTTGCATTACGCCCTGTCGATATTTAGTTTTGGTTTTCATTTCTTTCTCTTCAAATTGTTTTTTTTTTTTGTTTTTGTTTCCATTTTGGTTCTGTTTTTATTGGAGTTTTGTTTTATTGTTTGGGTCATTTTACGGTTGAGCGCTATCAAAATAGAGTGGGTGGGCCAGAAGGGGTTTCTAATGTTTTCGTTGTTGTTCTTATTTTGGTTGGCCATATTATTGAAATGGATGTTGCCTGTTATCGTTACTATTGCTGTTTTGTTTTAATAAAATTACCTTTTCTGTATGCAAAGGGGCGTTTTGTGTGCCTTGAGTTGTCAAAATGTTCTGTGTAACAAATTGTGTTGAAAGCCGCAAATGCAAAATTTTGTTTACTTCCAACCGACACAGGCCATTGATTAGCATATTCAATTTTAATTATTGTTAAAGCCTTTATATATGTATATGTCAGTGGGCGAGAAACCGTAAATAATGTTTACATTCTCATTGATCAATTTTAAGTTGTGGACATGAAAGAAACACATTGTTCTGGCTGAGCTTAATTTTGGTTATTGGCCCTCTTAATTAGACACTTCTAGGCTGTCCGAAGCTGTGATTTAATTATATGCATATACGTTTAATACCTTATTTAAATCGAACAATGATACTAAGAGTTCCCAAAATGTTCATAATGCAATATTGTATTTTATTTCCCATTTTCTAGGTAATCAATGATGCATTTTCCGTCAAGTGGATTTCCTTTGGACTCACCATTGATTGAATAATTCTTGGCCGTAAATTCAAGAGTGTGGAGAAGAACATTGAAAAGCACTTAAGGAGCGCACAATAACGTCAGCGTATATAGGCCACATAATTTTGGGTTTTATTTAGCCATCGCCTTTCACTAGGACCCTACGAATTTCCCTTTCCTTTCTTATACCCCGTACCTATTTTCTACCAAGTTTTAGTTTGCTACGAGTTATTTTAAACATAAAATTTTCATTCATAATTTATTTAAAATGCGTTTTGAATTTTAGCATATTTTTTTAAAACTTTCATTTTAATTTTAGATACATTAAAGTAAGGATAACTCAATAGTCGGCAGGCTTTTGGGCTTTAGGCCAGGTTCCTTTTTTGTAAATCTGCGCATAAAATACTGCTACAAGTAATATTTCAAGCATTTAGTGGCAGAAGCACTAAACCAATACCAGGAACAGGCATTAGCATACTTTCCCATTCCTTTCCTTTCGTTTGCACACTCACATGGGCGAACCCATAAATCTTTGTGACTGGCGGGCAACTTGAAACTCAAACAGCTTCGCTTCTGCATTTGATTCATGAATAACTCTCCAGAAGCCTTGCCCTCTTGTTCCTCCACTTTACAATTTTGATAGATTTCCCGTATAGTTGAATCGAGTTCAAATTGAAATGTGGCCTGTAGTCTTCAGATGGCAACGAGCATTTGTCTTGATCTGCATAACCATACTCATTTCAGTCGGAGAGTTGCCATTCAACAGATTTGCTCTTGTCCTGCAGTCAAATATATGCAATTTAAGCCAAATCAAATAATAATCCAATTCAGAGCCCTGCAATTGCAGGGACATCAACTATCAGCATTGTTTGGCAGCACCCAAGACCAACAACTGAACCATCGATAATAATAATAACTGACCACCAGGCCTCAAGGATCTCTTCGGCGCGCTTCATGCTTCCCTAAGTAAGTTAATATGCCATTTGAATGTTGTGATTGGGCCTGGCCAGACAGACTGCAATGAATTTTAATTAATTAAAGATTGTTTGCGTCCACATCTCACGTAATGTGCATTAACCGCACGTCGGATGTCTCGTTGAGACCTCTACTTGACTTTTCCCGTTCTCCTCTCTCGCCATAGATAGCCCCAAGGGTTGAGGCTAGGATGGTTTGAAAACGGACCGAGACCTTAACAAATGTTTGTCTAACTGTGGTTAGGGCATATTTGAAATTGCAGAATTTGAGAATATTGGATAGAAAATTCTGCATTCTGTTTTACATCATGCAGTTGTTGCTTGGGTCTGTGGCGCACATTTCCACATTTACTTAATGAAAATTGAAGCTTTTGCTGCAACATTCCTTATTAATATTTACCAAATATTCATTGTGGAGAAAGAAAACAGTCCCTGTTTTTAAGCTAACAACAGTATACTACTTTGCATAGTTTCTCTGTTTTGTTAAACTTCATTAGTTGGAGACTCGATTGATAGATTTATAATACTAAGAATTTCCATCCAATAAACTTATATTATTTAATATAATATAATATCCATGCTAGAAAATGGCTGAAAAAAATGGCAGTTTAAAGTACTTTTAATAGGGTGTCCAAGGTTAATAAAAGTCAAGCTCCGTACATATGTTTCCTGAAAAGTGGGCATTCATGTTTAAAGTTTTGCCCTCGACTACATTGTTGTGCACATAATCTAAATTTTAGAGCAAGAGGAAAGCGGATACTGCTAGCGTATCATCATAAACGTTTATTACGCCCATAAATAGGTGAGAAATTACGATGTTTGTTTACCAGCTTCAGTAAAGGTAGCAAGTTTTCTTTCAGTTCATCTTTTGGTGCAATTTTGTTGCCTCAATCAATTTTCTTTAATATTTCTTGGCCCTTTCCTTGGGTATACTTAAAACTGACCACAAACGAAGAAACAGAGTTCAAAATCTTTCCTAAATACAATTTTTGCAACATTCTTGCTTGCAGACCAATCTTATATCAACTTGAGCTGAAAACATCAACAAAATTTCAATTACATTACATTATGTGTACATTAAAAAATTTATTTTGCGCAAGCTTGTTTGATAATATCTTGGGAGTAAACTTAATTAGTAAAGTGTTTAATTTCTTTTTCGCGACTAATGAACTAATTTACTGAAAATGTAAGTAAAACGAAGCGTCTAACTGCGAGTCAAAGACATTTGTTGCCTGTCAACACTTTTCGACTGAGGCGTTTCATAAAAATTTGTCAAATTCTTCGTTAGGCTGGGGCTGAGGTGGAGGTCTTGGTGGTAATGGGTGAAAAAGTAGGCGCCAGGAAAAGAGCAGACTTTTGCCTTGGTGTGTCGGGTTGTCGGGGTGTGATTTCTTAGCTGCTTCTCTGGTCGCATTTCGCGGAACATTTGCCGCCGAGCATAGATTTTTCACACTATCCACCGTATAGGGGGCTTTGAAAGAATACTCTGGGAAAGCGTCGAGTGGTTGGCGGGGGTGTGGCAAGTTGACAAATGAGCGGTAATTTGTTGCGACGTAAATTTGAATGGAAGCGCCTTGATTGCCACTTGAGACATTTGTGTGGCAACAGCTGCCAGTGAAAGGGATTCCTCTTGGTCTCAGTCTCAGTCCCATTCTTATTCCCATTCCGATCCCACTCCCCTTGTCTTGTTTCAGGGACGTTTCCAGTCAGCTCTCATCCTCCGGCAGGATACTCAATTTTCCTACAGCGCCGGATATGCAAATTATAATGATATATTGGCTGTGAAAAATTTGCGCGACAGCAGCTACCCTAAAAATGGAATGGTTTCTGGGAAACTTTTCTGGCAGAACTTACCGCTTAGCTGTGCACAAAAAGATGGATATCTCCGGCATATTGGCACAATCTGGTCCGATTTTTAATCTTTTATAACAAATGCGATTCATTTTTTTTATATGAAGTATCACAATTTTAGTATTTTGCATTAACATTCAGTGTTAATATTTAATCTTCAACGTATTGGCTCCAAATGTATGTAGACGTTTTGAAATAATAACCAGAGACATCATAACTTGGACATTTACATTTTTTTAAATGTGGATAATGCCCTTTTTAATATTTTAAACACAGTAGTGGGTTGAAGGGTGTTGTTGGTGATTAAGATGTTTAAAGGGTATCCGAAAAGATATTCCTTTTCAGGGAATGTCTTTTGTTGCTTCGTGCTTTTTGTCTTTTGATGCCGCCGACGTGGATTAGGATTACCGCTAACGGTAATAAATAGACCTGCCACGCGTGTGTAATTTAGCCGGGCCAGAAGACAGAGAGGGCAGGGAGCTGAAAAAAGGAGTGAGAATGCAACAGCAGCCATGCCGCGGTCGTTGACAGTAATGAAATTATGACATTGCTAATAACAAAGTCTCCCATGGCCGAATATTACTCCACCGTTGTTACCGTTTGTCTTGGCCAAAAGCCTTAAAACATATTTAGGCGGCATTTTCCACCTGCCCGGACCGAAACCCTTGCTTTTCAACATCTCAAACAAAATTTTTTGTTTCTTGCCCGTCCGCCAGTGTCCTGTAATTTATATTAATTAAAATTTTCCCTGATGAAATGCTGTTGATTAGACTTGAAAGGAGCTTCCAGACAGAAAAATGGATAAACAACACTGGAAGAATAATTAAACGAAGACTTTACATTTAAACTGAGCTTAGAGTCGAAATATGACGCATACATATAGCCATCGCTGACTTTATGTTATATTATAAACAAATATTTTTTCCCAAAATTGTAATCGCAGACTGATGGAGAATAGATATGATTGATAGGTATGATTTGCAAATACCGCTCAAAATAGATTTGGGGTACACCGCTTCAAAATTGGATGGAAATTGGCCAAGATATAGCTATCGCTGGGAGCCATTTTTTCGTTCCATGCTTATTCATTATGTTTAAATAAGAATCCCCAGAAAATTTGACGAAAAATTTGAAAATATTTTGTTAGATTTTGATCAGAATAACGGAAAATTTATCAATGAATCTTTAGGAGGAACACCGCTTCTTTAATGGGACTCCCAGAAAATTTGGCGAAAAATTTGGCAAATTTGTTGGGATTTTCGATCAGAATGATGGAAAATCATCAACGATCAACGAACATTGGGGTAACCCTTAAAATGGATGAAAATAGGCCAAATATACTATCGATGGGAGCCATTTTGACGTTCCATGCTTTTTCATTATGTTTGCAGGGAAATAGATGAGATATTCACTGAAAAGTGAAGCAAAAGTGTAGATTTTGGCCAAATAAAATAACGGCTAAAATGTTGATTCAATTTTATATTTTCAGGATGGAAAAATGTCTATAACTTCTATAATACTCGTCAGATCCAGAAAAGTTATACATTCCCGGTCATAGAACTTCGAGTAGCACCATTTTCAATCAAAACCTGGATAACAAAATTTTGACCAATTTTTTTTAATTTTTTAAGGGGTAACATCATGATTTTGGCCAAAAATTGGGTCAAATTTTTGTTGGTTGATTTTTCCGAGCATTTGATGCAGTTCAAAGGCGGAGAGAACTCTGATTCATAAATGGTATTCCGTTTTTCGATTGGTTTCGAAATAGTTGAGATATTCACTAAAAAGTGAAGCAAAAGTGTAGATTTTGGCCAAATAAAATAACGGCTAAAATGTTGATTCAATTTTATATTTTCAGGATGGAAAAATGTCTATAACTTCTATAATACTCGTCAGATCCAGAAAAGTTATACATTCCCGGTCATAGAACTACGAGTAGCACCATTTTCAATCAAAACCTGGATAACAAAATTTTGACCAATTTTTTTTAATTTTTTAAGGGGTAACATCATGATTTTGGCCAAAAATTGGGTCAAATTTTTGTTGGTTGATTTTTCCAAGCATTTGATGCAGTTCAAAGACGGAGAGAACTCTGATTCATAAATGGTATTCCGTTTTTCGATTGGTTTCGAAATAGTTGAGATATTCACTAAAAAGAGCAGCAAAAGTGTAGATTTTGGCCCCCCAGAAAATGATGGTGCAGAATGATGGTGAATCTATATAGTAATCATTTGTGGTACACCGCTTAAGAATCGGATGAAAATTTGTCAAGATATGGTCGTCGTTGGGTGCCATATATTCCCTTCATGCTATTGTCAGAATTTGGAACGGGATCTCCCAGAAATTTTGAGGAAAAATGTAAAAAATATTTGGTATACCAAATAACGTATTCCGCACAAGAATCAAGAAGGGATTGGCTAAGAGCCTTAGAAGTTGATTACGATCAAGAATATATGTTGATTATAGGGTTTGGATGTTTTCTTCACAGCGTTGCACACTCTTGATCAATCTTGATTTTAATACACTCTGCGCTACCAATTTTCCAAATAAGCTGATTTTGCAAATGATTAAGAGAATTATTCCATATGTCATATGCAAAGCAAGCTGCTTCTTAAAGCAGATTCCACTGCTGCACAATATGGTTAGGCATGTAACAGCGCCAAAAAAGAAAGGACTGCAATGCAATTTTGCATAAATCTCTAAGAAAAGCATTTTTATTATATCTTATTATATCGGAAATCGCATGCTGTCATAGAAAAAATAAATAAATAAGGTCTTAGTTGTTATTTTTATTTTAAAAACTTTACAATTATCCAAGTACTTCCTATAACGCGCATTTGTTTGATGTGACATATGTTGCTCTTGCTCCAGCTCTTGCTCCACCTCCCACCTCTTTTGCTATCTGAGTGCTACAATAAATCACTGAGGGGCATTTCTTTGACTCTGGTACTAGTGGAGCTCTGGCTCATGTCTTTCGCTATTATTTCGCTTCACATTGCTCTTGCCTTTCATGTCCCAGTCGCAGTCCAAGTCTCAGTTTTAGTCCCAGTGCATTTGTGTCAGCAAGCGCATGAGGCAGCTGGCTTCTAGCTAGCTAGCTGATTCTGATTCTGCGCTAAACCGACATTGAGTTACATGCAACAAACGTATTTTGACAAGTGAACATGCTCGGTCAGGAGAAAGGCAACAAGGACCAGGCATAGAGGACAGGGGAAGGGGCACGGAGACAGCATAAACTTAGACAGAGCCAACCATTCATGCAATATGCGGGCGGGAGCTGATTCCAGCCAACATGTCCAACATGACACACATATGGAGGAAAAGGACCGGGAGAGTTATGGACCCATTTGCTTGTCTGGGGGTTGGGGATAACTTGAGACATTTGCTACTGCTACTGCTTAAATTACTCAAAATTTATGCATTTGCCTGGCTCTAAACACGCCTTCCAAACAAATGGAATTCCCTACCCCTTTTTGGCCAATTTCCAGTAGAAACAGCAGCCAACTTGCCATTGAAAGCCATTTCCATTCCTTGGTAAAGATTGGGGTGGGTAATTGATTTCTTCCTCTTGACACAAATCAATAATGGTTTACATAATCAGAAGCAACAGTTACCCGGAAATCTTGTCAAAAGTATTGGATTGGAAGGCCAAAATATCTGAAATTACTATTTAATTCCAGGAGAAATCCCTTTTTTTGTAATTTTTTTTAGCTTTATAAAAGATGTAAGATAAATATTATTTGTCATTTGCTTCTGTGATAATATGTATGTTCCAGAAATACGTTTGGGATTTAATTGGCCATGTTCATCCGAATATGAAAACGATTTATTTCAAATTTTTGATTAGTTTGCTTTTGTTGAATTATCAAAAGTATTACGTGAGCTTTTTCTTAACATTGTTCTCATTAAATTACAAATATATTCCACTAAACCAGAAACAACTTTATTATTAACTTCATCCCATTTCAAGCACCAACGAAGAACGAACTACAAATTGACCCTGGTTCTACATTGTCTTTGCATTTTTGCATATTGTATAAATATTAATGCTCTCCCTTGTTTCCACAGCCACCTGGATCATTAATCTTTCTTAGTTGGATGGAGAAGTCTGAAGTCTAAGGACGTGCCCACTGATGTTTAGGCATTCGGTCCTGCCACAAAATTCTTTTCCACATTCCAGAAGTTCTTGTCACCTGACGGGGAAGATTCTGAATTCCATATTAAAAAGAAACAAAGCAATCTCTTTGTGTCGGTTGTTTGCCATTATTAGCGAGGCGACTAAACTGAGACTTGGCTCCGAGTCTAATCCTCTTTGTCACACGGTCCATTTTGTATTTTGTTTGCCATTCGTGATGATAAATCGCCTGCGGCAACCGTTACTGCAGGTCAGAGGTCAGTTATTGGATATATTGCAAATATGCCCGCTGCTCACTTTGATTGATGGTCTGTTGACTTTGGCTGTATTTGTTTAATTTGCAAGCCGTGATAGCTGCGAATTTAAAGCCACCTCATGTTTAAATAACTCACACATGGCGGTGGGAGCTCCGTTTGTGTGGGAGAGTAAGCCCTGGGACCACATACAGGTTTTTAGCCTGCGGCGATGGAGCTTCTTTGCAGCCGCTTTGCCCTGTCTCAGCCGCATAGGCAAATATGAAAAGATCATAAATTTTCATTCAATTTAATGCCTCAGCAAACAATTTTTATAGTCAGGGCAAAAACTGTCAGAGGACTTGGCTGCAGTCAGAGTTCTGAGCTGAGCTGCTGGCAGCTGTTTTAACAGCTTGTTTTGTGGCCTCTTTCATAACACATACATGCGAGTATGCATGTACGTATATAAATGTTCATGGGAATATATATTTTATGTGGGCGTCCATTTCATACATGATAGCATAAATGGCTCAATGCAAAAGTTGTCTGGAAAAGAAGCACCAAGGCACCGGAAGCCTTTTAGCTTCGCTCACATTGGTTCTGTTCTATTCTGTGAGCTTCTCAATTCCTGGAAGTGACTGACTTGAAAAAGTAAAATCATCAAAATGGTGGAATAAAAACAATCCCTCTTTAAATATATGGTAAAATAAACAAACTTAACAGAGTGATTTGCTTACAAGATAATCATGTTGATGCATATTTATTACTTACTACATAATATTGAAAGTATAATATTTCCAATTAATATTTGGCTAAAAATCTGATGAAATTAATTTTGAGAAAAAAATGAAGGTTTTGCTTTTAAGCCCTCAAAATAAAAGTATACAAGTATCCATTTCACTTGATACTGAAAAATTAATTAACAAACGCCGATAAGACCTGAGACAGCTGAAAAGTATGCTAGGGATTTTATGTCAGCCAGTCAAAGCTTATTAGGCTTATACCGTCGGTCATCCCTGCTTCTTTCTTACTCTATTGCATATCATAAATCACGAAATTAATCCTTCTTGAGTTTATTAGCGAACATTGACGTGCCTCGTTATCTGCTATGTCCCAACGAAGGGAGGCAGACAATCGCAACCATAAATTATGCGCACATCGAGACTGGCTCCCATTTCTCTAATAAAGCTAGCCGTCAAGTGTTTGCTCAATTTGTTAGTGAAACGCTTAGAACTTCATTTGATTTGCTTAGCCCAGCAAAACTTCAATGGAAACGGACTCTCCCCAAGGGATGATAAACGATTTGACTTTTGGTTTTGAACCTCAAAGCTTTGGTTCAATGAACAGACCTGACTTTGAAAATGCAAATGTTTCGATGGAAAAATAAACGAAGCCAAAGGCAGCAAAGGTCTAAGGCCCGTCTAGACACATCCAATGGTGTCCTTGATGATGAAGTTGAAATAAATATAACCGATGAAGGTGGTGCGTGTGTTCCATATCCTTAGCAGCAGGCGATGATGAAAAATTGTTCCCAAATCCAGAGTTCAAGGTATTAATATCACAGGTAATGTGTTAATAATGCTACAGCTTATAAAACGTATTTTTCATGCAGTTTTTCATAAGGATAAAATCAATGTTTAAAAATAGTTACATTTTATTCAAGCCTTTTGTGGATTAAAGGATTAAATTCCTACTTCCTTCTTTACAAAATGAAATCCTAAAAAAGACCAAATTGCTGATATCAGAGTCGCCGGTAGTCCTTGAACTGCTTCAGCTAAGTTTAAAATCCTTTCATCTCAAGGATGAATGAATTGCTAAACTAGCTCACTTTTCTTCTTGTCTTGGCTCTCTTCAGTTCAGTTGCCACAATTTTCCCAAGTGGCCACTCAGGACAATTGCGCATTCGACATGTGTGCCCGGAGCACTCGAATTCGAAATCTCATCCTGCAAGGTTGACGAGATTCTTTCATTTCGCTGCCGGGTGTGCATTAATGAGCAAATTGAGCTCTAATGACATAATTTACTTCTTTTCTCTCTAAATAAAAATGTTTCTGCCAATAAAGCTATTGAAGCATTAATGCGACACCCAACATGGAGGGAGACAGAGAGTGAGAAAAGGAGAGAGTGAGATGGAAAATGCACAGAGAAAGGAAGAGATTGGCAAGTGGAAATAACAAATTGAATTTCAACAGCAAATTATTTTGAAACTGATTTCAATGTGATCGGTGGGGTGGGTCAAGGGCGTGAGTTGAGTGCGACAACCAGTTTAAAGTATCTCCTGCAAAGAAGAAACATTCTTTCGCATTCCCAGTTACTTTTCCCTGCGCCATCTCAGTCTCCTTCATTTCTCCAGCGGCTTCCTTTACTCTTCTCCGCATTCCCTCTGCCTTTCTCGCTTGGCTTGCAAGTCACGTGTTGCCACAACAACCGCCAAAATTGTCAACAGCGAAAAATTGTGCGGGCGTGAGTGCGACGGTGGAGTCGAATTGCTGGCTCAAAAGTGGGCGGCATGTCCTGCGAAAGGGCGTGGTCGCCTCCAAATGAGCACCAGCAGCACAAAGGAATTTCCGGTAGTTAAAGCCAGCGCAATGATTTTTTAAGCTTTCTCAGCATATTTTCTTGAAATTTTATTTTATGTCATTATGTTTTTTTCTTTTTTTTTTTGCTTTGAAAAATATATTGTATATTTCGCTTTTATATTCAAAAGAATTACTAATGAAATAAGCAGAGCAATGTCAATTGTACTGGCCCTCAAAATATAGGCACCCTCAGTGAGACAGCCCGTGGAAAAAATTTGTCATCGTTTTGCATACGTATGCGTGTTTTTTCTTAACAGAGCTGATGGTGTAAGTCGTAAAAGAATTTTCATAAATATGTGTCTGTGTATAAATAATAAATAATATGCAAATGTAATAAACAAAGAGAATATGATGAGGAGTGAGCCAAACTGTTGAATGAATTCTTAAGTACACTTGACCACATCGAAATTTGCCGGGCTGAGTGCTTTAGAGCTGGATTGCCGGATAGCCTGGGATTGGGACTGGGAAAATACATCGAAAAGTTGACATGCGGTGAAGCATATTGCTGCGTGGCAGGCTTTCTATTTATTTTCCTCTTACCTAGCTATTAAAATGTATGCATATTTTTACGGAACAGCTTCGGTCTCTGTTTCGTTTCGTTAGGCTAGCTGTCAAAATCACGGCACCCAACGAACCAAAAAGTTGATACATACGCAAACATATATATGTATGTCCATTCGAAATGCTCTAAATGCGGATCAGAGTGTGTATTTCGGGCCAAGTTATGCAAAATGGCACCCGAAAAACTATGAGAAAAATCGGATGGGCAACAACGCATTCCATGCAAATGTTGGCAAAACAGATTTTTTAACCGCCTATTTTTTTTCTGCTGGCTATTTTGGAGAAGAGATTTCTTGGCCAGCCGGCTGACAGAGTGACTCCCTGGCTTGGCTTGCCTTGGTTCGGTTGGCTAGGATAGTTAGTCCCTTACCAAATTGGCTGCCAGCCAGCTTATGTAGATTTCAGCAACCCAAACACGTGCCCGCATCCAACTTGGTTTCGTTTCCAGTTTTCGGTTTCTATTTTTGTCTGAGCAAGCTGATGATGGCTTAGTTTGGGTTTGTACGGGGGGCTACTGTTTTTTGGCACGGGTCTGCCACTTGGGCTGCCCATATTTTTGTAATTTGCATAATTATATGTGTGATTTATGGATTTAAAAATGTATACTTAATAAGCCCTCACTCCACAGTCAGTTGTTCATCTCAGCCCTCGGTGTCTGGCGGCTAGTTTAATTTGTTAGTTTGCTGGAAACAGAAAGTTGGGTTATTTGGCATAATTGGATGGATCTGAAGTGTTTTTTTTGCCATTTTTTGTTTGATTTATGGTATCTACGTTTGCTTTACGTTTAGTTAAGTACATAATATCCAGAGAATCAAAAATTTTTCAAACTGCGAGTTACTATGGATCTGAGTTTTTTAATTTCAGTAAATAGCTTTACAGACTATATGACTATCCTGACTATCTGTCGGGACTTTGGAAAATCAACCACCGCGAAAAGGAAGAAATTAAATATGTAGGAAAATAAATATTAATCGGAATGTTTCGGAGGCGGTGGCTGCCGCGATAATTTCAATTTGCGCTGCAATGTGACAGGCGACAACACGAGCAAACCAATATCACAGCAGATGAAAGGCAAAAGCGCAAGCAATAATGCTCGGGTAGGAGGACGGGTCACACTGACTCTCACTCACACAAAAGAAGGACGAAAGTAGTGTCCGCATTGCATATGCAACATGTTCGCATGCCGTGCAACGGACACGCCTTCGAGCCATCCCAGGCTTCACTGTACCGCCTGCTCCGGCTCCTTGCCACTTGTCGCTGCTATTGAGATAAGGAAATTTATTGGCTGCGCATGTTCTTTGTGACAGATTTCGATTTATGTGCCTTTTATGCAAGTTCCTGTGAGTGTGTCTGCCGCTTTTTTCATTCGCCTTTGCTTTATTTAAATTCTCCTGCCTTCTCTGTGACCGCAGGCATTTCCCATCTCATCGTCCCATTTGTTTTACTTTAAATGGAGCCATACCTTTAAGGCTAGAGGAGCAGGGAAATTAGCCGCCAGACGATGCATAAAGCAATGAGCGTCAATTGAAATTGTCGAAAGTAAAGATGAGCGCAAGAAAATACTCTTTTATTTAAATATGTCACCAAATTTGTCAACAAAATGCCATTTCTTTAACATTCCTATATGAATATACTATATATTTTAAAGCAAATAATAAGGGTATCCAATAATCTTAACTGAGTTAAAAAGGAATCCAATATAAAAGCATAGGTAATTGAACACGCAGGATGAAATTAAGGAAGATAACTGTTCAGTCAGAAAAAGGAGGACTCGAACCGTTAAGTACTTAGCCAATATGGAGAAAAATTCAATGAGTTGTGCATGTGGTTAATGTCCATTTGGCAGCCTTTTGCCCATGCGGCCGTGTTCTGTTCGACTGGAATGCTTTTGCTGCGTATCGTTTTTTCTTTCTGTCTGATACCAGGGAAATCAGACGATGTTCTGGCCTCGGATCGGTCATATACGATATATGAAATGTGGCCCATCTACAGTTGCCACTGCTGCCTTAATCCCATTTTAATTCTGCAATCAGCTTTGCTTTTTGAACCGGCTGCTGGTTTGCGATGTCTGTGCTTGGCTTTATGTTAATCATACGCCCTGTGGTGTACGATGGCGCTGCAGGCCATGTGCAATTTTATACTCGCCTGCTGTTCGATAATTTTATGACCACATCAAAGGCGGACGTCATAAAAATAACTTGCTCAAGCCATCGTACATTACCGATAGGGATTGCTCGCATGTGCCAAACTTGAGCAATTAGCGCACCCAGCTTCTGTCCTTATTGCTGCAACACGACGAAACGGCCCCAAAGTTTTTGGGGCAATTAAAACCCCAAGAAAGAGAGGCAGCTCCCGAGAATTGCCTCAATTAAATTGAAAGCTATTTAATCGTTTTGCTTTTACTTTTACTTCTACGTCTACTTCAAGAGGTAAGCGGTTTCCCATCTTTCCGAAAAGTTTTTCTGCTTTGTATTTATGCTCTGTTTAATTGCTGTGAAAAAATATTTTAATTATATGCACAGGCGCAAAGGAGTCTTCCCCCTAAAATAGCCAGGAGAAACCAAAAATAAGAATATGCAAATGTATAAATGCTGCCTGTCGCAAAAGTAGACAGCAAATTTTTATAAATTTCTTCTTTTTGTGACTTGCACACGATTGCAAGTTATTAATTAGCATTGCAGGTTTAATTGGCTCCGGCCAAGCGACACTTTCCATTTGAAAAGTAGCTTCCTTCACTCCGGCCCGTGTTTATTTATGCCGTTTGACTTTCCCTTTTCGGGGCAGGAAACATTTTCACTTACTCTTGGCACTTTTCTTGAAGGCTGCACACGTCAGGCTCGGCTGAGAAAAGTTTTGTTTGTCGTAAAAGGCAACGTTGGCCAAGTTAAATCAAAAACAGCAAAAAAAGGCATTAGGAGCAGAATGGAGCAACAAAAAGACCGACGAGCTAAAAGTAATGAGAAGTCAACCTGAGTAAACGAAAGGCCGCAAAAAAAATGAAAAACTGAGAATACATGGAATACCCACGAAGGACTATTTTTAACTGAGCTTTTTGGTCAAAACTAAAAGAATTTCTATAATAAATATATTTAAGTATTTCTTAAAGGAAAACCACTACTTTATGTACAATGTACCTTCGAAAAAAAACTGAGATGCTACAGAGATGCAGGAGAAGAAGGGATAGAATCTCAGAAAGTGGCATGCAACAGAGAGCGCATGTAAAAAAGAATCAAAGTGGCTTTGACTGGCCGTAATTTAATTAAAGTCGATTTCCTTTGTCAGGCCTTTGCCTTGTTCTGCAACTTTGAGAACAAGTGACTAAACTGGCCGTGTGCTCGATTCCTTCCTTTCGCCCAAGCCTTTTTTTACAGCTTCGATTTCAATTTTCAGTAATCTAGTGGACTGTTTACGATTGTCGCTTGTCTCGTCCCTTTTTCTGTAGCCTGTTGTCCCTTTTGAATGCTGATATCCTCCAATCGGCAACAAGGGCTGTACATGTTCAAGATTTCATTGACATTTTAATTAGACCAAGACAGACGCCTTGGAAAGTATTTGTAGATGTGATTAAAGGCAGTGTAACTGATTTCTAAGTTGATTATAAATTTAATAAAACTTTCATCATTTAAAATATTTAAGTTAAGTTGTAATATATTTATATATTTAAATATAATGAATGTTTTTGAATAAATACGAGTCTGGAACGTGTAATCTTGGCAATAGAAATTGTAAATAACCCTCTTCAAACTTAATAAACTCATCACAGAGCTTAAGATGTGCCTACACCATGACCTTTTGCTCGTCCAAGTCGGTGGAGCAGCTAAAAGCCAAATTGTATGCTATTCTTAGAAAGAGATCAGCCTCCGCCAGTTGACCTTGGATGCCAGCTGATGACTGGAGCATTTTCTAATTAGCCAAATGGCCATTTATTGTTACAGCTGCTCAGACCGTCCCTCCCATCGGCCGACACATCAACACAGCTTTAGTGATAGCTTTTGGCATTGGACAGCAGTTGTAGGATTCGTAACAATTCCGCCCCGCACCGCCCACTCAAAAGCCAAGTGCATTTTTGTTTATTTGTTAGACTAAGCTGCTGTCACATCTTAACTCAAACCCCAGTTTCCTTCTCCAGCTGCCCCACCAGCAGTTTGTCTTTCGCTTTTCATTTAGCCAACGTCTTTCTTGCGTTTCGTTTCATTTCGGTTGGCGCTTTTTGTTTAGCTTGCCGCCCTTGCCTTTGGCCCTGCATTCGTTTCAATTAAACAAATCCCCTTAAGTGCCAGCGAGTGTACGTGCATGCGACCAGGGGCGTGGGCTCCGAATTTCAGGGGATGGGACTCGGCATGGAGGCCACTTTGTCAACACAGACTGGGATCTTTGCGTTAAACAATTAGAGGATTGCACTTGAAAAAAGGCCATTACGTATGCGTCGAGGAAACAACAAAGCATTCAAATCACTAAGAAGAGTACACTGCCATAAAATTGTACTTCAATCGAACAGCAAACGTTTAATATTATTCATTAGAGGTATTATTGGGTATGCTTACATAGCCTAACCTATTTAATATATATTTTTTTAAAAACCTAAAATGTGAAAGCTAAAATCTGCTGATCTCCTGCTAGACGGCTAGTCTTGTTCCTACTTCAACGATTTCAGTGTCCTGAAATCAAAGGTGCAAAGGTGACAATAGCGGACAGCCAATGCGAATGCATTACTGTCTGACGATAAGTGTTTGATGTGTCTCGCTTCCTGCCCGTATATATTTGCATACATGCACCGTGCAGGTGGGTAAAAAAGGAAGCGGGGACTACTGTGAGGTAGAGAGTTACTGGAGATTCGTTGGATCCAGGACACCCAATTCAGAATTCAGTATGCAGGATGCAGGATACAGGATGCAGAAGTGCAGTAGCCGCGTCTGCTGCCGTCGTTCACAAAGTATAACTAAGCGCTGTGGATTTGATGATGTGACGTTGAGTAAAGATGATGGATTCATCAGCGTATGCAAAATGCTGTCACACGCTTTGTCGTCCGCTCCTTGGCATCATCATCCGACCAATCCCGCTTCCCATTCCCGTTCCTGTTCCAGCTCCCTATTACTTGGTGGCATGCCCATTCCCGTTCCTTTTCCATGTCCTTGGCTGTCTGTGTGCTCATCAACATCAACATCATAGTCGGGACGATGTCGCCGGCGATGATAAACGAACGTGATTTTGCTGCTGGCTTTCTGTCTTTCCGTCTCTTCCCTCCGGTTTCTGGCCAAATCCGTCTGGCATTGCAAAAGTTCCACTGCTCCACCGAACAGCGTATAGCGTACAGCGCTCTGCGTTTTGCGTTCAGCGTGCGGCGTATAATGAAAATTTCATGTAAATGAGCATGAAATATCTTTTCCATTTTCAGTCAGCCAGTCACCCAGTCAGACAGCCAGTGAGGCAGTCATCGTTGCCCAGCGAGACAAATGTCAGCTTATGAATTAAAATGCCTTATGATGCTGATTTTATTTCTCTTCTAGTCTCTTTGTTTTGCCCGCAATCTGTTCCATTTGTCTGTTCCGTCGTTTTGTGAGTACATAATCCGGCAGATAATTGCACGTGATCTCATTGGCAACACTATCGATCCGAATTCGGACTATAACTTCAGGGAAAGATTGGCTACTTTTGACACCGTCATTGCCAACTGTGTGTCGTGTCGAAGCACTTAGAGCTGTCCCTTTGAAATGTACACCACCTCATAATGAGCGTAACACCTTGCCGCTCAGGGCTACTAGCTTGCACCACCCAACCTCCCAACCACCGAGATGTCGCGGTTTCGCTGACCTCTGGGCGGCAATTTAACCACTAATTACATGCAGTGTCGTTTGGTCGGAGCAGGCTATTCGCCGACCTATCCGCCTGGAGTCATAATTAGTGTAGGCAAATGTAGAAAGAAATCTTAGCTGAGAAAAAATAGAATGGTTGGCCCCAAGGCAAAGTAACAAGAAAGCCATGAAAAAAAACGGATAGCAAGCAAGGAAAACCGAAGGAAAATAATGTGGAACTGGGACAATAATATAGACTTTACGATACCTAATCGAAGTTCTTCTTTGCTTTTCAATTGATAAATGTTTTTAATGCTTATCTGCTTGTCTGCCATTTAATTCTAGATCGTTTAACATACATATCTTTTACTCTATGTTAAAAATAGAGAGCATACCCCGAGAGTGGTGAGTGAAATAAATCCAAGGGAAATTGAAGGAAAGCTGTAACTGCTCACAAAGTTGCGAGCGGTCAGGATGATGTCTGTCGGTGATACTCCTCAGCGCATTTGCTGGGCAAAAGGTGTGAAAACACAAACAGTTTGTTGCTGTTTTCTGCATCTTGGTTGCTTATCCCTCGTTGGATACCCCTCCTCGTATTTCCTTTCTTATTTTTGCTGCCTTGCTGCCAAACTGTAATTAAAATTAATTGGATGCTTTGGCTGTGGTCAGGCTGAACCGGGTTCACACAGCACCTTAATTAACACGCCTTTGGTGGAAATTTGCTAATGAATTTTTACGCTTTTAAAGTCGTAGCGGCCCAAAGCGAAAAAGCAGCCAACAGAAGAAAACTGGGGGCACATTGTTGGGCTGTCCGTTCTTGGGCTTACCAACTTTCTGTTTACTTAGCTAGCTTGCGCAGAAGCAAAACTTGAACGAAAGCATCCCAAAAGCGCACTAAACAAAACAGTCAATAAATTGTTTACATGGCAAATTGATCCCCAGCGTGCATTAGATGAGAAAAAATGAGTTGACTTTGAGTGAAAACAACAACTGGGCCAAAACGACGAGCATCAGGAGCGGCTTGGATGTTAGTGCCAGGGCAGTCACTCGGAAGCAAGCTGGGAGCTCGGCCCAGGACTTTTGGGCCATTCATAAATATCAAGATCCAGTAAATAGAGTTGGGTCTTTGACTTTGAGGAAGCAATCCGCTGGGGGAAGCAATTGTTGAGATAGGTCGCACATTGGGCGTATACGTAATAAGGGAACGTAGCTTTAAATTTATAAAAAAGAGAATTTTGTTTAGTCCCCAAGACAGAACAAAAAATACCAAATTGCTGTTAACAATAGAACTAATATGTGCCTAAGTGACAACATAGGATTATAATGTAGTTGTGTGGCCAATTTTAAATTGGTTAAGTTAAGTGTTTACTTTGGATTACACACAGCCTTATCGAGGGCCACCTTGGCTAATGTTTCGCAAGAATTTACCTTGGCTTAGCCGAAACATAAGTGTCTGGGCAGACTCGGGAATTAACCCTATTGTTTGTTTCGCTAATGTGCCTTGATAGCCGGCAATATTTGCTTTGGGCCGCCGGAGCAACTGCCTGACCCAAATATTTATGCGCTTACCCTCCAATTTGCCTATTTGCTGATGGTCTAAGTGCAGCGCGCGCACAGACCCGATAATATTATATACACGCAGGCCGCACGCACAAGCTCACACAAAAACACAAATCCAGGCACACAAGCGGAGCCAGTTAAGCTTAATAAGAAATCGATAATAATCAAAGCTATGACAGCTTTACAAGCTTACCAGCTCTGCGGTGGTCTTCCATTGGTGATGATGATGTTGATGGGCTTCTGGCACAAACCAATCCATTCCAATCCAATCGTCTGCACGGTTTATTGCGGATGTGCAACGCGGTGTATGAAATTAATGCCTCTGCGGTTTGTAACACATTAATTGATAATTAATTAAACATTGCGCAAAACAGCGCGTCCTGCGGCCAAAAGTGCATTTTGTGCCCCGTACCAGGGCACACAATATCATATATACGCACTGTTTCCATTCCCACGGCCTTCTCTTTTCACTCATTTGATAAACTACGAAGTGGGCGCGACAGCTCATAAATGTTAAACATTATATCCCAGCCAGTTATTCAAAATGTGCGTGGCCAATGTTATGCTGATGGGACGTTGGTAAAGTCCTGTTCGAGTTGGAGGCACAATTCAAAGTGCAGAATTGTGTTATTTATGGAACCTGTCATATGCTTTAAAAAATATTTATACATCTTTTAAGTAGTAGGAGGTTTATGTTTTCAGCAGCTCTAAGCTTAGAATTCATATATTTGTGGGCCAATGCTAGATTCTTAAAACTACGGTTGTTTAAAGTTCTTAAAAAGTATTAGAAATAAAAAAAGTATATATATATATTACAAGTCAAGACCTTGAAACGGGTTTGCTGTCATCGGCACGGAACGCACTCAGGGTAAGCCAAAGCTGAGCTAAGGAAAAATAATGACAGGGAGCAAATAACTTTCCATTTGGCCGGAACGGCCTTGAAATGCAATCGCCACCCCGCATGCTTTTACCTGGTTTCGGACTTGGATTTCGGATTCCACTGGCATTGCAAGCGTTTCCACCTCGGTGGGTCATACCGTATTTGTGTCATGGCATATTTTGTTAGCTGGGCGAAGTGGAGTTTTCTCTGTGGGTGTTTTTTTATTCTTTTAGTTTTTTTCTCTTTTTGTTCGCCTGGCATTCTTCTTTCTCGTTTGTAGCATGCCCCAGATGCTTAAGGCTTGTTTCAGGCAGCGACTTGGCCGCATATTTGCAGCTGCCTCACCACCACCACCACACCGCTTCATTACCGCTCCTCCCAGAAGCCAGCAATGCTGCACATATTTCGGTGTGTGCAAAAGTTGAAATATATTTCATATTTTACTTGGGCCTTGGGAGTAGCTGGCTCACTCGCTCGCCGACACTCTCTGTCCCTCTTCTTGTTCTTCTCCTTCTCGCACAACGTGGCGTATACGAAATGTGCAGTGCAGATTCTTAGGAGCGCAATAAAATGTTTTGCGCTCACAAACTTTTGTTTCAGCTTCGACTGCAAGCCGAAACTCTTTTTGGGAAATACTTTTGTGCTGCCGCCGAGTTTTTAGTTGGATTTGCAGTTTTGTTTCGCTCTGGTCGCCGCTTCCTATTGCCATTGTCCGTATAAAAAGTGTCGCCAAAACGCGCATTAGACACTTTTCCTTGGCTCTGCGATAAATGGCATCCAGATGGCAGTTAAAGTTTTCGGGCTTGCGAAGTTTGACAAAGGTGGTAAACTGGTGCTGCTGCCAGAGCAATTGCGCTTTGAAAGATTTTGATGATGAGGGAAACACAATTGATTCACTTAAAAGTGGAAGTTTGGCGAAACCTCAGTTTGTAATACTTGATTGGTTTTTCTATGAATTCAGATTATATAGTTTAAGCATAGTCCGGCGACATTACTTTCACATTACCTCAAAAGGTGCCGTTTAATGAAAATTTATTTACCAATATTGGGAAATTTATGTAAGCTCTTACATTTCCCAAAAATAACTTTCCAAAAATAACTTTGAAAAATAATAAGCATATCTGTATCTGAACTTTCATCTTCCCCTTTCCTAAAATTGGCTTCCAACCGCAGGGAGATTCTTTTCCCATTTGGACGCTAACAAATGTGTTCAATCATATTTGCATCAGTTTAGACAAATTGAATACCCAGCTCATTTGTAAGTTAGTCAACATCCGGAGGATACCCGAAAGCCGGGCAAAGCAAGATAAATGTTTTCTGTGTCAGAAAACTACTTTTGCAACGACTGACACAGTGAGTGTAATAAAAGTCAAACGTGGTCGCTTTTGGGAACTAATAAGACGAGCACCGGATATGAGAAACACACACAAGCACACACTCATTGGCAAGGAGGGGAATGCAAACAGGATACAAGTCCTTGGCTAATAGATCATTAGTTAGCAGTTGTGCTGCTGTGACCATTTTTGGGGTTGCCTGGCATTTCTCTCGGCTGGACCGAGCTATTTGAATATTTATTGCAGGCGTAACTGTAATTTATTGGCAAACATTTGTCATGTGAGCTGCTGGATTTTCGTCCAGTACTGTTCTGGATTCTGTTTCTCGACCTGCAACCAACCACACATACATGTGAAATATTTGTTAATTATGCCGCAGCTAGACAACAACTTGCTGCTGACTTCAAAGACATTTTAATACCAAATCTGGGAGAAGGCCGAAACTTCGCCGCTTACCATAATGTTGCTGACAGAGTCGTCATCGGGAGGAGCGGGTGGTAGAGGCAAAAAATAACACTCGCCCCTGATAAGACGGTCTACGAGTATCGAACGAGCAAACAAAGACCCGGCAAGTCAAAGTGCAGTGAAGCATAAAAAATGCAACATGCTGCGAGGAGAAGCACGGGCTGCACAATTGGGGCTTGGGAAAAAAGGCTGGAAAATGGGGAGCAGACGCGTCGAGTGCATTGACAGCTGACAGCAAAGAGGCTGAGCAAGCTCCAAGTTATGCATGCGAGTACGTTTTGGGGGATGGAAGATGCAGGATTCAAGATTGGGAATGCAAGAGGGTGAGGACCCGGCGGAAGGAGTTGCTTTCTTTTGCAAAATTGCTTGTTTACTTCAAAGCAAGCAATTCCTGTAGCATCAGCTGCGTCATGGCGCAAAACAATGCTGTCAACTTGGGCGACGCTGCCATCGCACAGCAACAGGACCGAGGAATTTTTATCCACTGTTACGACTTCAAAATACCTATTCAGAGTTTGCTAAAATAATTATTATTAGTGGAATGACATTTTGCTTTAAAATTTTAAGTTAGTTTAAAGCTGTTTAAGTTAGTTCTTAGGTCACTTGGAATTATAAATATATCTTTGAATACTCCTTAGTCAACAAGCGAAAGTCAGCCAACGTATATTTTAAATACCCAAAGCCCCAGAAAACATAGAGTATAAAGGGGCTACAATAATGGCTCCAATATATTGAAGTAGTGACGAGTGCTTGAGACTCCTCGACCTCCTCAAGCTCTGCCAAGTTTTCCGACGGATATTGCCGGGGAAGTTGATAGAAAGTTTGAAGCATTAAAAAAGTAATGGTAATGAGATTGTTTTGCGTACCTTTCTAATGTTCAGATGCAGCTCACATGTGCCAAGTTCCATTTGGTGCCCATGTGCAATAATTATAAACAGTGCTTGGGCGTGCGGGCCTGTAGGAGCGACTGGCTGACTGCGTTTCGCTTGCTTTGAGGATACTCTGTCAAAGGTTATAAATATGCCTGCATTATGCGCCCCGTTTCTGATGAATGGTTGTCCAACAAATATCTTCCTCCCTGCAGGATCTCTTTGGCCAGGATAAACTGACCTGGTTGCCTGGCTGAACGGTGTTCGGTGCTTGGTGCTTGCGCATAACAAATGGCCAGCAGATAACAATGGATTATGGGTACAAAAGCGCAGAAGAGGAACCAGTGAAGGGCCTTTTAAGCAGCAGCCAGTCTCTCTGGGGAGCATGATTGAAGTCCCTGCCATATCCGTTGAGAATGGATCGATGGCGTGTATAAATGTGTTTAAAAAAATTCATATATAATAAATATTGAATTTCAATTTAGGTTTTTTTACGCTAGATTCGCTTGTATTTTTCATGGCATCAATAAAAACAGCTTTAAGCCCGTGTTTAATTGAGCGTACTTTTCAATTTTTCTTTTAATATTGCCAAAACTGTCTCGGACGCCAGGAAGGAATGTCATGTTCTGTCCGATAAAAGGCGGCACATAAATTACCCCGGAAGGGGTCTCCATTGGTTGTCAGACTACAAAGTGACATACGAGGCACTCCCAGACTCCAACTTTGTCTCTTTCCACACTTTTCAAAATAACTATTTCACACAAGGGTAATATAATAATTTTAGCAATTTCATATTAATAACATAAATAATAAATGTTCCTTTATCTGACTGCATCTGGATTGAAAAACGTTTTTATAGATTTAAGGAACATTTTTTTAGGTGTAACTCTGTACGGGCTCGTTAAATTTGGGCTGCAGCTTCATTTGTTGTCCGCCCGGAAATCTCTATTTTGTCTGCTTTTCCTTTTTCGCATTTCCCGGGACTAGTGGCACAAATGTGTGTCTGTGCTTTTTAATTTTGGACCGAGCGAAACAAAGTAACGCAAAATACTTTGAAGGAAGTAGAAAAGTGCAGGGACAGAAAGAAGTCAGTGTGAAGTCTGCGAGCTTGTCAAACATGACCGTTGCCATTGCCAAGCCACAAATCCATGTGATGTCTCTTGATGTCGTCCTATTTCTTTTAGATCTACGGTTCGCTGCACATGCAAAAGTTTGCCAAAAAAAAAAACTCATTGAGGGACGAAATGAGGAAAGCCAAGTTAGGGACGTGTGTCGTGCTTGCAAAGATACACACACATACAAAAATTACTCATACGCCGTGTTGTTGCTTGTCCTCGCTGTGTCCATTTGAGTGCACAATTTGAAAGGCTACTTGCCTTGCCTTTGGCCTTGGGGCCTGTGCTGCAAGAAGACCCAAGCAACATTGCATTGTAAATTTTAGGGGTTTTATGTGTGTGAGTTTCTTTGCTTTGACACTGAAGAAAAAATAATGCTTTGAACCAAAAAAAGTGGATGTTTATTTAAAAAATATTTTACCCCACTCGCCAAGAAGAAATGCATTTGGTTTTTCATTGAAATTTATATGGATTTATTTGGTTGAGTTCATTCAGTTGTTGCTGTTCAGTTTGTTCATGTTTTTATTTTAATCCTTGTATTCATTGGGATAGGGTAGGGACATTTTCCATATCATTTTGAGTGCTTAATCGTAACATACATTTATAATTCATTTATAGATTATATGCCTTGCTTTAAACTAAATCGTCAATATATTTTACAGTTATCTTTTATGGCGTTGTTTAAATGTTAAATTAGCTACACTTAGTTCAGATTCATATTGGGTTGGAACACTTACATACATACATGCAGAAATATATTCGTATGCCCGACAGACATATACATATATGTAGGATGTTAGTAGTCCATTCTAATTTATGTAAGACAAATCACTTATCTATTTTTCACATTTTCTTTTACTTTTCCAAATTTTTCGATTTCGATTTTCATTCTTTTATTCTTAACTAGCTGGAAATGGAAATCGTTCTGGCCGTTTTTAGTGCCATTAAATTTTTCCAACATATTTTTTTTACATTTTTTCAAAGTTGTATCTTTTTTTTGTCAATGCGTCTCCATTTAGTCATTAAACACAGATATTAAAATGTAACAATAATTTACAAGGTGCGTCTATTTAATTTATTTATAACTACCTTTTCACAGTTGAAACATTGATTTATACATTAAAGAGAAAAAATAGAAATTTATATATAAATGCAATTTACAAACAACATTTTTCTTTTCATTTTTTCTTTTTTTAAAGTTTTTTTTCCAAAGTTTACGCACCAACGTTTGCTTTATGTTGGTTTTTTTTTTGATATTTATAGTCTTTTAAAGTTTTCCGCATTGAATGTGCAACTAATTTACATTCATTTAAGTTTGCTTTTCATACTGCAGTACGCTGGATTTCTGTTTGATTTGCTTTTGGGTTTTGTAAAATAAATTTGAATTATGATTTTGCTATTTACACATTAATACTTAGTATTCATTTATGCTAAGCTAATTGCAGCTAATTTGTGTGTCGAAGGGTGTGTTCGATTTATTTATATTGTTTACCGTAGATTTGAATAATGTAATTTATTTTCAATATAATTGCCAAGAAGTTGCGTCATCGCATTGCTCGCCTATCTTTAGTTGAGTGAGAGTGAGCTTTGAGTCTATTATATCGAGGATATACATATACCTTTAATAATTATATGCTATATTTATGCGTTTTGAGCCTAGTTGCTACAAATTGTTGTATCCATTCTTGCCTGTTGACATTTACAAACATTTACAAAATTTCCGTGGAAAGTCGATTCGTATTAATCTTATGTTTGGTGAAGGAATCGTTGAAAAATACTATACTATAAGGAAGGAACATTCTGCATCGTCCTTTCAAAAGTAACCTTGAAATACTATTTTGTATTGGTACTTTTGAATACTTCTCGTTTCAAGTATCTGCAAAGAACTAAAGTGCAATAAATTTCGATTTCAAATATTTATCTCTGTTTGGCTGTTTTCGTTAATCGATTTTGATTTATGAATATAGCCGATGTTTGTTTCTGTTGAATTTATGGTTCGAGGGTGCCACATTAATATTAACGTCTCTGACCAATCGCTTAGGTTAAAAGCACAATCTATCTTTTGAAATTGAATTCCGGAAAAAATGTACTAAAGTATTTAAATTCCATGTCTAATATAAAGTCTGCGAAAGAAGCAACAAATTAAAATGAATGTTTACTTTTTAGTTCAGTTCCTTCAACGAGCTTCAGCTTCAATTTCAATCAATTCACTTCAATGCAGTAGATTAATTCAATTCGTTTTGGCAACACTTAGCCTAGACACCAACCACAAAGAGCTCAAGACTTACGTGACTAGATATTGGGGGTTTTGTGGGGTTTCAGGGCTGTTGGGGTGCGGGTCGTGGAGCCTCCGATTGGAGAAATGGGTTGTTGGGTGTTTGTCGCTTAGACGCAGCTCTCCTGCTGCGAGTACATCAACGGGGTGCGCACGGTGACGATTTCGCGGGAATAGGACTTTCCCACTCCCGAGAGTCCCGAAAGGGAGCTACTGGGACTTGCCACCGCGGCTGTGGTAGACGCCAGACCGCTGCTGTTGCTCGAGACGAGCATTTGGCCATGCCCCATTTGCTGCTGCTGTTGCTGTTGCTGCTGGTGTTGCTGGTAGGAGGGCGGCATGGGGGATGCATGGTGGTGCAGCTGCTGCTGTTGCATCATTTGCATCATCGAAGCGGAGTTTTGCGGACCCGCCTGATGTTGGGCGTGGTGGTTATGGGGCAGGGTGTGGTAGCCACCGGGATGCGGCGGCAAGGTGTACATCTGCACCGTTCCGGGGGAAACGGTCGAGGGAGTGCCGTGTGAGCCAGGCGAGGAAATGCCGGCTGGGACTCCGGCACCTGTGTCCACCTGCATCGTCTTGTACGCATCGATCTGCGCATATATCGTCGGCTCCTCAAAGTAATCGTAATCGTACGTGGGCGGTGGAGCGTGCTGGTGCGGATGCTGCAGTCCGCCCGCATTCGGCTTGTGGCGCTGCAGTGTCGCCGTCGCAGGGATGCTGGGCAGCAGCTTGCGCATACTCGACCCGTGAGGCAGAGTGCCTCCCATTATGGGGTGGGGATGCTGCACCGGCTGTCCTGGTTGTCCTGGCTGTCCCGGCTGTCCCGGCTGTTGGTGCTGAAGAGGATGTTGCTGCTGCTGCTGGACTCCACCACCTGGCTGCGCTTTCTTTGAGGTACTGCTGCCCAGCGCCAGTTCCGCGTAGTGCAGTTCATCGTCCTGCGAAAAAAAGTGGGAGAAAAGTTAAACGAATTCGCGGATGCTTATTAAGGATCAGACGAAATTAAGAGAACCTCAAAGATTTTATCAAATAACTAACTGCGCAATTGGTATAATCAAATTAGCTATGAATCGAAAATGAGTCAAATAAGTCCTTAAGAAACTATAAAACAAATTTTAAAGTCATTAAAAACATAAAAAAATTACAATTTCGTTAATAATTAGGCAATTTTGTGTTTCGTAGAAAAGAGTTCAAAGAAAGTATAGGGACATATTATGAAATCATCCTTTCCCAAAGGAAAAGGAAAAAAATCTTTAGAAACTGATACAAGCGAGGCTATAATCACAAGTTTATTTTCCAAGCTAAGCCAAATTGTTTTCAAGAGCATTAAGATTTTCCCAAGAAATTTGCGACATCAAATCAAAGCATTTGTCATGGCAATGTTTTCGCCACAGGGGAACGGCGGACGTACGCCTGTGCGGTGGGGAGTTCGTCATAGAGTAGTTCGACTGTAATTAAAACTTTTCGGTGGCCAAAGTTTTGACGACAGTTTGGCTCTGCGACTCACCTTGCTGCTCTGATAGGTGCCACTGTCCGCCGAGTTGGCCTGGACGATTCCGGCGCCGGATGTTGAGCCCGGCTTGCAGCTGATTTCCACCTCGCTGGTTGTCGAAAGATGTCCCGATGGCGTTTGTGTTGCTGATTTTTGTTTATATTCACCATCAACTGGGCGGAAATTCGAAGAGTGGGCGTGGGGGGATGAAAAGAGAGGAGAGAACGCTTAGTTAGTTCAAAAAGTTGGAGCTTGTTGTTGTTAAGTAGCAAGGCAAAAGTTTTCGGCCTGGCCGACGCCCTCAAATCTTTTGGTGATTTTCGGTAGCAAGTTTTCTTCCTGCCGCCCAAATTTCTTCACTACCAGCTTCTTTGACTTTTCCTGCGCATTTTTTTTACCCTGGCCATGAAATTGCTTTACGTTTGGAAAATTGATTAAATTGTTGTGCTGCTACTGATGCTTCTGCTCCTTCTGCTTTTGGCTGCCGCTTGATTTCTTGATTGCCATTAATCAACCAAGCACGTGCAGTGAGTGAAATTGCTTCTGCTTCCAATTTTCCCTAAACATTTCGCCCTAAAAAGGCGGCGGACAGGACTTTAAGCCACTTGACTGCAGACACATGAGCAAACAAGCTAACCATCGTGGACCTGACAGCAATTAGCTGTCATTTAAATATTTCAACACCGGAACAAAAATGCATCCAGCTCTTCAGGAGTCCACGTTGTCCTGTTTGCTTTGCCTGCATGAGCCGGACGGCCTGTCAAATGCATTTGCATAAAAGGGCTGCCTCAGGCCCTACGTCCATAAATTGCAAACAGAAGCCAAGGCAGACACCATTTATCTTGAGGGGATTCCAAAAGGATACGTCGTAGAAAACAAGGGGACACTGCTGTGGGACTTACCCTCATTGTAGGGCACAACGTCGGGATTCTTCTCGTCGTACATCTCCTCGGAGTGACTCAATGGCAATGAGATTTTGTCCTTAATTTGCAAATTGCCTGGACGTGAGAATTTCGCATTCGGATGTGCGAATTTCGCCTGCTGCTGGTGTTTATGCGAACGCAGCTTCAACGCGGCAATAGTGCCAATCCCAATGCAGACGATAGCCACCAGGATGCCTACAAAGATGCCAATCGATAGGATTGGAGTCAGCTCAAAGTTGTCTGGGCTCTGGGCACTGCCCTTATACGAGGTCAAAGCAACTGAAAGAAAATATAATCAGTTCATTTAATTAATTTCTTGCATCATTGAAAATTCTTTAAAATTAAAACATTTTTCCACTTTATTACAATATTTTTGATTTACTTTAATTCATTTTCCTGAAACCACACAATCCCCAAAATTCTTTCAAGGAATGCTGATCCGAATCAAGCTTAACCTTTGCTCAGAGCATCTACACTTTACCCTAGTCAAGACAATTTTCTTTTCCGATTTCCATCTTTCCACCTCTGACCCTCGGCTCTTCTCTCAGTTTGTTGTTTGCTTTGCACTTTTCTCCACTCCCATTGCTCTGCCTGACTTTATGAAAAATTGAAATGTCGGCTCAAGTTGTTTACACAAAATGTGACTGTCCTCTTAGAGGTCCGCTTTCCCAGTCTCGGACATCCGGAGCGGAGCCAACAAAAGAAAATATACAAAAATGAAAATAAAACTCGTGTCAGCTCTTGCTTTGGCTAATTAGCATTACAATTTCCTTTTTCGTTTAGACCCCATACCCTCTACTATTCAGGGTGGACCGTTTCCGGCCGTTTTCCACCAACCCCAATTCATTAATGCTAATCATTTCAGATTTTTTGCGCTACTTTGTGGCGGAGCCTGCATAAAATTTTACGCTCTCTGTCCCAAACTAAAGGCGAAAGTTCTGTGTCGCAGAATTTACAATTCATTGAGCAGTTTAGCGTAATTAAATTCCGAGGTGGCATAATAATCATAAAACGCAGAACAATCTTCGGCGTGAAACTGATACAGAGGTACTTGCGCAGCGCCGAATGCAAAGTTGTGCAATTCGCCTTCCTTCGTTGGCAGTTGGAGGTTTAAAAGACCAAGTATTAGCATAAAAAATTCATAAAAGGCAAGCATTCACTGAAAAAATATCTTTTTGAAAAGACTATGCAAATAAAATATTTATAAACAGAGCTTTTTACACAATTTTTCAAGTAATTAAAGATCCATGAAAGACTATGTTTTTTTTTAGTGAAAAGTATCCCCTTAACTGCATTTAAAATTCATAATTTATAATTTTTGAGGTGAAAATGTTCACTTACCCGTCTGCTTTTCAGCCGCCTTGAGGGTGTATCCATCGAGGGCTATGGCATCGCTGCGACCACGTCCATTTACGGCGTAGACGTAGATTCGGAAAAGACGGCCCGCATCCAAGCCAGTGACGCTCAAGGCCGCAAACTTGGCACTGATGTTGGCCTGAAGCTGGCCACTATGCTGATCATAGATTTCCATGAGGAACCATTGACGCATTCCGCCATCAAAGCCTGCGAATGAGAGAAGAAGACCCTGGTTGCATAACTTGGCACGAACTGCGGCTTACTTAGCATATTGGCGGGGATTTGTGTGGGGCGGCCAGCTTATTAATATTAAGTAGTTGGCAATCGACTGACGGTATTGTCTCTACTTTGATTAGGGTTTGGAGGGGATTTGTCGAAGGTAAGGATTTATTTATGACTTCAAATTCTTTGCCAGAACTTTTGTTGCGGCATTTTACAAGTGCTCTTTGAACAGATAAAAGGAATTTCATTACACAAAGCTGATTCGCCGTTGGCTTTAAGTTTAAAGCAAAAGATATAAACGATTATGGATCGAATAAAAAAATATATGAGTAATTATGAATTTAATCCTAAATCGCAAAAATAATTTACTGTATTTATTCACTTTTGAGAAGATTAAAGCAGTATTTACTTATAACTTGTTAGAGCTTTATTTTAGATACAAACAAAAGGGATGCAGGAAACCTCAATTTCCCAACCCCATTAAGTATTTAGGAAACTCAAAATATTCGAACTAAAGGTCAGCACTCAAGTTCAGCTTTGAAACAAGCTCACTTGAACTTGAAGAGCTGCTCAACTCTTTGCCGACTGCGGCCGAGAAATATATTAGCAGTAATCTAGAGTTCCATTTTAAATGCCATTTAATAACACCACAAAAGAACTGGCCAAACCCACTCGAGTCTTCGGTCCTCTGAAAGGATGGTTTCTGGGGCCCTGGACAACATAAGCAGCTAATACTCTGCCTCTTCTTCGGCGGACGCTTTTGCTTAGCTTTGGCAGCTCAAATGGCACTTCATTGTAGACACAAAAGCCGACTTAAAACACTTGCGAAAAATGTTAAAATATTTTGTAATAATGGCGGCGGTTACTGAAAAGGTTCGGGGCGGGTTCTGAGCAACTACTTCAGTCGGGCACACGCCCCGGGCCCCAAGAAGAAATTGTTGTGGAAAATGTTTTATATGTTGCTATGAATTTTAGTTGTTGTTGGCCGCTTTTTTCAGGCACCCGGACTCGCCTACACAAAGAAAAGGGCTCGGAAATAGAGTAAAGAGAATGTGCTTGGCCTTTGCTTCAAAGCGTCATTGTTCGTTAGGTTGGTGGGCTATGTGGGGTGGGTAAGTCTGTGGGTTGGAGGGTTTATTCCGTTCTTATTTTCAGTTCCCTTTCAAGGGATATCTCCCCCTGGCACCCCTAGCCCTTGGCGGACATTTTGTGCGCACTTTAAAACGTTTAGCTAATGAAATTTGCCGCAGCTCCGTTGTCAGGGCAAAAAAAAACTTCATTGTAATGGGTTAATTTTATTTACTTAGCTACAGCAACAATGGGGAACGGGCCAGTGAAAAAGAAATAATAAAGCAGAAATGGTATGGAAGTACACTAACAGAAATCAAGTCTAATTT
The DNA here is from genome assembly GCA_035047585.1 of Drosophila monieri. Taxonomy (NCBI): domain Eukaryota; kingdom Metazoa; phylum Arthropoda; class Insecta; order Diptera; family Drosophilidae; genus Drosophila; species Drosophila monieri. The sequence continues at coordinate 328,703 of JAWNPJ010000112.1, read as the reverse complement.
ACTTAATTTTTGTTTACTACTCGATTGAAATGTATTCATTTTTCCTATCATAATAAAACTTGTCTAAAGGCAAGACTTAAAATATTTTAAACTAATTATTTCCTTTTATTTGTTAAAAAATATGGATGGAACACTCCAAGATAGTTCTCAGTGCAGCCGCATCGTAAGCAGCGAAGCAAAATGTTATAAACTGAAATTTTATTATATTAAACCGACGCTTGATGAGTTTGGTTAGTTGCTGTTGCCCTGCCAGTTTGTTTTGTTTTTGTTTTCCCAGCTCAAAAAAATAAAAGAAAAATCACCAGTAGCAGCAGCAGGAGCAGTAGAAGAAGCAGCAAAAGAAGCAACACGAGTTTCGCCCCAAAGACGTGGAGTTGTCTTCAGCAGAGCACATTGAATTCAATTCCCGTCTGGAGGCATCGGGTTGAGTTTGGTTCAGCTTTCCGTTCGGTACGGAGGAGTTCAGTTTTGAGTTGAGCTGCGGCGACGGCCACGTCGAGTTAAGTTGGCCAAGTTGCGTGCTGGCTTATTTAAGTCGACCGCAGCTAAAGTTGAGTTATTATAAAAACAAACGACCAAGGGCGAGGGTTGTGGGTGATGGGAGGTGGGAGGTGGGATGTGGTCGTTTCCCTTAATGTGGAGTGCAATATAAAAAGTATCGCATTGTGCGCACTGCCCTGATCCTACTACTGCTATATAGTTACTGCGCTCCTCCGCTGCTCTTGTGTTGTGCTCAAACAACTTGCGTTAAAGTTTTAATGATGCTGATGACTATGATAATAATGTGCAGCCACTAAATTAGCAGCCGGAGGGGCGGATGTGGGCGTAATGCGGTAATAAGGCGAACAATGGCTGAGCGGGGCGGACGGATGCAGAGGAATCAGCTTAAAGCCGTCAATTTAGTGCATACGTAATGGTATCTAAAGTTTGGTCATCAAGTATACGCAATGGGGTTGCTCGCCGGTAAAAAGATATACGGGAAAACTAGTGAGGATTGCAGTAATGGTATGAAATTTCTTTTCCAATTAATTTGTTTATTATCTTATAACACTTTGTGGTTTTTAATATTTATTTATTAATGAATATTCCCAAAAAGGATGAGAGGGAATATTTAACAATGTTCACGAATAAATGTTAAGTGAGTTACCATCATGTATTTAAAGTGGCATATTCTGCAGTAATTTGTACGGCACTTACACATTACGCATACGCAGCGTGGGCCAGTACTTGAGACAACATTAAGTGAGCAAAACAATTGCGATTGCCAGCATTTGGGGGAAAAGACTGGAGAACTTTAAGGGGCTTTTTGCTGCCAAAACCAAAAATACAAGGCAGGGGACGCTGGAAGAGCTCGTGTAACAAACAGTAACGGGAAAGAGCGCCATTAAGTATGCAGTTATTATGCACTTTTTGTTGCACTTGCAGCAGCCGCCTCGTTATGCAGCGCTTTGATTTGCTTTGCCTTTCCCGTTCTTCATCTCCCTACCGCTCACAGCTTCCGCCCCGCCTTCGCTTTGGCACTCAAGGGCTGCATAAATGCATCATAAGCTCTGAGCTGCTGCAATTTGCGAGGACATTTCACTGTCTGCGCTAATATGCAACTCTATCGCAGCGAACTTTGAACTTTGGGCTGCAATTTGTGCTGCTTATTTTGCGCTTTGCTGGCATTTTTCTGTCTTTGCGCTGTGCATAAAATATGCGAATTGAATTTGTATTTAAAGTTTCCGCTTTCCTTCTTGGGCAACTCGCAACCGGCAACTGGAACTGAAAACTGAAAACTGGCAGCAACTTGCATAACAAGCCAAAACATTTTGTATGTACAAATTCGAGCTTAACTTTCTGCCGTGCTACCCTTCAGTTTCTCAGTTAACTTGAGTTTGGTTCAGCTCGCAGTTCATCACTTGATGTTCTTATTTTATTTATTACTCCAAATTTTTAGCTGGAATTGAAATTTTAGCAACATTATTTCAACATTCTACTATGGGTTTCCTTTTCAGTTTTATGCTTTCATTGCATTTTTATTATTTGTGTCTGCATCACGAAAGGAAGTTGGATGTGCTTTATGTGTATTCGGGAATACAGGAACACAGATATGTATATCTGCCACTGTATGAGTGGATAGACATTCTCGTAGATGGCTGCCAAAGTGCACTTAAGTTGCTCATGTATTTTAAATGAGTCTGAAAAGCGTTGCAGGAAACTCGACACATATTCGAAGTACTACAACACACTATAGCAACCGACAATTCATGTTCATGCTGCAAAGGAAGTCTCAGGGCATGGCCACTCCTGCCGCCCCTTCTTCCCGTCCGCATCCTTCCCCTCGTCTTTGCCAATGCCTTTTTCGGTCATTGATTGGCTCATCAGCAATTATAGAAGTAAAAAAAAAAAAAAACCAAAAAGGAAAAATCCGAATGAAAAGGGCAACAAATTGGCTGGCAATTTGATGTATATGTATGTATTTGCGGGCTGCCATATAACTCACCTTCAATGCAATAAACCTCCAGCGAGTCGGACGTTTGATTGACCACCGTACAATTGGTGGGCGCTTCCGGTTTGCCAGCGGCTATCAAATGAAACACACAGGGCTCCTTCTGCTGACCCACATTGTTGTCGGCCCAGCACATGATGGTGCCAAAGTCCATTTCCTGCAAATAGTTTAACGAACACAGCGTTTTTATATATGTCAAATAAGTATGAAAATAATGTTTGCCATCATACCGAACTATTTAAAAATGTCTTAGTTCTTTGTGAGTACATCTACTTGAACTCATCTCTTACCCTCGCATTTAAATGACATTCGAGCAGTCACACACAACATCAATGTGAACTTAATTCATTAAATCAATATGGATACGGGGCATTGTGTGTTGTCAGAGTTGGCCCTGATTGATCACAGCTGTCAATAAGTTTTTCATTAATATAATTTCATGTCATGTCAATGCAGGAAGGCCAAAGAAAGGCGGAAAGGAAAAATGGCTGGCAGTAAAAACAAATGAAGCATTTTGTGATTCCCCCCCTTGGCAAGCATATACATATGTATGTATGTTTGTCGGTACATTTATTTTATATAGAGAGATATACATATGCGAATTGTGGGCGAGGATGAAAGCTATGTTAACATGGCCTTAATGCCTGTCTATCCCATTGTAGCATAGTGCTAAGTGGCCGCCTGCGGTCGTTGCCATTGTTTGTCCCTCTTGTTTATTTGTTTGCATTTTGTCAAATGTTGTGCTAATGAAATCCTTCGCTTACGGCCAAGTGCACACACCCACCGAACTAGCGATACAGGCGGAAACATCAGCCGTAAAGCATTCCCACACAGTCACAACAATTGATTCGGTTTGACGGTCTCGAATCCTTAACATATCCGGTTTCTCTGTGTCTTTGTGTGTCTGTTTGTGCCGAGTTTACCTTTGTCCTTTTCCGTTGACGGCGAAACAGAATCAACGCACTTAATCAACTTCAGGCGGCCTGAACTCATTAAAAATTGAAATCACTTTCAGCTGCAAAGGAAAATGTCAACGCAAATTGCAGCTTATTTATCAGTCGGCACGCGTTTCAACCTCCTCTCTTTACTTTTGCTATCTTTTCGAGTCACAACTGGGCGTGGCTGTCATTTTAATTAGGGCAAGAACGGAAAAACAAACAAAAAAAAAAACGCGCACATAGTCGCACTAAATGGAGGGAAACTTTGCCATTAGCCCTGGGGAAATGTCGAGATTTATGGAAATGGGGAACGAGTGGGGTTTCAGCCACTTTCGAAACGCCGTAAAAAGGAAACTCTAATCATCCAGAAAAAGAGTTGTGGCAACGGGGTTTCCTGATTGATTATTTCGCCTCATGGCAGATCGATTTTTGAGGTATGGAACCAGAAACAAATAAGTAGTAAGGGTCATGTAAGACTGTCATCCTAACTGGTATGCAGTTTCATTAATGCATTTATCAAATAATTATTTAAAATAAAATTAATTGAAGGTGGAGCTGAATACCCTTGTACTTAAGTGGTAGGTTATATTATAAAAAATATATTCCAAAGGATAAAGGAAAGGATTATTGGCAAAGATATAGCTGCCGCTGTGGACCATGTTTCCGTATCATGAGTTTTCCATTGTTGAAGAGGATCACCCAGAAGATTTGAAAAAAAATCTTAAATATATTTTTAATAAAAGTCTGTATAATAGATAGTGAAGTATCCGTATACAGATTGATGGAGAATTGATGTACAACAAGTTTACGGGGTAACGCCACATTTTAGCACCACAAGCTGCATGCTTATGTGTCTAAAGTTGAAAGTCAATAGCTTTAAAACGGAGAAACAAGTTTGCGTAGAATCTGGAAGATAGTCAGACAGACAAACAAAATAAGCCCTATCATAAAAACAGATTTCAAATTTCAATTTATGCAAATAATGCAACATAGTTTTAATACCCTTCTACTTATTAAAATCACATTAGAAAAATCATTATTGATTCGATAAGACTTGATTTCAATTATTTCCCTAAAAATTGGCTCAGAATTGTTTTGGCAGTAATCTGATTTTAATTGAATTATAAATATTATTCTATTACTTCTTTATTATTAACAATTTTGTTTAGAGCTATTGAAAATTGTTATATCTTTTGGAGACAAACAAATGCTGCAAATTTTCTATTGTCCATGAGCAGTTTACTGAAATTAAAGCCACTATTCAAATTTATGACAATTTTATGAAAATTAAAATAGGTACATCAAGTAGCAACATACATAGCTAGTGTAGTTGTTATTGTTGTGGGTGGCAAACGTGTTGGCAGAAAGGCGCCAAGTTGGCAGCTGCCAACACTGCACATCAACAACAGGCCAAAGGGAAAGTGGCAGAGAGCTAGGGCAATATAATAATGGAGCTGCCAGGGCCATAAACACAGAGCCCAGGAAGAGAAAGCAAAATTCTAAATAGAAAGCACACTCACACACTATTTTAAGTAATAATCAATGTGCGAGATGCACAGAAACGTTTTCCGGCTCCCTTTTTCTTGCTGCAGCTTGCAACTTGCAACTGTCATCGCCCAGGCCGACAATCCTTGATAATTTTTGCTCCCTTGGGCCTCGCAATTTGTGCCCGACTATTTATTATGAATCTTTTATTTTGTTGATATTGTTCTATTGGTACGCCTGCAATAGGGTAAATATTTTTGCATGGGAGGCAGCCGTAGAAACGAAAACAAAATCCATCAAAAATGTATATGTATAACAGTGTGCTTAAGGATTCTAAAGAGGACATAATGGGAAGGAAATTCTTGGCACTTCTAGGCATTGCATTCTGTGCATTTCATTTCGAGTCATGCCTGTCTTTATTATTTATGCATTTTAATTAAAAATTTAAGCATTTAAGTGACATTTTAATGAGTTTCATACTCTTGGGTTGCACAGAGGGAGAGGAGCCTCGTGCCATGCTCCAGAAAAGCAAGAGACCGAATTTTATTTTTGCGAAATATTTGAGAAATTTATATGTCAGCAACGGAAATTGCTTGACATGAAAGTCTGGCAAAAATTGCTATGCTCACAAATAGAAAATAGCAACGGAATAGAGGGAAAAAATGTCGGAGAGAAATGAGGAGAAATGCCCATGCCCATACCCATGCACAAAACAAAATTAATGAGCTGTTGGCTGCCTTTGAGAAAAAATCGCAGAGGCCCAAAAAAATAAGGAAAAACTTCAGCTGGGGGAAAAATCCAAACCTAAATGCGACGACAACGACGTTTCAGCTGCGGTTGGCGGAAACCGGAAACAGCATATATGACAACGGAACGGAAGGGATTTTTCATATTCAATTGGGCTAAATGATATATGTGTGAGTGTGTGATGGTCCTTCAGGGCTGTGTGTGTGTGTGTGATTGTGTCCAATCAGTGCACTGGTGGGGTGTTTGCAAACGGAACTCATTTGAATGCCGTTTGACTGCCTCTAAATTCGTTCGTTCGTTCGTTTGATCGGTGAAATGTGAGCCAAGGATGTCATCGCCAGTTTGATTAGTTTCATGCCTGTAAACAAAAAATAAAAAGGCGAAGAATATGTAAAGAAAAAAAGGGAAAAGGGATGGTAAAGCACGGAAAACTGCAGAAGAAGCCGCAACATTTTAAACTGGGTCAGCTAGAAAAACCAGAGGATACGAAGAGCGGAAGCCTCGACACTCGGGCAGACCAAAACCAAGCCCAACCAAACCAACTGGGTGCCATGCAACTTGAACAACTGTGTTGAGTGCCTCTTTCCACCCTACCCATTGGCAGACCCGCTTGCCAATGCCATTTACAGCATCCAGTTGTTGCTGTTGTCATCGTATAATGGCAGCCATGTTGGCTCACAAGCAACCGCAGCCCAGTCCGAAAAACTTAACACGTTTGCGGTCAGACAGCCAAGCGGAAATGTAGGTGGCGACTGGCTGAGGGAAAATGCAACTTGCCAAAAATCACTGGCAGGATTTTGTACGCTTCTGAAGTAACAAAAATTCACTTCAATGTTGCACAGACCGATTAGGAGGTGTTTGAAAACTAAAATAAATCTATACAGAGGCAAGAAGAAATATATTATGGTTTTCAACTTTGGTTTTTAAGCCACTCTAGCTCTAGCAGATTCAACATTGTGTGGCACACAAAGTCCCAATAGGGTCACCAGCTGTTGATGATCCCGATACTTACTGCTATGGGAGACATCAAATGCAAAAACACAAAATCGTACGATTCCGACTTTCATGTGCGTGTAGCATGATGGCCAATTTCCTTGGCCAATTGCTGAGGAGGAGCTTCAAGTGCTGCCATCCCAATTGCTGCTGGCCATTTACGCCATTAATGCAGAAATGCTACCAAAAGAAGGAAAGAGTCAGATAAATAGAAAGGTGGTAAGTGCTTAGCTCCATCTCGATTTCTAGCCAATGAAGATAACTATTAAAGTCAATGGCATTTACTTCCAATAATTGTGTCTTTCTCTTTTACGCTCGTGTGTGTTTTTTGTCAGTAACCTTTGACATTTGTTTTTCTTGCTTTCGATGCTGATGGTGGAGGCAGTGGGGTCGATGATGATGGTGCTATTGGATTTTTAATTAGAAAGCAGTGCTAATAGAATTTTTAATTAAAATGGCTTGACTGCCCCAAATGGCTTGCTGTTGTCTTTGTCATGGAAGGACTCTACAGAGCTCTTCACGACCCCTCCCCAACGATTTTCCTGTTGCTAGCTGGCAATATGACACGCACACAGGCCAATAAATGGCAACAACATGAGAAAGCAACAAGAGGAAACCGGCCCACCTATTAATTAAAATTTTTGCTATTCAATAACAGACAACCCCCGTGGAGTTCAATGGTAACACAAGTGCACATGAACTGTAACCATAGCTAGATAAAAACATGTAACTTTTGCCGAAAATATTTATAAAAATTTTAATATTAAAAAACAAAAAGAAAATGGGTTGGGAAAAACAATGTCTAAGAATAATAAATTTTGTTGAAATACACTTTCTTTTCTTACAGTGTGCGACCCCTACCAAATGTCGAATGTGTCAATAACAATTTCACATTAAAGGCAGAGAAATATGAAATGAAAAATTTATCATCACCGCGCATACCTCCACGCAAAATAATCGCGTGGGTGACGTGTTTAGCATTTAACACGACAAATGGGTCACGCATCTCTACCCAATATACCCCGCTACCCGTCGACATTTTTCGGTTCCCAGTAGTTTTCCTGGGCACAGGATCAAGTATTCGGTACTCACCTTGACGGGCGTGTAGGTGAGGGTGGATCCTTGGGCGGAGTGGGGTCGGAAACCGCTCTGCGGCATGTCGAAGGTTTCCGCCGTATTGTTGAAGGACCACTTGAAGTTCTCTGGCGGCGGAAAGGCATCCACTTCGCAAACGATTTCGGCCGCTTCGTTTCGAGCCACTCCATAGATTTTCTTTTGATCGGGCCGGCAAATTGGCTTGTCTGTGGGGTGGATACAAAGAAAATCAGAGTCAGTGAGTGGGTACATCCAAGAAAAGTTTTTTGTAGTGCAACTGCAAACTGCATCTGCAGCCAGAGCCAATAATCGCATAGCACTCTGGACGAAAAGCCTTTGTGCTGTTCTGACCCTTTAGACAGAAATCCAAAGTAGAAAAGTTGTTCCCCCAAGAGTCAGTACCGATATTTCATATTGGCCATTTAAGCAGCTATCTAAACTGCAAACAGATACCGAGAGGAGCACGTCCAAACCCACATTGGGCCAAAGAAAATAACCAATAAAATAACCGTGGTTGAAAATCAGGTTAAAGACTCCACTCAGAAGGTTACCTTTTATTGTTTATTTGTGGAATTTATTTTTAATATTTACAAGTCACCGCTACTTCAACAAGGAAAGCTTTATTTTAAATCCTTTGTTTTCATGAATATTTTTTTGCATGAAACTTGTAATACATTTTATATAACTACAAAAATTCGAGTTGGAAGCGACTTAACGAAACAAAAACTTCGGGCAGCTTCAACTTTTGGCAACTCGAATGAGAAATGCAAAGAGTTATGCAGGACAAGAAAATTCAATTTTCTAATCCTTGGTCGGGGAAAATCTTTCAATGTCTCTTGCCACAGCCACGAAACTTGCGAAAGTTGAAAGTTGCAAGTGGCGAATTTATTGTGCCATTTGACAACTGTCGATATTGCAGGCCAAGCTGGGCAAGCCGTAAACAAATTTTTAGCACCACCCGGGAAGTGAGGGAATACACTGAGCACAAGAGAGGAGGTGGCTGTTACAAAGGAAGTTGTGTTCGAGTTTTGCGGCCAACGGAAGCTGTGCTTAAAACAAAAGTCCCCAACAGGGCGGACACAAAAAAAAACGTTGAAGTGGAAGTGACAAAAGGGAAATGGCTCCGGAAAATCCAAAGCATAAGGCCACAAAAACAGGAAGGGTGGCTGGTAAAATGAATAGAGGGATCTCTGGCCTGCTAAATTGCTCGAAAAAGGCAAACTAATTAACCAAAGTTTGACTCGAGCCGAGGCCAAGTTCACGAATCCAGCACAAATTGAGCAGAAGATTTGCGGTCCGACCTTCAAACAATGAGGTATTCGAATTTAAGCTAAATATCACAAAAGATTGGTGGTTCAAAAAATTCAACTCTTTGGAAGGTTTATATTTAACTTGTCCACAGGAGAAGCAGACACAGGTTCTCTCGAGCAGCGCTCAATAATGGGCGTATACGCAATAAAACTGCAAGAGGCCCGCACGAGAGCACAATGTCAGGAAAATGCCAGCTTTAGTGCCCATTTTTATCGGCTGCTCGCCAGATTCCCATTCAGTCCCATCTCGGGCCGTACTCGAACACTCAATAATGCTCGTTTTTGTATGTCAAAGGTCCACTCGAGAAACCAAACATCAGCGCCCAAACATCGAAAAGCAGAATCACAGGCAGAGCCAAATCCACAGGACTATTGTGGCATATTCCATTTTCTATCGAAACCCACTCGTTAATGGCCAGAAAGCGTTTTTATGGGTCAGCCAGCATATTGCGCGGCACACAATTCACAATGGCGAGGTGAGTGTTGTCTATTGAGGCGCCACAAATCAATATACACCGCAAATGTCTTTCCGGTGCACCCCATGCATTCCCATAGCCGATGCAAAAGCACTTCATTCAATACTCACACATCACTTTCAGCTCGACCACATTGGAGTCGCCGTCCCCCTCGACATTGGAGGCGGTGCAGGTGTAGTTCCCGGCCTGGTGACGAGTGACTCCCTGGAGTGCCAGATCCCCGCTGCTAACAATCACGCCGGCACGCTGGTTGTGTTGGATAATTTGGTGCTGCAATTATCAGGACAAGGTTATGATTGAGTGACATATTATTTCTGTTGAATATAATGAGCTTTATTGTGATAACTAATTAAAGCATATAATAGGCGCTAGTAAGAGCTACTAGTCTTTTTGCAGCTTACACGGTTACATAAAAAAATGAAATAATACGGAAGGTGCCTAACGCCCAAGTAATTTTCTACTTTTCTAAACAAAACAAGCATTAATGTAATGCTGTATACCATCGCGATACAAGGTCAACTCGTATCTGCTTCACTGTTCCATAAATTCATGCTTCCGTGAGCTTGAAGCTTCATTAGAGTCTCTTGCCTCAGATGGCTTCCTACGTGCCTGGCATCGAAACTGAAAATCAGCCAATATTTACTTTAAGTTTTCCCACCCTCTCTACCGCATAATAATAACCCAAACAGAAGCTCTCGCACCCAAATGCTTACAGAGGCTTGACCTTCTTCGCGCCTTTCCCGCACTTTCGCTCTCATTTCGGAATAATGCTCGAAGCTCGATGCCCGCCTTTTGGTTTTGTAGCCTTTTCCCCATCGGGCCGGCACTCGACAACATTTTGACGCATTTCCCCAGAGCCTTGTGCCATTTAGCAGCAAAACAAATTCGCACTTTGCCCGAGCTCAGCAAACAAACAACCGGAGGCGGAAGGCGGCTTGCGGAGAGGAAAGGAGCAACAATGAAGGCATTGAAATAAATAGAAATAGAAATAAAACTGTATATAAATATGGCCGACAAAAGTCAAAAAGCCAGAGCCAGCGCGAACAAAGCCTCAACGACCTTAGCACACATCCATAGTGTGATGCCTATATCTGGATGTGGGTGAAACCAAATAGAAACAATGCACTTTGACGAAACAACAAGAAAACTCACTACACTTTTCAAAAATTTTTATTTTATAACTACAAAAATATTTTTCAACGTTACTTGTGTTGTTTATTGGTAAAATGATTTAAACGACTATATCGGTTATGTTCAACAAACAATTTTGTAACGCGAAAATGTAACTAACAGTAATATTTTGAAGTGCCCTAAACAGGCTAGGCTCATACTTAGACAGGCTGGGGAGAAAGGAGCCAAGAAGGACATGACACAGTTCATATATCTGTATTCTTTGGGGAGGCGGCAGTCGGAATCCTGGGAATATCGCGCCTCGTCTTTTGTTTGGCCTTTTGTCGTATGATGTGTGCACTTTCCATTGCGGGGATATCAACAATTACATAGATGGTTAGACAGAACATAACAATGTTTGCCCACGACTGACATTTCGGCTATTCAATTCCATTGGATTCGGGACCAAGTGATTGATACGGCTGGCATTGTTTGAGTTCGTGCCAATGCAGATGCCAGCGAGGATAAGCACATGTAGATGTATCCATTACGTTTCGACAACAATAACCTCTCTACTTATTACCATTTGCCTTGACATGTTTAAAGCCGCTTAAAGAACAGACCAGCCCCAGAGGCATCGAGTATACGCACTATGTACACCGCACTCGACCTGGCCAAGAACCCTTTCTCATTTCCCGCGCAGCCTCAATTCCCGTAGGGTTAACTTAAATAGCCAAAATGGAAGAGGGAGCGCACTGTGGCTTGCCCCAGCGACCTTGTTGTCATAAAACAAATAAAAATGTCGCCAGGCATATACGAAAAGTAAATAAAGTTCAAGGTTGCCGCAGCCGAAAAGAGAAAAAACGAAAGGAAAGTGTAAACAAAGGCAAATAGACAGCAGAAAAGAAGGTAGGCCAGTAAAATCGTTACGCCTGAGTGGGCGTTGAGGATTATTTCAAATAGTTCGAGGCACATCCGCTACAGAATATCCGCCCTTCTCTCCGGCGAGGTCATCACCTACACCCTACCCTACTAACACACACCCACCCATCGTCCCATCGGCCATCACCCAGTTCCCGCCCGACTTGATGATGTCTGCACAACCCTTTAGAGCCCCTCAATGCTAATGGCGCATTTTATGCGTTGCCATTTCTGTTTGTCTGTCTCTCGGCCATGTTTTCAACATGTTTGCCTGCCACTCCTCAAGCGCCAACTTCGTCTTCGTCTGTTCGGCTGACATTGATGTTTGTTCCGACTATAAATACCCAATTAGTGCCAGTTATTTATCAGATGGATTGGTCTGATTGAGTTGGATTTGGTTTAGAATTCCAATCAAATCTTGGCATTTCAAATAATATTAATTCAATCAATACACATACTCTTAATAACAAATTATTATGCCGACAAAGCCACGTTTAAACTAGAACTGTCTACCCGTGCGTCTAATCCATTATATGAATTCCTAAATATTTATGCTTTCAAGTTTTTGGCAAACTTTAAAGTCCTTTCCACTGACTTTGTTCTCTAATCAAATTTTCCGGCTATGCTTGCTATTTCTGCGGTTCTTGACACAACTTAGATAAATTCGTGTGTGTGGGCGAAATAACTTTTACTGCCAGTGGAATTCATACGAGGCTGGCTGGTTGCTCAGGCAACGATTCTATCAAAGTTATGCTCCCCCGTCTTCGCTGCGGAGTTGTTGGTAATGAACATGTATAACTTTTGCACGCACTCACACGGACAAGGACTAAGGAACTTTTCTATAACTCACTCATATCTATTTGTGTGTGTTTGTGAACAAGTTTAATAAAACTAATTGTTAATTTAATTTGCCAGCTCGTCGTTAATTGTCAGCTTGCCTAATTGAATAATAACAGAGGAAGACAAGTTAACTTGGCTCCGCTTTTTCCCCCAGGGACTTTCTGCAAAAAGGGATTGTTCAAACCGAATCGATGTGGTGGCAAAGCAAAAATTAATTTACTTGTTAACTGAGTGCAACTGAGTTGATTTAACTTGATTTGACTTTTAATTGCATTTGCAGGTCTCACTGCTTTTGTTGCCAATTAACAATTGACTTTTAATGAATACCCAACTTGGCTTCTTCTTGCCTTGTTGCCTTCCTGCCTTATTCTTCTCAACTTGGCCCAAGACATTTGCAATTTGCAATTTTCCGCCTGGCCTTGAACTCATTACGCATACGCCATGTGCACACGAGCAAGTGTCGCTGTCTGTCTAATGCCTTCGCCCTCCCTCTTTCGTTTCACTATTTTTCCAGAGTGTGTGGATGTTTGGCTTAGTTTCGTATCCATTTCATTTCCATTTTTGTGCTGCCGCAGTGAACTTTTATTGTTATGACACTTGGCAAAGGAAAAAACGGGGAAATGGAGAGGGGTCGAAGCTGCAGGGGATTTCAAGCTGAGCTGGGTGAATGCAAGTGACGATTGCCAACTAACTAACCAACTAAGCTTCTCTTACTAGCTGGCTTGTTATGTTGTCGTAGAACTTTAACACCCATTAAGCACTGAGTTTCCGTCAGAGACCTGGGTTTAGCTTAACATTTTGTTTTTCAATACGTCTTATGAGTCGCGCCTAATGATTGGGAACAAATGTTATTTGCTTTTCGGGTTTTCACTAGGGTATCTCTATTTCGATACTGATTCTATTCACTTTTGCAAGCACTGTCGTCAGTTCATTTTCATTTAACATTGACTTCTAAAGCTCATTGATTGCTCTCCACCATGTTTTTCCTTTCTCAGTCGCCATTTCCTACATAATTATCGTTTTGTTCGATGTTAGATGGAACAAACTAATGGAATCAGCTCTTGAAGCGAACCTCCATTGTCCCTGGCAAATTATTATTTCATATAAAGTTTTTATCTACCTCAGCCTTCTCCCACTCTTTATGTATATATTGTGGAAGTTTCTTAAGACTACATTCTGTTCCGCGCCCCATTCCCTAAAAGTTGTCGGTCGTCTTCGAGTATTTGTATTTGCTTATTGTTGTTTTCGGTAAAAGTTATGGCTAAGTTGTTGGTTTTGCTCTTGCTGGTTCTGTTGTTTAGCTTGGGTCTTTGTTTGGTCATGTACTTCATTGTAAATGAATTCAATTAGCATTCATATTATTCATACACTTGATTCGCTTCTTGTTCGCCATGGAATAACATTTATTTGCCAGCGATTGTTTTTGTGATCTAACTAATAAACAAATAATTTTCTCTGTAAACTTTCTTTTGTTCCAAACTCCCGCCCTTGGCGAATCCTTAGCCTTGTCTGCTGGCCACTTGGCTCAATTGCCTTAAAATAATTGGCCAATAATTCAGTAAAAATGACCACTTAATTTTGGCTTCATAATAATTTACCCAGCCGGAGGTTCGTGTGTGAGGCACGCCAATGTCTTGGGAATTGCCGGAAGTTTGGCAGTTATTCGGTCAATTGCTTTTAGTGCAACATTTCAAGTACCTTTGAAGGTCATCTCACTATGGAAAGTATCCAAAGAGAATATAAATTTACCCATTACCTATTATTAACGTTTCATAAAAATTAACTTAAAATAGATTTAAAATATTCCTAATACATGCTTCTTGCATCGTCCTTGGAAAAAAGTTATCTAAACTCAATGTTCAACATACATAATTAGTTATTCTACTTGACACTTTGAGCAGTGCCGTTTTCTACCATCTCCATGTCTTTTTAGGTTGCCTCTTAGCTTTCGATGAGCCCTTCATAAATATTGCAAGTCAAGAAAAGTTTTTGTTTGCTCACTTACATTATGCTTCCATACAACTTTATAAGCAGCCGGATTTGCATGCACTTTACACTCAAAATAGACGTCATCGCCTTCCTCGATATCCTCCGGATTTAGATTGGAGCCCAGGTCCAGCTGCAAGGTGGGAATGACTGAAAAGTAGAGAACAGAACAGAAAAAACACTGGATGAGCTTGGTTTTCATTTAACGAAGCTTGCGACTTAGAAGCAGGCTTGGATTCTGGCAGAGTTCTGCAAACGTAATTTGCTGTTTTGGACAATCCTTCAATTTGAGCCCAGGAAAGGCCTGAGGAGACGTAGCTAGTGCGAGTGGGTGGAAAAAAGGGGGCTAATCTAGGCTTATCTGTGATTAGTGTCGCTTCGTTTTCGCCCGTCCGTTACGTTCCCTTCCCTTTGTTTCCCTTTCTATCAATCTTCTAGCCCCCTCTATCCGCTTTTCCACCTTCTAGTTGTTTATTATTATTTTGCACATTGTTTTTGGCAACTTTTCCTTGCTCGTAGTTTTGGTCTTGGGTCTCTGGCTGCTTACTCTTTTTTCCCTTGCTGGTTAAGGGGGAAGGAGGAGGAAGGGGCAGCTTCTATAAGCAAGTTTCTTTAAGCCGATTTCGTCTTTTGCAAAGACTTGTTAATGAAAATGAAAAGTGCCTTAACACATACACACAGAGCCCTGAACACAGATAGAGAATGAGCGTCACCCGAATGTCACAGAGGCGAAAAGGACTACCCAGGACAATGAAGACAGGAAGAGCGAGTCAAGAAATTCGCATAATTTAAAGAGTTTTCCCAGATCTTTAGTATCGTAGTGTCTCGCTCCGTTGGCATCTATCTTTTTCCCGCTCAACAAGTTCATTAGCGGTGACTTTAAGTCGGAAAAGCAACAAAAAACCTAACAAAAAATTTTCAAAGAGCCCAAAGGAGCTATAAGCACTTAAGAAAATGTCCTTTGTACAAAAACAACTAATTTCAAATAAGTCTACATGTTTCATTTTATTTATTTAGGGAATCTAAAATTGTATCCAATAAATTCCAATAAAGATACAATTTAAAAGTTCAATTTATGAATTTTTTTTAGTGCATAATGATAGAGGGACATTCACCATAGGAAACCCCAAGTGGCTGGCAGGCCACCCTGTTGCGGTTAGGATGGGCTTAAGTGGTAATAACTGTCACTGGCCAAGCTGGCCAACTACGTCTGGCTAATGCATTTTATGGTTCTCCATCCCGTTGACCCCATCCAGTTGCCTTCTCCCATTGAAAGTTCCGAAAAACGAGAGGAAAAACCCAAGCAAGCCCATCCCAGTCGTAACTGCAGCTTAACGTAACGACTTTTGAGTGCCACTGCCACATAATGTTGCAGCTGCAGTTGCCTGAGAGTGTATCTCTAGCTGTGTCCTGGCCAATGAGTGTATACTTGTATGTGTGGGCCTTGTCATTGTCTATTGCACAAAGTTGAACAAGTTCTCGTTAGCAGCCCTTAAATTGATTCTACTAGCCTCTTTGGCCATATAAATAACATTAAGCTCAAAGTTTATTTTCCTCTTCCTATTTTTATAGCCTGGCTTTAATTGAAGGTTATTCAATTTCAGCACAAACTTTTCGATGCACATCCTGTTTATAGTTTTTAACGATTCGGAACAAAATTGAATAGAAAATTTATAAAAACAAATCATGAAATAAGTGTATTCGTAAATAATGCCCTACATAAGGGTCTCTTTTTTGCCTCACATTCCTCACTCCACTCCAATGTCCTCTCGAAAAACCTGCCGTGTCATTAAGTTTATTACGGATATGGCTTTAATTTTTGGGTTTGGCCTGGCTTTCCTGTTGATTTCATTCCGGCAGCCTAACCTGGGTTGATTGTGTGGAAAATAAGAGGTCTGCCTGCGTCGAGGTAGCCAGATTAAGATATTAGAGATAACTTTTTTATGGCCCCGGCTATATGTGATGTAATATAATGAGAAAATTATTGGCAGCGTCAACTTCAACCTGCCCCTGCTCAGCTTCTGGCAGCATCAGACATTGCATCAACTTTTCAATTTACCCCCGACGCAAAAGGCAAACAAAGAGCGCGCTTAAAAAAGACACAAAATCTTTTTCGGGGTCCTGGAAATTTGGAGGACGGGAAATATGAAATCTCAGGAAGTGTCAGGAGAAGGAGCACGGAGGGGCCAAAATATTTTAAGCACGCTATAAACATGTAAATGAGCATGGAAATTGAAATTGTTATCTAATTTTTTATATCAGCGCTCTCGCAGAAGCTGCGCCCGACTTTTTCCCACAAGACAGTCCTACACTGAGCAAATAACCCTTTGGAAAAGTCTATTTCTTGAAAACGAAACATACATAGGTTGTAATCATTTTAAAAATAGATTTCTTTAAAATTTCCTATTAAAATGTATGATTTGTTGGCAAGTAATTTATAAACGAAGAAATATCTTGAATAGACATTTTTTTGTCAGTGGAGTGTCTGCAACAACCCCATCATCACAGCCACCGAAAGGAGTAAAAGTTTCAATGGCATTGGGGAACAACGAGGCGGCAAGCTTTTTAGATAATAGACGTGGCAACTGTTTGCCCAAGACGCTGTCGTCACAGTCAAAGGAAGATGAGGACACCAGTCCCCCGGCAGAGTATTGAAACATTAAGGGTTCTTCTTCCATATGTGTATATATATGTGGAAGTAGGGGGTATTGGGGTAGATGGTACGGCTTAAAGTGCGTTTTTGGGTTTCTCGTATAGTGTGTGCCAACTTGCCTTCTTGCCAGAGCCCTTTTTTAATATTTTTCCATAGAAATTTTATTAACAAACTTAACCCCCAGCACATTGTTGACGCGTCCCATAAAACAATCGCTTGACATACGAGCCATCCGCAGGCACAAAATAAAATGCAAAAAGAAAAACAACCAAAAATGAATGTATTATATAAGGCCCGCCAATATTTGGAGCAGAGTTCGAAAATCCCCCTCTGCCCAGCCGGTCTCTATGGCATTGGTATGCAAAACAGTATTGATTCCCAAAAGGACATGGGCGATAAGCGGTTGACATAGTTTATGGGATCGAACGAGAACAGCCAGTACGAACAGCCCATCGATGGTTTATGTGGCCCTCGTAAGGCAGCGGCATATGTCAAACAGGGGCGTTATTAAACCGTAGCCGGGGAACTTGTTCCTGGTACACAAAATATTTGGGTAAAATGATTGTGGCAAATGATTGATTTCGGTCCTTCAGGGAACTCAATGTAGGTTAACTAATATTGGAAATTCGTATTGTTGTTTTTGAGTTAGCTGAGCATATTATTTAATTATGAGTTCCGGAAGGCATTAACTTATTTGATGTGCCAAAAACGCCATCATTTATACTTACAGAACACATTCAACTTCATAGCTGTTTCCCGAATTCCATTGCGAACAAGCTCGTTGGTTGCCCGGCAGGATAGAGCCTTGCCATGGTCCTCCCTTGTTGGAGTGATTGAGAGAACGGATGTGCTGACATTGCCATCCTCCGATACCTTTCATTAAATAATAAAAGTAAGTGTTTAAGAAGTTCAAAGATTTCCCTTGAATTACCTTTTGACTGTGACCAAGAAGCTCCAGGTTGCCCATCCACCAGGTTATCTTGGCTGGAGGTCTTGATCCGATCGCTTGGCACTCTATCTCGTACTTTCTGTCCGCGGACATCGGCTGGTTGTTGAAACTGATTTCCACGAGTAGCGGTCGCACTGTAATGAAAACAGTTTGTTTATGAACGTACAAACATTAATTTCAATCCTTAATTTATTTGCTTAAATGGCATTTAAGGTTGGCTTTCATTCCCCACCCTTTGCGTATTTTATTTTGTTTTTATATAATACGTATTTCGATTCCTCCATTTGGGGCGACAGCAGCTTTTTGTTGATTTATTCAAATTGTGTGTGAAAAATCGAAATCGAAATGGAAATGACAGGCAATGCAATTAAAATTAATTGCAACAAATTACGATTGCCACTAGCAACGCCAGAAAATGCAACGAAAATAACAAGCGATTGCAACAATATCGCGTATAGGGCAGCAAATATTTCTGCTTTCCATAAAGCCAAAATAATTCGCATGATAAATTTCAGAAAGAAATGAAGCCTTCCACTGGAACACTTTCGTATGGAGGCGATGGAAACGGTAAGCTATTTTCTTTCTCATTAAAAATATCAATGCATTATTTAAGCCCTGTGAAAAAATAAATGCGTGAAAGTAATGGGAATAATGGAAAAATAAAGGTTTTGTTCAAATTTACAGAGCTCTTTAATAATCGAAATGGAAGAAGAAAAAATCCAAACGGATAAATAGCCGTTCAATAAATAATTGGCATATGTCCAATTGGCAATGGGAATTGTCGGATTTGTAGATCACAAACAATGCGTTAAATTTCAACCAATAAATATTCATGCAATTATATTTATGTAATTTGAATATTTGTTAATATACACACGGTGACAGCAATTTGTTTACCCACAAAATTGAAAACTGCCCAAACAAATAAACAATAACAACATATTTAAGTCTCCACCCCAAAATTGTCACGTAACACTTTGGGTCCGTGGTCCGTGGTCCGTGGTCCGGGTTCATTATCGGCATTACACAATTTCCCGTCGTTATCGCTATCATTGTGATTGTGTTTAAGCTCCCCAGTTCTATTTTTTCACCTAGACTTTGCTGCATTCACATAACATTGCAAATTATTCACTTTGGCTTTCAATTACCATTTAATTTATGCATTTAGCGATGTTTGTTGGAAAAATCATTTGGCTGGAACTAGCAGAGATTATTTCGTACTATTTTCTTTCGTTTAATTCATTTTTTCATAATTTAAATGAGTAAATATGTTGAGTAAACTTTGTTTTTGCTATATAAACAGTCCAGGGTATTAATATTTCAATGCTCTACATACATATATGTGGGTGTTTTTTCTCCACTGCGATGCAACCAAGTTAAGGCAATTTTTATATTCAGTTGTTATATTTTCTGCGGTTGGCCGCGTATTTTAAGCGTTAATTTAAAAGCGTGACATTTCAGTTAAACCCAAATGAAATAATAAAAGGAGGAAAACCAAAAAACCCTGCCGTAAGGGGAGAAACGAGCATGTAAAATTATATTTATTTCAATGACATTTTACATTTGTTTTTATTTCGCATTGGTTGCATGTACCTGTTGTTGTTGCAGTTGAAGAACTTTTTTCCTAATTAAATTAATTATGCACATTTGCATTGAAAAATCATTTAAAGGTTTATTTAAAAAGCACGCTCCTACGCGTTTGAGATGGTCTGAAGGACCAATAACAATATTATTGTGTCCTTACACCTTTTATGCAAACTGGTTTATTGAACAGTAAATGGTTTCCAAAGAATGGTTTTCATGGTATTTGATCATCATTGCGACGAAATCTGGGCCTGATGCAGTGGGAAACATTTAATTGAATTTAAGGCTGCACTTTCGGGTTTCGACCGACCGACCCTTTTGGGGCTTAAATTGTGTGCTAATGAGGAATGCTCATAATTGTTTTAAGCATGTGCTGGCTGGGTTTGTTTTTGTGGGTCGGAGTGTCGTGACGGGTGTAATCTAATTGTTAGTGGCCATAAAATTAACTAATTAAGGTCGTACTTATTATTCAACTGCCCCGTTTCCCTTTCTTCCATTTTATCATTACACGCAAAGCCGAAAAACATCAGAATTGCTGTACAGGGAAAGTGGAAAAACCTGGTTAGGACCACCACCGCTCATATTTTCAAGGTCGTTTGTTAAGCACACCCCACTTCCCTCCTCCGGCCACATTAATTGACCAAGTTAGCATCATTCCATTGCCTCATCTAAGGCCAAGGCCTTCATTATAGGCGTGTTAACTTTTATGGCCCCGCAACTGCGACATATTCGCGTGCTTCTCGTTTCAATCTCTCAGAATACTTCATACTCGGAGCAATAATATCAAATATGCGCATCACCAGCTGCTGTCCCCAAAACATTTTACATTATTTTCGGGTACATACTGGGATCCTAAGTAGGAATTGGCGTCCAATTGCTTTGGCGCTTTGAGGGCCATGACAGACGCGCCAAAGTGCCATAAAATTCTATGGCCAATCTTTGGCTGTTAGCACAATGCCATGGACCTAATAACCAAGCATCCAACAAAACATTATATGATGATGGAAAGTTAATAAGGGCAGACAGTGAAGTGTTTGCTAACTTGAAGGCTGGAATATAATTATTTCTAATACCATGGTTAGGTAATAGAATCTCTTCTTTTAAGGCTTTAAATCAAGTGTCCACTTTAAACTAATTGAATAAACTCAAACATTGCAAATAAACCTCCAACAAACAGCTTGTCGGGTCACAAATCTCTCAAACACTCCCCCTTACACTCCAACACGCGGAATTTGCAACAATTTAATTCAATTTAGCAATTTGCGTTGCCACTGACGGTCGAATGCATCGAAAGGGGGCTTTTAAAATTGTCACAAAATAGTAAATCCATTTGGGTCATGTACACTCCACTAACCTGACAGAGTCTTCTATAGGTATTTCTATATGTATATTTTTAAAAAGGCCGTTCGATAGGAGGCTGGGGTCGTACAATATGCACCAGGTCACAGGATAAGTTACGCACTGGAATTTTGTTTTCGCTATTTTGGTACGATATCCTGAAATGTTGGTACTGTTTTCGTTTGCATTTTGTTATATTTGCATAAGCCATTTTATTATCAGGGTTGTCTGCTCGGTCTTTTTGGTATTCTTTACATTTTTTGTGTGCTACAGCCGGACCGTTTTTATCTGCGTAGCTATTTGTTTCAACTTTTATCGCAGCGGTTAAACCCAAAATAAAACAATAAATAAATAAAAAAGAGGATAACTGGGCAACCGGAATCAGAAAAACGTGAAATAAATACAATAAATAAGTAAACTGTTTGGCAAAATATTTTTAGCACCATATTTGCATCGTTTAAAGATCGCTCCAATTCAATATCTCAATTTACTGGAAAATTAAAAAAGATAGTAATAAAGATTCAACGTCCTAGACACGTTTGCCAAATTGTAAAAGAATTACTACGAAATATTTAATATTAACATCTTTTCATTTGCTTAATTTTTATACTCACGGTAAAGCTCGATGGTTATGTTGGTGGACACATATTTCTTGTGGAAATTGCTGGCCTGGCAGGTGTAGACAGCATGTTGGTGGATTCGGGACAGGTTTCGCACCACAAGCTTGCTGTTGATGGTGCCGTCGTAGGTGTAATCAACAACGCTGTTCTGCAGCTGCCCATTCATCAGCCAGGTGACAGTTGGTGGTGGGGAACCTAAAAAATAAAGTGTAGAAATATTTATTGATAAAAATGCGTTTATTAATTATTTTTAAGAAGAAAGCGTAAAACTTTGATTTTATCAAGGTAGCTGCCATTAAATGCATTTATTTTTTTGAACGTTACCCAATCTTTCCCATATCAACGAAGAGAAGATTGTCCTCGCCATAATCTATTCTTAGAACCTCTAATTTGATTAGCCTAGTGAGGCTTGTTAAATAGCCCCCGCCACTGGAGGAGCAATTGCTTGGAGTTTGGGCCACTTAAGCCAACACACAATCGCACAACCACATTACTCATACGCAGCGTGCGGCACTTGGTCGTTTTTAACGACTTCAACTTAATCAACCGCTGAAATTAGCTTTTGTGTGCGTATATGAGCGCACATTAATTTAATAGCAACGGGTGGTCGGTCACTCACTCAAAGGCAAGAGGATATGCACTGAAAGAAACCCAATCCGCTAAGCAAATAGCTCCATCTATGGATTATCAATTGAATTATTGTAGGAGTATAAAATAACTTCTTGTCAATAATTCAGAAATACTATTGTGCGCAGTGTGAGAAGCTGACAGAAATAAATTCTCCGGCAAGTTTGTTGTATATTTTTCTATTATTACTAAGTTATAACGCAGAATGCTTGATGGGCGGCCATAAAAAGCAATGCGACTGAACAAGTGCCATTAAATCCACCTGGGAATTCACTAAAACTAAGCCACGGATGGGCCAAAAACTGCACTTGATACGTTTGAAAAATGTGTCGCAGAGGCACATATAGATTTCCATTTGGGTTTGCATGCATACGGACGGACGGACGGATATACGGAGAGGTAAACGCACATTACTTTGATTAATATCTGCCATTTGGTCGAGTTTTATGTTGTTTATGAAAATATTTCACATACTCGCAGAATTCTCCCAGCGTGTGTGTCGTTGTGGGAGTGTCCTTGTCTGTATATGTGTCATTGTGCTTGTGTTTGTGCTGGAGTAGATTAGCGCATATGTAGCAGGGCGGCTTAATGGTTACCAGTGATTTATTAGCCTCGACTCCAAAACAATGCAAAAAAGGAACTTAACCAAAAAAATTGCCTAAGATTAATTCCCCGGAATCTTCCCCATTGAATTGCATTTTTTAAAGCTTTAAAATGGCTTAAAGCCAATCCTTAAAGGCTCTACCGAGACTTCTTTGGAGTCTCCTTTTTTAATGTCAACATAAGGTGCCACACTCTATGCACACAAACACACCCATGCATATAGCAGGCATGCGTTTACCTTGCACACCAACACACTCAAACTTTGAACTAGTTTTTTTCAACTCTTGTTTTCAGTCTCTCTCTTTCAATCACTATGGCTATATCCTTCGTGAAGGTATATCCCTTTAATATATACTGTCAATCAACTGAATTTTTGAGCGGTAGAAAAAATTAGAATCAAAGTATATTTTTTCGGGGCTACAATATTATAAAAACTATTTTTTTATGATCTTGACTCTTCTCTGAGGGTATTTGAACCGCTTTAAAATTCACGCGTCATGCTTTTATTTCTTTCTTTTTTGTCAAGTGCTTTTCCATTTGTAGAGAAGGCAGCACAAAAAACGGGTTTGTGTGCCAAGCAACGGGGGCTTGAGCGACATTAGCATTTCTTTGCCATGTCCACCTGGCATGCCAGCACCACCCATCCACCCACCCGTGTCCTAATGAGCGGCAGCATTCAAATGCGTGCCAGCTTTTAGCGTTTCCTTTGAAAACTTAAAGCCGCTGCTTGCCAAGTCCGACTCACTTATGGACTTCTGCACATACATACGTTAGCAAAGTCCCTCATCTGGTTGCTTATTGTTCCGTTTGGCCACATAGCAGAAAAATACAGAGAGAGAAATTAAAGTGCTTCGAGTTTGACTTAAGTATAAACTCACAAGGCCTCTCATATATTTTGGCAGTTTTTGGCACTGCTAAGAATTTTAAATATTCATCGTATAGCCTACCTATTATATTCTAAAATATATCATTTGTTTTTTTTTTTACAGAAAAACTCCAAAGTGAGATGGAGACTCTCCCACATGTGCACACAAAAAGTAGCAGTATGCGCCTTAGTTATGCAATGCTGAAATATTTGCTTGTTTAGTTTTGCATATCTTTTGCATCTTGTGCATCTGCTTTGGCTTTGGCTTGGGATTTGTCTAGGGAGAAAGAGGTACATTGCACAAAATCGCTGGAGTGGGGGAAGGACCTCGCAAACAAAGCACTTAAGAAACAGAAGAAACAGCAACAAAATTTAGGACTCTTGATGGTAACAAAAAAGCAGACGAGAAGAGCTCTGCCACGCCACATAAATATATTTTATGTTGTTGTCTTTGCCATACTTTTTGTTTATTTAGTTCGGTTTCATGTAACTCTCCTCTTATTTGTTTCCTTTATTTTGCTCTTTGCCATTTGCCCTCTTGTCTGGGCAGATAAATTTTAAAATTCCTGGCTTTAAATTAAAGGGGCCAACTTATTCGTTAGGCATCGTTCGATTCGCTTGGTCATTGACTCTTGTACTTTTTGGACTAGACAGTAACCTATTCTTCTTATAAAGAGTTACTTAAAATTCCAAGAAATTACGCAAGCTTCTTGTCTTTAAGTACTTTTCCCCGGTAAAGTATTTTCAACATTTTTTTTATTTTTTTCTTTTGCCTCAGAAACTAACTTGTGTTGTTGCTTGGCCCCTTATTGTTGCACTTCCGTGCTCCAAAATGTAGCCAACAACACCCGTAGTCGTAATAATAATAATAGCAACATGAGAAAAGCGAAGGGAGAAATTCTTATAAAAATGCACACAATTTTGTAGTCGCAACCTGCCTAGAACAACAACGGCAATAGCAACAACAATGGCAACATGGCCAACGTTCACTTTGGCAACAGCGAAAAACGCCTGCACTTCCGTTTGACACACAGAACTAAAAATGAAAGCCATTTCGGCTTTTAGGTAGGGAATGCTAGAAGTTCTCGGGAATATTTGTGCTTAGAAAGGGGTTTAATTTTTTTTTTGACTATTTTACAATAAATTATCTTATTCTTGGTACAAAAAATAGTATTTCAGACTAAAATATATATATCTTATTCAGTTTAGTTGATGTTTTCTCACGTGGCGTGGCACTTTCAGGTGTGTGTACTCCGTACTCCAGCGAGTTTCAAGCTGCGAAGGGTGACGAAGTCAGGGACGGAGCCACCGTGTGCAAAATTCATGACGTGCAAAATAAGCCAACGCGAAATATTATGCATTAGTAGCCACATAAACCCATGGCCTTCTCCTTACTTACCCACAATTCGGGCTCACAATGGCTTTCCCCGCGTTCCAATGTATATTCTTTATGATTTAGAGCAAAGAGCAAGGGAAATGGGAAATGGGACGAGGCTGTGGGGTAGATTGGTAATTTTTACTACCCACACAGACTGTGCTGGTTTATAACTTCATTTCGGTTCCCGTTTCTCCGGCATTTTTCGGGGCTGGCGTGTCGCGCTCATTTGCAATGGCGGCCCTCCTCCTAGCCTGCAATAAAATTTACTGCTCCTTTGTCGATTTCGCACACTCTTAAGCACAAACTGGATAGCCTCCACCCATTCAACCCATTCTCATACTTTCATTTCCATCTCGTGCCGCTCCTTTCTCATCGTCAGCCGCTTTTGACTTACTTCTGCTGATTGCACTTGTTTAAGTGGCAACTTTTTCAGCACTTTATGCCCCTTTCCCCGATGCCTTTTTGTTTTGGCCACAGAATTGCAATTTCTGTAATGGACATTGCATGTTGAATGCCAAAGACCTGACCACACCAGAGCCAGAGCCCGAAACGCCTAAGAATGGAAATGGAGATGGTGCCAGGTTGAGCTTAATGTCAGCATTGCCTGTAATTTATTTCCGCCTTCTGTTTAAGGTTCTAAGCTGAAGCCTAGAATTTTGAGTTTTCAATTTCACACTATCTAGGAATAATGGAAATAGGAGCAACCATTAAATGATTTATATCATTTTTAAGCTTTTCTGAACTCAAACAGATGAAAATATTATCTTAAAGAAAACTTCGTGAATTAAATACTGACCATATTTTTTTCTGGCTTATAAAAAGGCGGGGTTCTTTTGGAAACAACTCGGATCAATTTGTTCCTTTCAACTGTCAACGAGCCTGACCACACACACTCACACATCGCTTTCCTTTCGGCCCTTGTTTGGCACAAGTTTCAACTACTCCAATTGCTTTTCTCCTCCACCTCGCTCATTTGCCAACATAAAGTGACTTCCTTTTCCCCTGTCAACAACTTGGTTGTCCGCTTTTCCCGCTTACCCTCTTGCCAACTTGACACACCCCTACTCCCACAATTCCCCCACTCGTATGTATTCACATTTGTACATTGGCAACATTTTCCTTGCCCCCATTTAATTGGCACATACAACATTTTGAGTGCCCAATTTTCCTGCTCTCCGATTTTTTTCTCCGACTGTGCTATAGCGAGTCCCCCCGTCCTATCGTCCCCAGTGAGCTGGCCCGCAACTCCGCCCAGAAAACTACTGACCAGTTAACAGTCACCCGAGCAGTTTCAAGTGCAGTTTGCTTGCTTGGTGATTTATTTTATGTCAACGTTGACATGTCAAACCATTCAAAGTGGTTTCACTTCCGCCCAGACCCAGAAACAAAGGGGAGTACGCAGCGATAAAGCACGCGATTGTTGTTCCCGGCTGACATACTTATGTCAGGCACTGTGACGGCTTTTGAGCGGAAACTGCGCTCTCTCCCCTTCCGTCTGTATCGTCTCGTAGCCGTCCCGATCCTTGACTCTAGGACTGTTCGAGCCGTTGCCAGCCTCGTATTTCTCTGGCCTTTCAGTTGTCACTTTATTTATTCACAATCTTTATTTTGGTTTTCATTAAAAGCAATTGACTCAAGGGTTGTGGGCTTGAGGCTGTATTTAATCAGGATTTTCCGATTATTTTAAATCTGTTCTTAACAGAAACTCAACATGTTTCATACATATGGTCTCGGACTTTAACAAATTTTAAAGTTTTCCAACCCCATAAAAGATATTATTTTAAAAATTTTTATTATATATTTTGGGAAAAAATGTACTTCTTTGGATACACCCAAACCACTCTTGAGTGCTCCCGTTTTATTTCTTTTATTTATTTGTCGCTTTAAATCCTTTAACAAAGGTGACACGTTTGAGAAATAAACTTGACTCCCTCTTCCCTTGCTTGCCTTTGTATTCCCTCCATTTCTTTACAATTGAACTTTCCTGAGCTCTACCTCATTTATTGTTTCTTGTTTATATCCTGCTATTGTTTGCATGCCAACAAAGCTTAGGTGCCCCTCCGGGCTTTTGCTTATTTTTTGTTGGCGCGATTTTAATTTTTGATTGTATTCGTGCCGGATACTTTTATGTTTTTACAGTCTCTTGTAAAGTTTAATTATTGATTGCATTTTATAGCAGCTACAATTAATATTTTATTTCTTCTGCTGGTATTCTGCTGGCCCACATCCGTTTATTCAGCATTTTGATTAGCATTTCCGTGACTTACCTCCGTAGACAACACAGGTGACTTCCAGGCTTCCGCCCTCTTCGTAGGGTCCCGCCCTGGAATCGATTCTCAGTCGGCGCTCGTTGAAGATATTCGGCTGCATGGGCGGCACTGTGAAGGAAAACCAAATGTCATTTGTTTAGTGAGTGGCTTTCAGTAATTATTTGCCCTGTTCAATTACAAAAAGATTGGACAGCCACTGACCAGAAACATTTTTCCAATATACAAACAATGCAAAGGAATATATAAATATATGCATGTCTGATATATTTATGCGCTCTCGCATAATAAATTGTAAGTTTTGCGGCTAACCAAAAATCATTTCAGCTAATTTATGTTCAACCCGTTTGGCTCTCTGTGTACGTTTGAAACAAATATTAATTGCTTTTATAATCGTTTCTGGCTGGCATATTTATTTATTTATGAGACTGTTGACTTTATATCCACGAACAATGTACATATTTTTGTATTTTTCCATTTAAACTGGCTGAAGTGGAAAATTTTTAATTGAGATTTAGTTTAACAAAAAGAGAAGTATTTGATTTTTTGTTGCTCTGGGCAATCGATTGTTTTCAGTTTTGATTTATAAACTAAACTCCACGAGCATTTAATGATTCGGTAAAAATAAGGTTTCTTGTTGCAATTTTTGCTCTGTAAGACCATTTTTATATTTGAATATGTTGTTTCGAGATTGAACGAGAGCCTCGTTTCTTTATTTGATTATTTTGAAGGGTGAGCCCCCAAAATAGATTTGGCCCTTGACATCATTCGGTTATGGATATACGCACCAACAACTTCCAAATTGACGTTGCTGTTGCGGGTCTGCGATAGCTTGAAGTCCACGCGGCAGCGAAAGTTACCCGCATCCTTTTCCTGAAATGAAATTCCAATTATAAAACGCCGCGATGTTTACGCTCAAGATGAGGGTGCAGTGGAGCGACGGGGTTACCTTAACCGGATTTATAATCAATTCCGCCGGTTCCTTGTGCGTCCGAAAAATGGCTCGATCCTCTAGGACCTCCTCGTCCCTCCAGTGCGACGGAGTTCCTGCATGGGCGCCACGGGTGTCGTAGCTACCGAACGGATTGAGATGTAGATTGTGAGTTCTCTATAGGTACAGATACACACCGACAAGGTGCGCGGATTGACCTACCTGTAAATGGGTAAATTATTCTTATACCAAACAACCAGCAGCACTTTGTCATCGGGCAAGCTGGAGCCCACATCGCATTTTATTTGGGCCGAGCTATTCACCAGCACGCGCAGGATTTCGCCATCTGGAAACGGAGCAAAAGGAGAAATATCATGAGAAGGAGTTGGTGAAAGTTGGCAAGTTTGGCTGGCAGTCTCTTGGCTCAAAATGGAAGTCAATTTAGCTGCAAATTGATTTTCAAGTAGCTGCGGCAGCAATTTGTCAGAAAGTGTTCAACAAATGCACATACGTAAAGCGAATGAAATACGCAGCATGAGATTCTGTTACGAAGTTGCCCGAATTTTGATAAAGTTGTTTGTGCCAGATAGCAAGAAAATATTTCATATTCGTTGGCAGCCATTCAATTTTCCTCTGATAAATGTGGCTGCTCTTTGGCTAACCAAGCAGGCCCCATCTCCTCTCGTTGTAATTAGCCAAAAGCTGACCAAAGCTCCCTCCACGTCCGCACCATTTGTCTAAGCTTTAAAATATCGATTGATCTGCGGCTGTTTCGGGACTGAAAAATGAAAGCCAAAAGCAGCCGAAAATCGGCAAACAAAATCACAACCTGCATACAGAGTCGGAGATACAGGGAGAGATAGAAATGGAATTTCCGAAAATGCAGCGACAAGCGACCACATAATGCTGCAAAACAAAGCAATGAAAAAAAAGTAAATATCAGTAAACCCGGCAAAAGCCGTCGCACGTTTCAGAGATGGGATAAAGGGGAACCAGAGGGGCATGTGGCATAGAGAGGCTTTGGGGTGATTACCCAGCCACATGCGGATTACAAAATGGCCGCCATTTTCATGTTAGTCTCCCCACTGGTATGAGTGTGTGTGTGCGTGTGTTTATGCGGTAAAAGTGCAATGGCGAATGCGTCCGGCATGTAAAAATATCCGGTAAAAAAAACAGTGGGTATGAGATTCACATTCAGAGCTCGAATGGTCATTTACCCTAGTCTAAGAGGCGGGTCCAATGAAGATAAATAATCAATTATTCAATAATGATTATTTAAGAATAAGTTTTTCATTAAGCAACTCAAAAAATCATTTAAAATCTAAATTTTTGGCTTAAACCCTTAATATTTGTGTAAAGGGATAAACTAAAGTTAAGTCCTGGACAAAATGCCAGGACATATTCAAAGGGTATTTGATACAAGTCGAACGAAATGTGGCCTTATTGGCAGTCGACATCGAACTTTACTTGGTCCTGCAAAGGCTAAATGCCTTTGGCCAAGCTTTTGTTTCTAATTTTGCACTTGTGCGGCCGACGTGGTCGCCAAAGCCTACGCAATAGGGCACCCCCCGCTGCCACTCGTCCCCCCCGCAACCATTAGACCACATAGAGACATTTGCCGGTGGCCTGACGCCTCCGACTTCACTTCGCTTTGTCCACACCCGTAGAGCACACCCGTAGCAGACCACATGATAAATAATCGATAAATTATGTGGACACATGTTTAATCTAGCATGAAATGGAATCATTTCCCTTCAATTTGTTGTTAGCCAGGCCAGCAAAACAACAAAGCAGGCGGAATCGGGGGAAAAAAACAACAGGCACTGCGATGAGCAGCGAACAGATGTGTCCTAGGTGCGTAGTGGAGGGCAGAACCTATTTAAATATAAATAATGATCAAATTATAAACGCTGGCGAGTGTCTGCTGTCCCCTGTCTGCTGACTAAACACGACGCTCCTGCGAGAGAATTGTTTGGTCTGCACTAAATTATTGCGTATACGCCATGTTAACGCGCTAGTCCAAGGCACAGTGACAAGTGGCTGAGTCTCCAGACAGGATGGTTGTGGCCAGGACATCGGGATCTCTCCAACGCTGAATGATTCATTCATCATTTGCTTAATTACATGCCAAACATTACAATTACCCAAACGACAGCCTGAAATGTCTACTGATGAACCAAAGCTTTGGTCCATCATCTATGCTCCACTCCAGCACTGTCTGCTGCCTGACCTCAGAAGCTTCTTAATTAATATTTTATTTAATTAGCAGATAGGTCATGAAATGACGCATGTCACCACATTAAGCTGTCAAGGTTTAAAGCCTCTTCGCAAAGAGACAAAACTAGTTTCAGCGTTGAGTATTTGAAATTGCTCAAGATCCCTAGTTAATTGGCGTTGTCAATGGTAACTGGAATTTAAATGTAGAATTATTTGCGAGGTCCTGCTGTTTGAGCTTTGAAAATAGAAACGCAATAATTTGAAAATAGCAATTTAATTATGTATCAATCTTCTCAAAGCGAATTTAAGATAAATACATAATTAATCCCTGATTTAAGCAACTTACTTAGTGTGTAACTTCCATACATTCCCATGAATGATTTCAAGATCCCGTATAAGCCTCGGTCCAATCTGTGGGCCTGGATGATGGTCTCCAAACTATGCCCAAGTTACCCCAATCCCAATTACACCCAGGCATGCCTCCTCATTTCGTCTGTAGTTTGTCTTTGTCTTCTTCACAAAAGGATGAAAACACAAACAACGACACTGACAATGACTCTCTAGATATTCCTTCGAGGCGATGCCTATACAATGGTGCCACTTGTTGTTGTCCTCTCCCTACATGGCTTAATGTAATTGAACTTTTTTTCTAATTGACACTTGTCACTGGCAAAGACATTTAAAAAGCAACGCCAGCGAGAAAGGAATAAACTTAATTTTGACGCATTTACACATACATTTATTTCAATTTCCCTGCACAACAAAAGGAGCCCAAGTAGTCGCAGTGGCAACACAAGCCAAACAATGCCGACTCTGCTACAACAACAAGTAGTTTGGTGGATGCATGGCAACAGAGAATAACACATTGGGATAACTATACAACACCCACCCGGGTGAAGGACGACCAGCAACTGAAGCAAGTTGAGTATTTTTACAGCACAATAGAAGGCCCTATGACAATGGCACACAAAACGTAACTCGGGCTGGCGAAATTATTGCACTGGTGAGTATGGGAAGTTGCTGGAGTGGTTGCAGTCACCACAAAGAAAAAGCTGCAGGAGTTTCTGTGGCGATAGGTAAAAAGCAGAGCACAGGCAAAACAGCAGGCCGACACCACTAAATACAATAACCACGTGACAATGTTTTCTCTCCCCTTGGCGGCGGAATGAAGATGACGGTGGGCGGTTGAGCAACAGACATTTCAGCGACAGGGCCATGAAATGTGGGATGGCTGCTTTCAATTTAACCAGCAGCCAGGAGCACCCTTGCGTGGTAGTTGCAGAAAGAAAACCACACGGGAATGCATCAAGCTGTGAAGAGCAGGCAGCTGAGAGTAGACGGCGACCGTCGTGATAATGGATAACTGGGCGTATGCGTGATGTGTGGTTGTTGAATGAAGTCCATGATAAGGAAACAAAAAATCGGAACAACAATTTTTTCCCTTTTGATATCCTTTTGTTTTAATTTTTAAGTTATGTTTCAGTTTAAAATTGTTTAAAGTAAATTTAAAGAATTCCTTCTCATATGCTTGTGTAACTGAAGTGACGACTTAATAAAAAGAAACTTTAGCCTGGGAATAAGCACACATGGGGTATGCGCGTTATGCAGTGCACTTCGTTAAATCCAATAACAAGACAGACAGACAGGC
Organism: Drosophila monieri; assembly: GCA_035047585.1. Lineage (NCBI taxonomy): Eukaryota > Metazoa > Arthropoda > Insecta > Diptera > Drosophilidae > Drosophila > Drosophila monieri. Next base: position 296,631 of record JAWNPJ010000112.1, on the reverse strand, counting down.
GGCGCCCACAATAACAAAGGCGGAAGCAACTAAAATAACACACAATCAACAGAGATGGTTAGACAGTATACCCATGGAAAAATGAAATTAAAAAAATGGCTTGAAACATCCCCTGCATGGAAAATGAAGAGAATCGGGAACAACCAATGGTAATTGTCACCCAATGGTAATTGACAGTCGATCAGATGGGAAAGCTGTTAGTACTTTAAAGTGCACTTGCGAAGATAAAGTTAGACTGAACCCGTTCAGACAGCTTTGCCTCCAGGTATACATTTAAATAAAAGCTATGGTTGGTTAAAAAATCAACACAAAAATGTATAAATCTTCAACAGAAATATAGGAATCAAGAGTATAAAGCCCGCAGCGACATGTGAACAAAATACAAGTTCCAACCAAAAATCCCAACCAGAACAAAGCCAATCCTTATGGATCACAGCAGACACGTGCTGGCATTTCGGTGTGAGTTGGTTGGTAATATTTTTCTTTCATTGCTCACGGACATCGTTAGCACAAATTGTTGTTGGAGCCCGGAGGAGGTGGCCAATTCTGAGCTAAAAAATCAAAGGCAGTAGCCAAAATCAAGCCAAATGAAAGAGAATAAAAAACAGCAGAATTTTAGATAAATCGAAATCGATTAAAATAATTGCTATAAAAAAAATACAAACCTATTCTTCTACTCCTTGCTATTCTTTAAATATTGGGGGTGTATAAATCTCAATACGGCACACGTGTTTCTTGAATGTTATTAAAATCAAAGTGTGTTTGGCATAAAATATTAAAGCTTATAGGCTTTTTCTTAGTTATTATTTAAGCAGTATCTTTTATAAAAAACTTATTGCCATATAAATGGTGTCCTTTAAAATTTTACCTGAACTTCTCCATATTAAATTTAGAATTCTTATTCTCCAGCTAAATCGCCTGCCAAACGTCCCGTTTCCTTTGGCCAATTCTGGTATCCATTCAAGGAGCTCTCTAATAAATCACATTCGGGTTTTGGGCAACGATCGCGACACGTTCGCGCTGCCACAAAGTTTATTAAACGTCTCGCGACTTTGGCAATAAGTTCGATTCGGAAGCTGGCTCGGGATTGCAATAAATTTGGTTTAATGTGCAATTTATGGGACACCATTTAATTAGTTTCAGTTGTTCGGCCGGGCAAATTGATGTTGACAGAGATTATTGGTGCGGGCACGTAGTGCAGCTAAAGCCAGCCTCCTAGCGCCTACTAGCGTCCCGCCAATACCATTTGCCTTTCGCTAATGGGCCAAAGTTGCCTGGCGGTCGGGGCTTATGTCTGGGGGGCTCTTCCCCGAACAGCTTCCAGTTTATTTGTACGTGTCGTGGAACGACTTGTGCCCGACTATAACTTCCGCTTGGCGCCCATTGACCTCGTCAACATTTATCTAACGGTTAAATGCCAGACACACACATGCACACACACGGACACTCATACTCATAGTCAGTGTCAGAGTCGGAGTATTGTCTAAAAGTTTTTCCCTGCCAATTTATTTTTGTTTGGTAGTTTCGTAGCCAACCAACATTCGGCGAGCCTCGTGTTAGTTATGATTATGGCCGTGTTTATGGCACTGGCTGAAAAGCCTTTATCAAGATTAATTGCTGGAAAATTGTTATGCCCCAGCGACACTCTTGGCCTAATGTCTTTTCTTCTTCGTTTTCCGCCCGATGTTGTTGTGCTAGTTAAATATTTACCAGCATGTTGAATACTTGACGGCTAAATAGTTTGGTCGAATCGATCGATATGCACACACACTCCTTCCAGAGCCACTTTCACATTATTCTAATGAAAAACCACGCTGGGCTTATGCTGTCCCCAGAGGGCAGATTTTTGAGTTTTCCGGTCAGCTGAGCCGGAGGAGTCTTCACCTTCAAACTCCCATTGAGTTTTATTTGTCAGAACTTCTTAAACCGACCCCTGGCAAATGGATATGTAAAAAAAACCTATTACAACATGCAAATAATAATTGCGCTATTAAAAGTTGCATATTAAATGCGACACGACTACAGAAACTTGCAACCAGCCAACGGCAACGTGCTACGTGCAACATTCAGGTCCAAACAAGTGGCGAGAATGTGTAACGCTGACGCCAAGGCATATTTTGGGGTTGGGTCTTAAGTTGGAGACAAACCCCCACAGGTTAACCTGAAATATTGAATACACTTCCAACGAAACATATAAAATTTCTTTAATTCATGAAAGAGAGTTTTTACTGACGGCCTTTTTGAAATATAAAGCCAAGAACAATAATGGAATATGCACAAATACTGCATTAAATTATGGCTGGGCATTAAAATTACAATATTCCATACAAAATAGGGATATCCTTTGAAAGCACTTCCAAATGTATGCCGCATAGCCGCCCATGCGAACCGCTTAAGTGTGCTGTGCGTTGTGGCAAAACCTTGGCACATAAATTATTCATTGATTAGTAACAAATGCCATTAAACATGCACCCAAAGTGCCGCCTGGCCCCGCTCGAGTTGTGAGCTGCCGCCGGGCGGGGTGTGTGCTTTTGGCAATGGTAAGCGGTTCACTTTAAACTGTCATTTGTTTGCCGACTGGGTGACTGGGTGCTTGCCCTGCGTTTTCCAGCCTGCATTTCTGGTTATTGCCCAATTGTCTGACTCCGATTCCGAGCCGATTCAGGACGCTGATGGCTCGCCTAAAAGCATGCTATAAATTTTTGCTGCCGCCATCAAAGAGTGCTAAACGGCTTACATGGGCCCGCCCACGTCGACGGCCCCGCCCATCGAGCCATATAGCCCAGTCCCATAACAGTTAATACCATCGGAGACCATGAAATTTTTTGTTCGCCCACTTTTGTGGCTCGCTCGCCCACCTCCACTCGCGCATAACCGTGTGTATATGTTTTATATACGCACACATATAACCCTATGTATATATAGAGAAATTTTAATTTAAATGTTTTTGGCTGCCTTTTGGCCGCTCACCAATACCCACATACGGGCGCGCGGCTTTTATGCGCTGATTTTGTGGGAGAAATAAAAGGGGGCCGGGGCCTGACCGTGTGGCCGGGAGTTGAGCTTGATGAAAATCTGAAAATGGCCGGCAAAGCGAACATTTTTCAATGGCATTTTCTCCTTTTTTTTCCCCCAATTTCCCTTTTTTTATTTTTGTAACCCACTAAATTTGTTTCCCGCTTATTTTTTGTTTCGTTTGCTCGGCCAAAATTTTTCTGTAGGTGACCCTGAGCTGGGCGGAGGGTTGCGGCTGCGGTTTTGTTTTTTTATTCAGTTCTTGTTGTTCGTGTACTTTATCCGAGCATAGAACATACCCATGTACATATGTACATACATACAGGCACATGTATGCTTATATGTATTAGAGGTATGCAGCTGCGCTCGGTGCGGCTTTTAATTTGCTTAATTTTGCGCTTAGCCGCAGCAGCTGGCAGAGGCTACTTTGAAAGCGAAAGGATAAAGGCGAGTGACAGGGGAGTGTATGCCGAGATTACGAAAGGGGGCTAACAATCACGCCCTTAGCCGTTCTCAGGCTGCGGCTAATGTGGCAACAGATGTTGGGGAATTCTGGTTTTTTGTGTTGAGTGAAATGAGCTACATGGGCACGACCTTGATTAATTATTTTTAGGAAGTCTTGATTATTCCATCAATTTTATTGAATTTGTGTAGAGTACACATGACTGGCATTAGCTCGAGGAAAAATCACTTCTAAGGTATTTATATAATTTGATAAGAAAATAAATTAAATAATAAGAATCATATTATTTAAAATATATTTATGAAATTTAAGTAAACTTGATAGGTATAATTTTTTTCCAATTTTTATAAGTTGTGCCTCTAATCATGAAAGTTTAATGCCATAGCCCTAGCCCCTTCTATACTTTTATATCATCGCTAACACACACAGAGACTGAAGTTTCCCGCGCACACGTATATACAGGCTCATATATGCGGCCGATCCAGGCAAGATTAGCGAGTGGCCGGGCACGCCTGAAAATTGATTTCATGAATATTTCAAAAGGTTTCACGCACACGCAAGTCAGTGGGGAAACGGCCGGGGACTGCTGCTCGGGCCCTGGCATGGGTAGATGTTGAATCTGCGGTGTCTGCGTATCAATTAACCTGTTCCTCTAACACTTTGTTGTGTTAGATAAAAAAGGACAAAAACGGGTCAAAAAAATCACTGAAAGCAAAACAAAGGGGAAAAACTAAAAGCAATAAGCATATTACTCATACGCCCCGTTCACATTCCGTGCAAATGAAATTTCAATCAGGCCGCCATTTTAATTGACCGCCAATTTCGACAGTAGCCAAAAGTTTTTACGCTATTTTTTCTGTGAATATAAAGAGAAATTGGTTTAGTTATTGACTTTATCACGTTTTGTGGTCGACCAACTGGAGGCGAGGAGGTGTTTGGGAGTGCCAGGCCAAACAAAATGTAGCTGACCTTGCAAAAGGCCCTTCAGACGGCCAGATTCGGATACGTTCGCATGTTGAAAGTTGCCGGCGCAGCAAAGTAAGGTCTATATGCAAAAAAGCTGGAGCCAGAGAAAGGACAAGTTCATCGCACCAAAAGGACAAGTCCAGACAGCTCTAAGGCATATCTCCCTATCCATGTGTGTGTCCCTTCCAATCGGGCTCTGTTCTTGGATGTGCTTGTGGGTCCTGTGTGTTTGACTTTGGGCTTGCAGCCAAAACTGTTATCAGCCATTTTAATAATGGCCAGCTTAAAGTGTAGGACAAGAAAAATGTTTGCCAACAAAGGACCATGGCAGGAGAACGATTCGAATGGAAAGAAAGGCCCCAAGAAATTGTGAGAAAATCATTAAAAATTCCCAGGGCAGAGACATTGAGTTGGGCCAGAGGCCAATATACCTGGCCCTAGACTTTTATCGCATGCTGAGTATTTAGTCGAGGTCAAATTGATATGTCTGCCAGGACGAAAATGGGACAGACTGAGTGGGCAGGATGAGACGAGACAAGCGAGAGATGAATGGCTGGCAATTGTCAAAGAATACACAGAGACAGGCAGCATTTGTCTGTAAGAAATAGTAAAGGCACTTAAAAAAAAGAATCCACCTATACCTCAATCCATAATAATATTTTTCATTAGATAAAAAAAATAGTCTATTAATCATAAAATTATTAAGTGGGGTGCAGAATTTACTTTAATGACTTAAAATAATTTATTTTTTTATTCTCAACTCTAAAAGTCTAGGCAAGTAGCCATTTTAGCACAAACCGGAGGCTGATGACGTCTTAATCTCCCTCAAAAGCCAACAGCAGTAAAAAATATGCTCAGACAGAAAATGACGTCTTGTAGCTGGAATAAAATCATTCAAATCATAATAAAAGACAAGGCTCTGTCCCGAAAATCATACTGCAAAATTGTGTCTAGAGTCGGAAGAAATTATTAAGACACGCCAACATACATACTATTTAAATGTGTAGCATAAGAAGGATCTAGAGACACGGCAATGTCGAGGTGATTTCAAGGAACTAAAAAAAGGCATAAAAATAAGCCGTGGGCAAAAGAAAAATAGACTCGGAGAAAGCACAGGGAATTTAATACCCCGAAATAAGTGTGGCAGAAAATTTATTTCATCAATTTGGCAGTAAATTGTTTAGAGCGTATTTTTACGGAAACAACAACAGTGCGACCGTAAACAGCTTAACCCACACGGAACGCCAGTATACAAATACAATGGCATTCAACAAAAGAAAAATAAATCGATAAATCTTAAAAATCGTGTTGTTTAGGCCAGGTCGGAGCCAGGCGAAAGTAAACAAAACCGGAGCTCAGCAGACAGAATTTAAAGAATCAAATGTTACGCATACGCAACGTAAGCGGCATGAAAATAGAGAAAGAGAGGTGTCGAGGGTAAAGAAAAAGAGATAGGACGAGTTGAACCCAGCTTACCCGCAGAGCTTTTGCCAGATAAACGGACCATGGACTGCAGCAGCCACAAGAGTTGTACGATTCCCGCCAACTACATGTGTAAATTACGACTGAGAGTGGGGGTGGGATGGAGGGCGGTCTGAGGGAGATAGAGAGACGCACACACTCGTTCGCAAAAGTGGCTAAAAGTGTACGTAAAAATGCATGATATATGGTAAATGTTTTGTGGCATTTTTGGCTTAGTTCTGCAGCGCCAAGCGCCACGAAGCCTTGGCTATATCTCTGGCAGTATCTGTTACTCGTAGCAAGCATAATGCATACAAATTGTGGTATTTTCTGTGCCAGCTCAACTGCTTCATGCGAGAGTCCGCTGTGGTCTCTGGCATTTTCCGAGGGCATTGAACATGACATTTAACGATTGCCCATTGATAAGGGCGTGGCTTTTCTCGGAAGCCAACTGCAATCCTGCATCTCGTGGGTGTATGAGTGGCTTCAACTTTAAAGGAGCAGGTGTGGGGAAAGCACTTTCCTTTCTCTGGGAGGAAGAACATTTTTATAATGAAGGGACAGAACATACACTTTTCCTTAAATATTTTATCTTTCAACTAACATCCTTCTAAAGTAATTGCTTTCGGATTCTGCTGGCACATCATAAACTTGCATGTAAATGGAGCCAGCAAAGAGGAAACCGCAGTCGATCATAATTTTTTTATTTTTGAGGGTTCGAGAGTTTAGTAATAGAAACCTAAACACTAAAATTGAATTATCTGCCTTGACCAGAGCACAATTTAAAAATTACTCGCTCGGAAAATTCAATCAGCCCTGTGGACCAAGAAACAAGGATACCTTTCCTGCTTGCTCTTCCTCTTTCAGACTTATTTTTTTTTTTTTTTTGGCAGTTTTCCTGCTTCATGCGAAAGTAAATAAATAAAATAAAAACCCGAAAACAATTTGAGAAGGTGGCCTGAGTATAGAAAGTAAGGGAAGCCTGAACATCTTTAAAAGGCCGGCAAAGAAATGCCTAAGATGCTTAGTATTTTTGGTTTCTTCTTTCATTTTTTTTGTTTGGTTGCTCGGGCATGGAAAAAATTTACACAATTTAATGTGTTTTTTCTCGGTTGCTTACAAAGGCTTCGAGGAATTCCAGGGCTTACTCGTTGTGTGTGTTGACTCTGGCTTTAAGCTGCTCAACTGAAGCGCGAAACGACAATTTGCGCTTGTTGTTTATTCCCCTCCTCCACTCCAGGTCCTTTTCCATCGTCACTCCCCATTTCGGTCCCCTTCCTTTCCTCTTTTTTGGGGTTTCTCCTCCGCATTAGCAGCGGTAAGCAGGCCGTGGAAAATCACTTGGCCGCCTAACTAAATAAACGATTTTCCACCCGCCACCCGGCCGCTTTGCCTTTGGCCGGTTAGCGGTGGGTGTTGCTCTGGCTTAAAGCATAGACAAGCACCTGAAGAGCCTTGCATGTTTACAGTTTGTTAGTTTATTTTGCACTTACTGGTGCCACGCCCTCGCCACGCACCAAAAATGGTTACCACTTAAACTTTAATAATGACCCGGCCTGCCAGGGAGTCAAGGTTAAAATGCCGCTTGCCAAAAATCTTTACAGATTTGGGAAAACGCTGAGGGTCGCTCAATTTCTGTAATCATACACGCCTTGGAGTGTCCTTGGCGAGGACACCGACACCTATAAACTCTTAAAAGTACACCGACAAAAAAGGATCATTAATTTATGTCAATTCCATTGTTTAAAAGCTATGCTCTTTCCACACGCTTTTCTCAGTGGGCGTTCATTTCCCGTACGGGAATCTCACAGACTTGCTTTTAAGGATCCTTAATCCTGCTTATTTCCACCGAAGTAGGAGAAAATGGCTACATGAAGGAGTTTCAGCTCTCATTATTTATACCATGACATTGGATAGCTATAAGAAAGCATTTCCTGTTTGCCTTGCTCTGAGGCTAAATTTCAATTGGATTATTTATGGCAACAACCGCAGTTTGAGGCATTTGAGGGTATTCGGGCTTTCATCTCCCTGGAAAGAAAGTCTGTTGAACATTTTCACGTGTGTGACATACAAGCACAAACGAACACAAATTCATTACGGCAGCAACATCGAATAATGGCTTTGTCTGTAAGTAGCTTGTGATTGAATTGAGCCAGCCCCACAGGACCCCGAATCTCCTTTCTTGCCCCACCTGGCAATCGTTGTCCACGTGTGTGTTTTGTGTGCCTCGGTGTGTGTATGTGCAAGTGTGTGTGTCTGACAAGCCGAATGAAAAATGAAATCAAAGCATTTAAAGCGCGACATGCGCTGACAATGTAAACGACACCAACGCTGTGACTCTGGCTCTGACAGGATTCCACTCGCACCCAGCAACGAGCACCCTTTATGCTCCTCGCCAAGTTGGATTAGCACGCCAGATCCTTTGGTTATTTATGTGTGTGTGCCCCATAAAAAACGCGCATAGATCCCTTCAACCACACACACTCGCACACCTACAGCCACTCGGGAAAATTGTACATACAACTCGGCACCCACACTCACTCACTCGCCATGAAACCTTTTCAATTATTTCTCTCTGCAGTTTGCTTGGTTTTGGTTGTTGGTTTTAGGTTCGGAACCATATCCAGGTATATTTGGTTAGCTCAAGCAAACTCTAAACTTTTCAAATCCGGTATATTTGGAATTGCTAAAATGTATCTTTAAATATGTGCAACATTCTTTTTTCTAAAGGGTTGATGAAGTTTTATTTTTGTAATTTAATTTCCATAAATAAAGTTATTCAATATAATATGTTTTCTGACACCTATCATAAATTTCATAATTCATCCGTAGTACTTTAATTTTTTGTTAAAAAAAAGCCTTAATTAATATTTTGTTCAGTTTTTGGAAGTCTGAAGTGCTTCCCAGAAGCTTTGATAATCTGCCATTAGAAAAGCGATTCATCATAAATTCATAAATCCATATCCCAATACACCCGTATCCAGCTCATGCCATTCCCGTGGCAATTGCCCCACATTCTGTGCAATTATCATTGTTGACATTAGAGGGATCCAGTCTCAATCCCATTCCATTGCAATGCATTGGTTGTTCCGCTCATTACAGGGCGAGTGTGCGTGGCCTGTTAGCGCCTAAAAGCAATTCGTTGTAACTATTTTCAATGGGGTCCTAGCCATTAATGTCTCTTTGCGTAAACAATTTTAATTTCCCTCCGACGGCTGCAAGTTTTACACTCACATTCCCGTCCCCATTGTCTTTTGCATTCGCAGTCGCAGTGGCGGTCGCAGTCTCATTCGCATTCGACGAGGTGACAATCCCTGGGGTGGCTAGTTCGCCATCCTGAGGCACACAATCCGGTGGCAAATTATGGTAAAACATACAGGGGGCGTGGTTGCGGCAGGCGGGGGCACACGAAACGAGAACTTGGCATGCAAGCCAGGCCATGTCAGAGCAAAAGCCAGGGGAACAGTCAGACACTCCTGGCATGCCGTTTGTCTATCTGGCACACTTTTAGATAAAGTCCAGTGACTTTAATAAATATTGTTTTACAAAATGTTGATAATAATATATTTTGGCTATTTAGTAGTCCTTTGAAAATGTATATGGTGGTGTACTTACTTCGGATTTTGTTCAGTGCCTGCCTGACTCCACCTTTATGCCAGTCGCTGTAAGTGTCTTCGGCACAATGCAAGTGACAGTTTATGGCATGCAGGTATGGCATGCATTTTATTTGCTTTCGATTAGACCCAACTAGCTGTCTTGCCTGCTACTGCAGTTTGTTTGCCATTTGTTTATGGCGACTAATTTCGTGTTAAGAAATTTGCAAACAACCCAGCCGGGACCGAGCCAGTATTCAGCTCATTCTCCGACCCCATTTGTCATGCCTGAATGGGCGTTGGTTTTCAAAAAGAGTGGAGCAGTCTAGACAAGGATCGCACTTTCGCATGAGTCAGCCTGTCAGTGGCAGCTGTTCGTCCGTCTGTCAGCCCGCCCTGAACTTGAATTTTAAATGTTCCAACCGCAAACAACATGTGTGTGTGTGGGATGGGCTGTCTGTGGTCATTAAATGTCAGCCACAGACAAGAAAAAATCAAACGCAACCTACCCTACGGCGCCACCGCATTTTACGCATTAATATGCCAAGAATGCTCCTTTGCTAAATGATGACAATAACTGTCAAATTTGACGTTTCCTGAACATTATTTTAGGCCTCCGTGCATTTTAAATCATTTCATACTCCAGGCTACTGTTATTCGATAATTGAATCGCCGAATAAAATGAATAAATATTTATAAATGAGCGCCAAATTCAGGAGGACTTTATTATATTTTAAAACACCATTCATAGCGTATTCTTGGATATTATTTTAAAATATATATGTTGCCAATCTGTTAATTAGTTTATTTAATGGGTCGTAAATCATTTCACGAGAGCACCGATTTGAAAAACGCTATATTAACAAATTTCCGGACTTCCATGTGATGATATAGTCACGTACTCTGGCGTCATACGCTGCGTATGCGCAACAAATCGGGTCCAAAGCCAAATAAACATAATTTTCTCCTTTTTTACACTGTCGTTGCTGTTGCAGCTGCTGGCCCATCAACAATCAAGCTAAAAGCCACGTTCAGGTGGAGTTCCCCTCTCTTGACCGAATGGATGAGCTGTGAGCTGTGAGCGTGTGTGTGTATGTGTCGCATATGTAACCATGTTTGCCCGGCCAGATTAAAAATTATGCTTTGTTTGCCCAACTGTCAGCAGAAAAAGCAGACACAACAACAGCGACAACAATACAGGACGGCATGGCGGAGCTCCTAAAAAAACGAGCTGAATAAAAAACTGGTGTAAAAACTTTTCTGGCCTACACACAGTGACAGTGACAACAAACCAAACAAAAGTTTGGCAACAAAACCGAGTTTCGTTGTTCTTACCTTGCCCCGAAAATGTGTGTCAGCTGATACATAAGAGCCATCCCAACGCCCTCCCACGCATCATAATAATTTTTTTTTTCGTCTTTTTCGTCGGCCATACTGTTGTTGGTAGCAATCAGCATTTTTCTTTATTTCTGGCCCGTTTTGCAAGCTGAAGTTTATTTTGTAAACATGCCACTAAAAGTTTTCCACTTTGCTCTAAAATACTCAAACCGAATGCCAACACCAGCGACAACGTGTCCCACTCATCCTCCGCCTCCCCCAAATGCCCTTTTGCCCATCTTTCTGTTTGCTGTTTTTTAGTTAATTTAAAAAGTTTCTTTTTTTTTTGCAGCCCCTGTGCTTGGGCTTCTGTCGTTTCTCGTTTTTGATTTGCAGCAGTCAGAAAAATTGGTAAACGATTCGTCGAAACGTTGTACAGCACGAAACCCACACTAGCACGCTGGCATATTTTGAAGCGGTATTCGTAGTTGTAGTTGCGGTAGCTCGAGTCCTGGGAAAACTGACATTTGTGCGCCTTGCTTTCCCTTCTTCTGTATTTTTCTTTTTTCCAAGGAATTGCTTTTACAGTTTTCTGTTCGTTTGCTTTGCTTTTGACTGCTGCTGCTCAAAATGTTTCTTTTATTTATGTGCTGTCACCGAAATTGAATTAGAAATCGTTTGCGGTGGCAGCCAAGCCCGAGGTCAAAATGAATCTTAGCTCAGTAAGTTTACTCTGACATTATATAACTAAAGTCTTTAAAAGATTCGCAAGCTAAGCTTAAAGCTTATTCAAAGTTTTATAAAAAAAATTCTTCATAAAAAATGTTCATAAAAGAGTCTTTGTTTTGAAATAAACCAAGAAATATCATATTAGAAAATTCTAAGCATTGAAAACAAAACTTCTCCTTTTTGTCTAAGCAGTTTCAGCTCTTTCATACAAATAGCCACAAATAGTCACGTTAGAGGGACAAAATGGACCGCTTTGGTTACCAAAACTCTCGGCATTGTTCATTGTTTGCCATTCAGCTAGAGCCGTTAACTGCACTCGTGAAACTGCACGTTCGCCTTTAATTAGATTTCATTTGAGGCATGGCATCGTGTCCTCCCCCAAAAACCCAGTCCCTAGTCACAGCCACCAACTCCCTCCGTTTTTCCTTGCTGACAGTGGCCGTGGCATCGACGTCCGTTGACAACTGTGTTCCGCCCCTTTCTTCTACTCTGCATATTCAACTCTACTCGTCTCACTCGGTGTTTGTCAGCGCAAAATTTTTGCGCTTTTTGCGTGAAAAATGATGGAAAATAATTTGCCAACGATGCTGTCCTTTGCCGGCGAGAAGGACCCTGAGTAAGTGGGTCGTGAACGTGCGTTTGACGTGGCCATTTGGCGCACCTTCACTGTGATAGGGGGAGAGATACGAAGATTCAGGGACGGGCTGAGAGGGGATGGTTTGTTTTCCACGCTGCCATTTCTCTTTGTGTGTATTTAGGTGAAATTTATTTTACTAATTATTATGTAAGCGCCGGCGTTTGGAAGCATCGAGCACTCCAGCGGCCAACGGCATCAAGTGTTAGTTAATGAAATTAAAGAGTTTCTAAAGTGGGCCACGCCCACATAAAATATTCCCTCTGGCTCTGGCTCCTCCTTCTTACCCCTTAATTTTTCCCTTCGTAATTTATGTGGCAGCTGTGTTCGGAACACTTTAAACCCTAGCATAACATAAATGATCGATAATTTATACTCACCAAATAAAGTTAACCTGGCTGAACGAAAGCTCCAGCCCCCCCACTTCCAGCGTTATGATAATGTTCCGGTTTTAACTCAATTTCATATACCAATGCCGGTGAAATCCCACCGGCCCAAAGTGGACAGCAAAATAAATTTTTACACACATCTACTGAATACGTTATACTATAGTGGTATATAGTGGTATGTATATTTTTTATAGCTCTCTGGGGATAATCAGCGGAGGAGAGAGTGGAGCATCAGTAGCAGAGCTAATGTAAAGTCCAACACAGACACATAAAAATGAGAATTTATGCATTTTTTTCGAGGCTGAGACCAGTGAGCCAGAACAGTCAGCCAAATAAAGTAGCCACCGAAGGGAACAGCCTGCCAGGCGGTGGTAGTGGGGGACTGGAGCCGCAGAGGTGACACAGGTGATGCTTTTGTGGATTTGTGGCCAACATCGTTTATTACAGAAGCGGAGAAACAGGAAATGCGCACATGTCGCTGAGGAAAAACTGGCCACTGTCCATAATGAAGTTGTAAAAATTGCATAATTTTATTTCTTTCTTTTCCGTATTAATTTAAACATTTTTACCTCTCGCTGGGCAAAAGTTTTGTTCGTTTATGCAAACGACACATTCAGAAAAAAATTGGTTGACCACATTTTTAAATGTTTGGTTGGAAAAAATATATGCTTGACTTCAAACAATGGATTTAAATGTTCAATTAAGGGAAGCGTTGAGGGAAATGAATGGAAATGTAAAGGGACTTGAATTTCATTTAAGGATCAACTTGTAAAACCGTGTGCACGTTTTCATTGACACAAATAAAAATTGATAATGGTTCTGATGGTAAGATGCCTCCTTAAAAAACATAACCCATCATAATATTTCCATTTTAGTATCTCTCCCAGAAAATTCGTGCCGTTTGCCTAATTAGCCAAATAAACCTTATCTCTTGGCAGACTTTTTCTTGACTTTGCTGCGTAAACGCCTTTTCGGAACAAAGTTGCAAATGGCTAATTAAAAATGTATAACTTTTGATGCATAATTAAATTTTATTTGTTCGTTACCTCAGACAGAAAAAGGCAACTCAAAACATTCCCTCATTTAAAGCCCAACAAAATGTTTCTTCAAATTTGAGCAAACAAGGTGGGCATGAAAAATTGCAATTAAAAATGAAATGGACCCAGAATAAATACAAGTGGAAAGGCAAATAATTGAAAATAAAAATGTACTGTAATAAAATAAAATAAATACCCAATGAAAATTTAACCAGGTTACATTTTAATAAATTATTATTAATTACATCGAAAAAGGACACTTTATTCGATGAGCCAGCGTATATAATATTTTTCATTGAATTAAAATTATATACCTATAATATAATAAAGAGGACACTCACCTGGCTTAAAACCATCGGAGTGCTCGTGCGAATTTCCATTGGGAATTGCTCCCACGATTAGGCATACAACTAATACCAATATCCTGGACATGGTTCTGTTTCTGCTAGCGATTCTGATCCCGATGCAATAACTGTTGAGTTGGTTGTCTGTGGCCGGGCTGAGTAGGACCCACTAAGCCAGCATTGAATATGCAAATAAATTGGGTTGGCTCTGCTCAAACATGGCTTCAAATATGCAGGCTCGTTGCTCTAATTTGCTTCCTCAATGATTTGTTGTTTGGCGTTTTATAGCTTTGCTTTTGCTTTCGTTGCGTTTTGCGTTTCACTCTCGTGCTTCTGTTTTTCACTTAATTAAAAACTTTTCCGCTGCACATAAATTCATTTTAATATTTACAAACATTTTTTGCCAGGCTCCTCGGCTGCGCGACGGTTGTTTGTACAAAACGCATAACCGTTAAGATGAATTTTTAATAGAATTTGACGAGGCTCGACTTTGGTCACCACTCTTATATATGTATATATATATATGTTTATATATGTAGGTATTTTTGTCTGTGGCACGGCTTGCTGTGTGTGTGCTTGTTTATAAATATTTAAAATAAAACGCGCACGTGTTGCTCATTTCGGGCTCTTTTCTTGCCCGCTTTGCATTAAAAATGTAATTTCAAATCCTTTTCCTCATTCTGCAAGCTTAGCCAGCAAGCTTTATCATCCAAGTGATAACTGAAATGAAACAGATAGAGACAGTTCAACAGTCAGAAAAGGTCCGCAAATACTCGTACATACATATATGATAGCAACGTTTCATGTGGTTAGTTGGGTTTTAATTAAAATTCTCGCATATTTCCCCTAATCCACTAAGCCAGTTGCGCCTTCGGTGGATTTATCACCGCTGCTCTGCCATAAATAAATGCTCATTAATTTGAAGGCCATTACATAATGCCAGGACACACACAGGGAACAACTTAATGCCAATCAATAATGATGGATTAGCCAGAGACGCACACAGAAGGACATCCCTCTATCTGTTCGGGTTTGGCAAATGAATAGCCCAAGTTTGGCCCAGAAGGGAATTAATTGCAAACGAAAAACAAACAAAACACTGCAAAAAAATGTATAAAAAATTTTTAATTTTAGATAAATGTGTAACACTATTTTATTGACTAGAACAGTAAAGTTTTTCCAGTGGAATGTACACAAAAAAATAAAGGATGAGAAAAAGCATCAACTGTCCATGACATTTCTAGTTCCTCTGTCAATAGTCTAATGTATGGCCACATTCTTGAGGAGAGGAAACCCTAAACCATCACATCGCACCCCCACCACCCACCTGCTAACTAACGGTAATTGACAAAAGAGTCATGAAAACTTTGACTCGAAAGTTGTTGCCACGTTTTTGTTTAACACGCAGCCAAACAAGCTGACAAACTTGTATGACAGCTAGTCAAGCGAACTTCTCCCGCGTCCTGGAAAAAAGGCAGCAAAGGACATGGAAGGAAGGCCGGGAGACGACAGGAAGTGAGTGCAGGTGTGATGGGGTCAGAAGAGCAGCAGGTAGTACCAGCAGTCACACACAGCACCTACATCTACTCCCTCCGAGGAGACCAGGAACAGCGCCAAGTTGTGTTACTTGAGCAAGTTTGCATTGGGTAATTAAGAGCTGTGCAAGTGTTTATTGAGAGATTGTCGGGGGCGAGTATCTCTACTTACGAGTATGTGTGGCCAGGGGAAAAAGTTTAGTTTTTCCACGCCGAGAAGGCCGCAAAAAGGAATCAGGGGATAAAAGTTTTGCAGCTAGAAACGATTAAGTAAGACAGGATACCATCTTCATTATAATTCTGAGACTAAACGCCGAAAAAAAGCCTCTTTAAATGAGTTATACAATGTATTTATCTATACATTAAGTTACAACTGTAAAGCTAAAATGTCTTTTAGCCTTAAATAAGAGACCCTTTGATATGAATCTAGCCAAGTCATAACTCTTCCGCTTTTTTCCCCTATTTGACTCGACAAATTCCAAGTCACTTGGCTAGTCAGTGAACCCATTCTACTAAGCCTATGGAAACAGTCAACAAATGGCACATTAGACACCGCCACAGAAAAAACAGGCAACCAAACAAAAACCATTGACAACCCACCCCCCCAAAAAACCCCCCCCCCCCCCCCCAAACAAACCCCCCCCCCCCCCCCCCACAAAAAACCCCCCCCCCCCCCCCCCAAAACCCCACACCCCCACCACCCCCCCCAATTTTTTCCCCCCTTTTACCAAAATTATAATACCCTCTGCAAGGGTATAAAAACTCAGTCAATTATGCCTACAATATGCACACATTTCAAAACGATGCCAGCAACCTGAAACTGAAGCAGCAAAAACAACAGCTGCAGTAAGGACAACACGGATATTCCATAAAACTATAGCACTGTTAAACAATAAAAAAATATGCAGAGTCTGCTGGAGGGGAAAAAACAGGAGAACAAAACCCAACCAAGCCAAACAAAATGAAATGAATGAATGAAATGAATGGTGAAAGCGGAGTCGGGGTAAAGAATGGAGTTAGTGTGAAGTTGGTTGAATGTTTTTGCCAATAGCTATACAAATTTTTGCTTCTGAATTTATTTTAGTTGGGGCTGACGAATAAATCCAATTATTCGAATTATTTAATTTAAAAAGTTCGATTTTTATTCACTTTCATTTATTGTTGGAGTAGGTTTTTTTCATAACTTTCAAAGAAATATATAATAAAAATGGACCTTTAAATACATGAAGAGTATTGCAACTTCGACTTTGTTGCTTGGCATTTTTCGTCGGTTCTTTTTCGTTGCAAGTTACCTGGCAAAGCCTCTGGGCGCTTAGCGTATAAATTGAGCGCAGCAATTTCATTTAAATGTGCACAATAAACTTAGTTCATGACCCTCGAGCATTTGTGTGGCTGTCTCGTTCGGTGTTGTGTATCATTTATGTCTGCACATCGTCTAAATTGTAAATCACATTAAATTTGCGAGCAACATGCATAATGCAGCCTGTGCTGGGCGAGCTGAAACCGAAGGCAACGAGCCAAGCGAACGACAGTTACAGCAGGAACCGGAAGTGCAGCACAAACGAACCACACATACACATAAGTGATTTTTTGTGGGGCAATTGAAACGAAATGAATTGCGGTTGAAGAGTCGGCGGCCGGCGAACAAAGCAAAAGCCAGGAATATGAAATAAGAAAGGAAAGCAGGAGAACTCTCAGCCCCCGCTGTGAAACTTGTGCGGGAAAAACTGTCGCGCTTGGAAATCGATAAGCATGGGGGCTTACCCCCCTAAAAGTATAAAGGTAATTTAGTCGCTGACATGCTTTTCAAACTGCCAAACGATTTCCATTTTCTACCCACTCTTATCGAGATTTCCTTCTTTTGTTTTTACAGCATTGCATTTGATTTGCATTTCCACCGCTCGATCTGCCTCCACCTCCACATAGTGGGTGATCATCTAAATCCGTCTGCATTTGTCAGGCTATTTGGTATAATTTGACAGCAGGGAAAGTGATTGGCTAAATGGAAATTAATTTGGAGCAGAAAACTGAGAGCGGATATACGATGGAATATAAAGTCGGCTGCATCGTGGGCACTTCAATTAAATTCGCCCTTCAGCACTCTTCCCCGTGGCATAAAAATTTAAGCAATATTTTAAAAGCCCATCTACCGTCGGCTGCATATTTTATAGTTTATATTTACATCGGACGGACTCTGTGAGCAGCGGAAAATTTCAGAATGAGCTGGGGAAAGGATTGGGCTGAGTGGCGAGCTCCACTTTTGCACCTGCAACAATTTCTCCAAGCCCTCGTTTTGGATGGTTTCTGACTTTTTTTCGAAATATTTTTTTCTTCTTTTTTTCCTGCCTCAATTTCCGGCAAACTGCCGACACGGCTTATCCATCCCAGCCCACTTCTGTTGCCTCCGGCCTGGACCATGCCCACTTTCATTTCGACTACACGCTCAAGTGAACTTTGCTAAATAATACAACAAATTGTGCAGTGGGGCCCATAGTCGAGTACACTCGACGCAGAAAAAATTTTAAACATTTTTGTTATATAAAATATATACACATTTATATATTTCAGTTTCTTGCATTTTTAGTGGTGATGGGGGGAGAACGACCTAAATATTTGCTATGCTGTTAAATTACAACAGAAAAATACAAACTCAGCACTGAGGGCGAGAAATAAAAGGCAAAACTAAATCAACAAACGCCTCCAGGCAAAAGGCAGACATTATGAAAATGGCGACAAACGACCGGAAGTGGCCACCAACGCACACACACGACAACAAAGCTACACACACACATACTCGCATATATGGGACATGGCATATAGGATAGCGTATAGCATAGCCCTTAGCTAACCTGGCTCTGACTTCCTGCGATTTAAATATGGCCAAGCCGCAGCGCCAAAGCCAAAAGCCAAACAGACGACAACGCATGCAAACAGCGGGACAGAGAGGGCTGGGGTTGACCTAGGAAGTGGGTGGGTCGTGGAAGCTAACCAGTGAGCAGGTGCCGGAGAGTCGGAGGAAGCAACCAGCTATATAATGAGGCTGAAGCCAGGCTCGCATTTGCCCGCTGCTCATTTCCAGGTCGACATAATTTGTCCATAATTTGTCTGCGTCTTTCACGGCGGAAAGGGAGCGAGCGGGAAAAGTGTGGGAATGGGAGCAAATAGAGGGGTGGAAACTCCGTCTGAGGGTTTATCTATGCCCTACTGGGAAGCTATTTATGTCCTCTTTTGGGCTCCTTTCACCCCACACAAAATTCATCCGGAGCCACTAGGGGAAATGTAAATTATGAAACTGAGTCGATTTTTAATATAGAAATTTTGTGAAAACATAATAAAAGCTACACTTAGGGCAAAACCTTCCAATTATTTTGATGGAGCATTTTCAAATTATATTTTAAAGCTTAATTCAAATTATATTATTGTAACAAAGGAATAAAGGAAAGGAAGAAAGGACTTTAAAGGAAATGGAATTATGTCCAAATTTTTGTATTTGTAATGTTTAATATTTTTTTTATTTAACGATTATTAGCACTGTGGGGGCCTTTTTCTTTAAAGTGCAATAGGTAACATAGATTACTAAAATATTTTTTGCTTGTGTAGGGGCTAACGCAATGCTACTGAGAGTGTGATAAGCGACATGCACACGTGTAAATGACCTACTTAGCCACGTTTCTTTGCTTTTAGCCCGCCTGACCATTAATCTAAACCATTTTGGACACGGCTCCAACAATTGCCGTGTTGGCCCCGGTGTTAACAACTTTTTCACGGCTCTCAGTGACCACGAACTAATTAAACGGGACGGCGTCTAATCATGTTGATTGTGTGACCACTGATTGATTGATTGATTGATAGCATGCTTGGCACGGCATTTGGCAAGCTCTCTTAGCTCTTAATCGGTTTGATTGGGAGCTGCAAGCCTGTACCTGACGTTTATTAATACCTCGTAGCAGTATATCGTAATAAAAGCTTTAAGGAAAATTTGTAAAATCAGAGTCACAGCACAGCGACAACAATATTTTTATTTTTAATATATTCATGGCGCTTGGTCACCTTCTGACAACGAGAAGAACAACACTGGTAGCAGCAGCAGCAGAAACAACAATAACAATAACAATAAAATGCAGCAGTAAGAGCAACAGCTGCAATGACAATAACTCCTGGCGTTGCACATGCACCAACACACACTCATACGCACCCTTCTTGCACACACCTATTCACTCAGCCATTTGCTCTCATAAGTATGCTATAATTTTTTCTTGCCGCCTTGTAACAGAGTCTGTGGATACACACAATCGCATGTACATATGCGGGGTATGCCCCTGTCGGTGCGTATGTGAATACATCTCTTTGCAACAACAGCAGCTGCAGTCGCCGCCAGCCATGGCGCTCCACTACCTCCCACCCCCCCGGACCGATCCGTACACTCGTTTGTAATTGAAAATGTTTTGTTTTAATTAACTGAAGCGAATTTTTACAGCTGACATGTGCGATTATAACATGGTGTTTGTGTGACTTCTAGGCCTTCGGCGAAAGCATCTTTAAAGAAGAACCTTCGCTTATTGTTATTATGATGCGCTTTATTGTCACGCGAAGCGCGATTGCCAGAGTCTCGAAATACTTTTCATATTTCGCAGCGCTCTTCTGCGGCTGGCGTCAAATTTATGTTTACAGCACAAGTGGGATGTGCAATGAAAAGCTCGCCGAAACAATGCCAGAAGGAAACGGATGTCTGTCCTCTATGTGTGTGGGGGGTGTGTGTTTGTGGGCGGCACTCAAAATGTTTGGGTTATATGAAGACATAAAAGTGCTTTATAATAAAGCAAAGCGTGAAATAATTCACAGCGCTATGTGTGGTCTGCTCCAAGCAAAACCAAAAGACTGAGACACAGCAGCCACAAAAGCTGACAATTTTTATAGTCCCTCCAGAATGCACACACATACACGCCCTGGTAATGATGTTAAATAAAATATTGTTTATGTGGCAACATAATAAATGGCCAACTGCCGCCAACCGACTCGTAAAGCACACACCTAGACATTCGCACTCACATCCTCTTTCCCATTCACATTCACATTCACATCGACATTATTATGACCGAGAGCAACTCATAATGGTTTATGTATCTCGGCGTCAATAGAGGCTCACGGAATGTTCTTCTCAGCTGGTTTCTCTATAGGTGTTGGCGCACTTGACAATTACAATAATGACAGATGTGTCCGACGTGCTGGGGAAACCATTGGTCCCCTTCAAGTGTAAATAAATGTTTAGACGCATGTTTGTCTCGGACAAAGAGAAACGGAAAGGTTATAGGCCTTAGGTGTGGCGGCTACAGAAGTCATATAAATTATGGCTAGCTGTTGACCTCTTAAAGCTAAAGGTAATTTAATGCGCTTAAAAACAAACGAAATATATAAAACTATCAGATTTAAAACTAGGATTCATTTTTTTATATTTTAAATCTACTATAAAATGGTAATAAAATAAAATAAAAGTATAGTAAGGCTTGAGTATCGTTGGAATAAAACCCCCATTTCCAGGTGCAGATTATTTCCATTACTTTGTATATTGTTTTATTATTTAGCCACTTTTTGCCTTCACCTATTTCCGTTGCCATTTTTTTCACCATCCGAAACGAGTGACCTAGTTGAGCCCGGAAACCTTTGCCCACCTCGCACTGCGCTGTCATGTTAAGTGTCGGACCCCGGATCCCGGACATGGACATGAACACGGGCAAGGTCTTGGGACCCCGCTCCAACCACAAAATCTCCTGGCTCCAGAATCCGGCCACCCCCTCTCCAAAAACCCCAACACCCAAAAAAAAGGGCAAAACGCCGGCACATTGTGTCCGCCTTCAAAGTTTTTCCTTTCATTCAGAGGACACAAAAATTTTCTAATTTATTATTTTGCGCATTTAAATATTTTAAGTGTCCCACAGGATATGAACTCTCTTTTCATTCCATACTTGGCCCCCTTGCAGCCCCCTTTTAAAACTTGCAAGGACACTAAAATTAGTCGCCTCGCCGCACCCGCCCATGTGTGTATGGCATCTCGCTCCCTACTGCGCCACATATATTATCATATACGCCAGCTATCTCTTTCGCTTTTTGGTGAGCAGCAGCCACGTTACAAGTTAATATAATTTTAATGAAAATTAACATGAAGCCAGGCACTTTTTGCCACGCTTTAATTTCCCCAAAGACGCGCCCCGCCGCACATGTGTGGGCCGAGGGTCTCGGTCTGCCCCTCGGTCGAATCCTCTCTTTCTGTGCCACTCTGGTGCTATCTCTGTCACTTGTTCGTTCTTGGCTGGTTTATTGCACACGCTGCTCACTATTAAGCGCATAGTTTACCAGCTGCCTTCATTTTTATTCCCCTCTCACATAAGCTTTTTGCCTAATTTGTTGCTGTCGAGTACGTTCTCGTGTTGGGATTTACGCAACTAATTTCACGTAGGCAAAATTAAAAGGATGCTTCCGACTAACGCCTATGACGTCGGCTGCCTGGGGCGTGGCAAACACCTGGCTTTGATTTATTATACCCGTTGAGTTCAGTTCGGCTGAGTTCCGTTGCAGGCGCAGCCAGATGCTTCTGTGTTTACCTTTGGATTCGCCACACCAGCAGGAGCTGGGTCCTTTGTAATTTGGTCATGCTGCAGCGGATCAAATTGTACTCCTGCATATACACACAGAGCCAGCGCCACTTTGATCAAATTATCAATCAAATTTCAATATGTCGCTGCCCTTTGACGCCAGTCCTCTGGGTCAGGGACTCAAACAATGCCGCAAGATAGCTGTGAGTCCTATTGTGAGTCCTAATACCGCTGCATTTCGCTCCACTGTGAAACATTTTCGACAACGCAGTGTGGGGGTCAATAAATACCAATCATTCAAGTGATATGAATTCATAGGTAACCATACCATTTGTGTTTTTTAATGATAAAACCCACCAAAAGTCCTAGTTCTTTTTCCTTAAAAATCCTAAATTATTCCTCATTTATTATTCAATCTGCAATTAAACGAAAAAAGTGGAACAGCATTACAATCTAATCTACAGAGAATCATTTCGGACTGTGCAAAAACAATATTAATATTTAAGTTCGTCACTCAAGGACCCCCACTTTTGCCATTAGTCATTAGTCCTGTCCAGCTAAAAGATAATCAGCAACAAAAAGCCTCGAATCATTTTGGTTTTAGCCAAGTTTGTTTTTTTTTTATGCCAGACGGAAAATATGCTCATTTATCAGAGCTGGAGAGACAGAGCAGCAAGTTGCCAGGCGATGCCCTCGAGAATCAGATTTTTCAGGGTCTGGCTGGCACGAAACGACCTTGACGGGAAGCAATTAGTTAATACATTTTGTAAGTAGCCTCGGCTAGCTTATCTGCAATCGGTAATAAATAAATTACATGACATTTTGCTTTCAGATTTGGCTGAAACAGGACATGGAACAGGATGTGGTGATGGTGGGAAGTCGAGAGGAGAAAGTAAGCAAAGGAACGAAAAGGGAAGGAGACGACGGGTGTGAAAGTAAGGTGTCGCCTTAGCACAATATCTAATAGTGACTGACTCTTTCGCTTGTCTTGGCCAGAAGATCCAGCAACTTAACGTGTCCTTCCTGGTCCTTGCTCCCTCAATCTCTGTCGGTTATTTTTTTGCTGGTGATTTTTTTATTGGCCCTGTCTGTCTCAGCCAAGTCTGTCTATCTAGTGGTGTCTGTTTGCTTCCCAGCTCGCATTTCGCAGTTTCCGTTTCCCGCCATGTGTCGTTTATTTTATTTGTTGCCAGCCTTTTAGTTCAGCTGCTGGCAAAATCGATTTTTTTTCACTCGTATTTGTATTTGTGTTTGGCTTTTGTTTTGCTCCTTGCCTGTTTGCCAAGAGGATATCAGTTTGATTTAACTGAAATTCAAACGGAGTCTCCGATTGAGACCCGGTCTGAGACTCGGCTTGATTGCAAAGCTCTCGAAAGTGCCGGGGAATTTGTTCAGTTAATGCCCGGGCATGTGTTGCTTGGTAATTTTTGAGGTGGAATGGGCCAGTCAAAGTTTCCGTATTGATTTCTTTATCCTCTAATTAGCGCCCCAGCTCAACTTTTGTAATTAGTGCATTGTATTTGAATTTCGGTTTCATTGATTTAACAATTAGGTGAAAGTTTCGCGCGTCGATTAAATTGAAATTATTTCGGGAGAGCGCTCTTAAATTCCAATTAGGCCCGGAAAGTGGCCACTGACAGATGTCTTGGAAACGTTTTAAATTAAAGCTTTTCAGAGGCTATAATTAAGCAGCATCGGCCTAATGAGCCAAGAGATCATCCTGCTTCCTGATTCCCATACTTGAGATTTTCCAAGCGCCGGAATTTTCCTGTCATATGTCAAAGTTGAGATGCCGTCGCCAGTGGCAAAGGAGCGTGATAAAACAAGCGACAAGAAAATAAAAAAATAAAATCTGGGTGAAATGACTACTCACACTAAAAGACATGAATTTATTATTTATTTTTTTTTCAAAATATTTATAGAAATTGTTTCGAGAAAAGTTACGTAAATATGTTAGACAAATAGATGTAGCATTAGCGTATAGAACAGAGGTATCGAATATTAAACATTTTTATAAATATTTAGACCCTTAATTAGAAAAACAATTTTGAAATGGAAAAAAAAAACTTCAAAAAAATATTGAATGATCATGTATTTTTTCTGAGTGCAAGTGGAACCAACAGAGTTGGCTTTCTCTTCCGCCCTTTTGTGCTGTGATTGGGCCCAAAAACACATGGATAGACAAAAGGTGCCGCCATCAAAGCGGGCTATCACATAAGTGGCTCCCGGAGTCGGCCCCCACCCGGGCATTCCTCTTTCGCCATCACATAGCTGACAGGCTTTGCAACAGCCCCAAAGGCTGCAACTTGCCAGCTCGTCTTTCCGTATTTTTCACCTGTTTTTTTGTGTGTTCTTTTCTTTTTTTTATTTTTTGGTAGCTTTGCACTCAGAGTTAGCCCAGTTTTTGGCTTTCTTTTTGTATTGTTTTGGCTCCCGCCTTTTACAAACGCTCTCTATTTTTTTCTCTTCTTGAATGCGAACAAGTGTGGGTGCCAAAAATAGAACACCTGGCAGATTTAGACGCTGATATGTTTGAAAGAGGTGTGTTTGCAGAGTGCCAGCCGCCTTACCAATTTGGGCGCCATACAAGCTAATGCGCTTTGAAGCCAACTGACAAACCATCACCCAGTTGGCACTCTGTTTCGGCCAGCTTCCGCCCACACCAAACAACCACCCATCTCCCCATTCTTTTCCAGCCTAAAGCTGATTGGGTGCGCCAAACCCTTTTTGTTAGACTGAGCAAGCGGGGTCGAGACCACATTAATCACATTAATCAAATCAAATTAGACGTCCGAAATCGATGCAAATTAACAGAGGAACGTCACTCGATATGTGAGCGAATCAATCAAAATCAATCGCCAGTGTACGCCTGAAATTGAATAATCGATTGGCATGCCAGAGCAAGCAAACAAATCCGAAAGCTGGGGAAGTATTTTGGTAAATTGTGTAAGCTTGCCATTTAAATGTTCTGGGCCGTATTGTGTTGTGCTTTCCAGGCCTATCGAATTACCAAACGTGTCGCATAAAACACAAAGCCGGTAAGGAGGAAAGCGGCATAAAGGAGCCGAATTGAGTGAGTGGGCGAGGAGGTATCGAGGCACGTGTGTCTTTTACATCGGCTACAGTATATCGCTTATGTCAGACCACGGGCCGCATTAAAGGCTACAAATCGGTTTAAGTTCCTCACACAGAACCAAGCGCACACTCGAATTTCGTTCGACCCCCAAACCATTCAGACATTGATTGCACTCACTTATTCATGATTTTTCTTCTTATTTCTGCGGCATTCCCTCTTTTTATATCTCCGTTGAGGGGAACAATAATACAGCAGTGTTCTGGACAAAGTCGTTCCCGAACACTTACTTGTTTAAAGAAGAGAGTATGTGGAGCTTATCCAGTGAATGGGAATTATGGCATCTGTCAAGACATTTTGGAAAATAGACATTAAAAATATACACACCATAAAATGGGTAGAACAACAAGTATAAGTACTCCAACAATGTTTAAAAGATAGACCTTTAAACTTTTAAGTTAAGTAAAAAGAAATGTCATTTAAAAATATATTTTGCAAGCAGTTCTCTTGGGGAAAATGGACTCGTAGGTTTCGATATTCTATTGAAATGCTTCAGGACCTTGGCCTTTGCCATTATACATACATATACTTTATTGCAAGCCCTTCAATAAATGTATCTACTGCTTTTGAGAGCAAACCTGGCCCAAAGGACTGCATTAACTACTCTAGATCCTTCTAAATATTATACAAAGCACTTAAATGAATGCACACATTTGCAGAGAAGCTCACACCGACGCACGTGCATATGTATGCAGGTGCGGATGCAAAGTGCTCTTAGCCGGATTCTCTGGTTGTGTTTCTAGTTCGGGCCATAAAATGCTCGACAGCCAGGGCGCGAAACAAATTGCATTAGGGTCCTGAACCCTTGCACCTGTGCATGTGTAGCCTGTATAGCCTGGCAGCTTGTGCGATTGTATGTGCATAGCCAAGGTAAATATGATAAATCACCAGAGCTCGGGTGTTTCTCCTTTCCATGACAAATGACGCGCAAGGAGCGAGATGTTCCGCAAGTTCTACTATTTCTCCCGCCTCTGCTGCTCCACATTCACAATAATCGATGCGATTTGATGAATGGCACGGTGGGTGTGTTGGCCATATAGAGCATATATTATGTGTACGAATATCAACATATTTATGTCTGTGGCATGGCGCATAAATATTCATTTTTATGGCCAAAGACAAGGACAAATTTGTCGGGCGGAAGCGAAGGCGGGCAGGCGCAGTTGAAGTAAGCTCGAATCATAAACGAAAATCACGTAATGCGAGTGCCCAGGTGTTGCTGCAATGATTTTCAATTTTATGCCTGAAAGTCATGCGCTAATTTTACCATTTTTCTCTCTCTCCAAGTTCCCCAAGCTTTTTCTTTAGCGCCCGGGACGTTTCTGTCTATTCATTGTCATTTGCCACACTTGCCGTGCTCTCAATTGACATTAATGACTTGGGCAAATTGGTCTAATTGAGACAGAAGGTGTTGCGCGCAGGTGAGTTTTTTAATTAGCCAGTGCCATTCACTACGATTTGCCTGGCACTGCCACTGATCTCAGAGTGAGCACTCCTTGATCCCTAACCCGGTCACGTTCTATTTTCTCTTTTACTTTTTTTTTTTTTGTGAAAAACATGTCGTAGCATAAGCAAGCAAAGCACTCAACCAGCGAACTTGACCTTTGCCTTTGACAGCGCCCCATCGGAAAACGGCTTATATAAAGTTGGCTTTTTGGTCAGGGCAGCATATCAGGATAAAACACTCTATTCCCCAACCCGCTGCCAAATCCTTCTCACCAATGGAGCAGGGCGAAAGGAAGTTTGTGTGCGAGCAGGGCAAAAATGCGTTGAGAATATAAAAGTCACGTAACTGGCTGTCGTTTCCTTTAGCGCCGCACACGCGCTTCACCCACACCAATACACCATACCCCATAGACCATATACCATATACGTCTACATCATTACCCGAAAACTAAGTCCCGGCATTAGCATTTGTTTGTATTCGGCTGCTTTGATTACGCTTCGATTCGAAAGCTAGGTAAAAAACTTTTACCAAAACTTTTCTCTTCACTTTTTTGGCCAACTTTTGGCTTGTGTGCGCCGGCAGAGTGGGTATTAGTGGGGCAAATGACTTTATTTATGTGTATTATGGAAATATGAAGTGAAAGCCAAAGGGGGTAAAATATGTTATGTACGATTCTATCGATATTAGAGCTTAGTTCAGGCCGAAACTCTAACCTGACTGGGGCATAAATACGTTTCGCTTGGGTTGGATTAATTTAAATGCAAAGTACTCCTGCAACCCGCTCTCGACTCCCGGGAAGCTCTAAATGCGAAAAGTTTAAATTTTTCAGACAGTCAAATGGCAAGGCAAATACTGATGATGCTCACAGCAGACAAAAAACAAACAGTCCTGGCGGAAGGAGGAACTCGCGCTCCTGGTCCTTGCTTATTTTTTGCCAATGGCAAAAACAGGCAACAGTCAACTTCAACTTTATTTTGATGGCGCGGTAAATTGCGGAAAAATATGTATACATGGCCAAGTCAAGGAAAACCAAATGAAAATATAAATGCTCTAACACATTGAGTGTCTTAACTGAAGCTGCAAGGTGGGTTATTTTATTATATGTAATATTATTTCAAATAAAGAGGCAGTCGAAACCTCTTATTTTTGAGAAAATCCGTGCACTTTGTTTTATTTTAAAAATCTCAAGACCTTTGTCCAGAAAGTCCATCTAACCTTATCTACCCTTATATTAAGGGTATGCCAAGGAGAAAAAATAATATCAAAAGACTGAGGCAAAGGCAAAAATGATGTGCTACACACATATGCGTGCAGGGGCATCATTTTCATATGCGTCGCAAAAGTTTTGCAAACCAAGCCAGGCCTAAACAGACGGATGTGGGCGTGGTTGGCCTCGGGTGGAAAGATGGCGGGGACGGACATGAGAGGAGGAGTCGACAGAGAGAGGGTCGCTGACATGCAAGGCGCTTACAATTTGAGGACTCCGGGCCGGGTGTATGTGTCTCTGGGAAATCTTTAAGCGCAGACAGGAAATATTTTGTTGCTGCCACTGGCATTTCTGCTTCTTAGCCACCATCATCATCATCAACAGCAACATTGTGGCTTCAGCGGCTTAGTTTTTTTTTGTTCGTGCTTGCAGAAAATCCTTTCGCAATGTCCTTGCTCTGTACACGTTTTAGGCCCAGTTTTTAGTTTTTTGCGTGTGTGCGCGTGTTTGCTTTTAATAGTCCTCTCGTCCTGTGTTTGCTGTTTACTGTTTGCTTTGCTGTCAGCGCTTTATGCGTGACAAACACACACACGGATACACTCTCGGCCACACACACGGACACACTTCAGACGCAAAACTTTGCGTGACTCGCGCATAGAAAATATGGCAAATAAAAAAGCTAAAACCAAAAACGGAAGGAAAATAATTCGGAAAGAAGAAAGTAACAAACAGAAATGGAAATGCTCACATTCGCCATGAAAATTAGCTGAGGTCGGGTCAAAAGGAATCCCTGATTAAAGAGTTAAGCGTTTGTCACGCCATTTCCCTTGGCCGCCCCTGCCGCCCTGAAGTCCTGCTTCCTTCGCTGCCCTTTTATCTGGGTTAATCAAATGTTTTTCTGGCATTTTCTGTCACTCTCAGCCCGACACTCTCCCACGCCGCCGCCCCCTTTGATGTTCATGTTTGTGTTTGCCCAAAATGTCAAACATGTCAAATTAATTTTCATATTTGTTTTGCTTTTTAGATAATTGAATGTCTCTTTTATTTGCTCATTTCCTATGCCTCGGCAAGTCTGCCCTCCCCCACTCTGTTTGCATATTTGTCTAGCTGTGGCTTCTCTTAATATTCTTAAACTCAGGAATGTTAAGTCGCCTCTGACTGACACGAGATTGCAGCTCCACATACGCAATGGAGATGTGGAAATATTTTACAAAATGTTTAATTGAATAAATACAACGAGAAAAATTGTTTTGACAAACAATTTTTGTCCTTAAATAGTTTAGAACTAGATTGAGATGGGTTAATACTTTTTATAATAGCAAGCACATAATTAAATTACCTAAATTAAATTATAGCTTAATCGATCAGCTCACTTATAATGCAATTTAGTTTATAATAAATATACACTTCAGAAACAATAGGTGTCCAATTGTCCTTGCTGTGTATGTAGGCGTGTACCAGTGCATGAAGGCTAATCAACTGGCCACCCCCAACCTGGATCTGAGAACCTTTGGCATATATACATATTTATGTGCATATAAACAATTACACTAAGTGCCGCAATTTACCAAGGGCCATAAATCAATAAGGACAAGCAGTTTGGGTCTCGGTTCGTTATTAATTATTATTATTGAAATATATCTGGAGCTCGAAACTGTCCAAGTGACACTCATATAGCAATCACATTGCCTTTAGCTCAGCAAACACTTGGAGTTATAGCCATTTGACAGTGTCAATAGGGACAAGTTATAATGCCCCCGATTCTTGTTGGTTCTAAGCCGAAGATAATCTCCACGAAACTACCACTAAAAATTAAGCAGAGCTCTTAAGCAGCTCCACTAAAGTGTGCGGCAGATATGCGGCCATGAGAACAGAAAAAAGGAGCTGTAGTGGTCCAATAGTATGCCAGTCGAGGACGGTGAGTGGCTAATAAAAAATGCAGGAGGCAGGCAGCAGGCCAAGCGGAAACGGAAATAAGTAAGCAGTCTGAATTTCAGACTATGAAATCACAAAAAGCCCGGCAGCTGCAGAAGCGCTTCCCCTCTCCCCGGCTCTTCTGGTCAGTTCTTCCGTACACAAAGTACATATTTTACTTAAACATAAGCAATGGCTATTATTTTAAGTTACCCACGCGCTCGCTGATTTAATTTCAGGCTATTATGCGCACACAATGCCAACGGTAAACGCAAAAAGAAACTGCTGGAAAATGAAAGGAGCCCGAAGCGGGAAAAACTAGCGGGAAAGCGCCATCCGGGTGGGAAAAGTTTCCCATCTAGACGGTGCATTTAATACACTTTGCATAACTAGCTGTCTGGTCTTTTATAGTTTTACGATATGATGGAATTATTTTTTGATGGAACATGCAGTAGCACAGAGAGGGTTTGAAAACATGGGGGAAATATTTACTTTAAAAGGTAATATTTAGAATCTGTAAAGTGGCTATAGGCAAGGTTTTTCGTATATAGTTAACGTCTATCTTCAATTTTTTTACTAATCTCTCTACCAAATTCAGGTACTCTAAAAATCATTGAAGGGTAAACCAGTTCGTAGCGAAAGCCATATCCCAACGTAGGGTCTGACAGTGAGTTAAGCTGATGTTGCTCTTCCAGGTTTTTTTTTCTGTTGCATTTTCTTGCCCCTCCAGATTTGGGTCGAGCTTCTGAATGGGTTCATATTCTTCTCGTACCTGCCACCCCTCCCCCATTTGAATTTCATTTTCTGGCCTGTCCCCCTTATGTTCTCCCTAAGGTCCGGCTTCTTTTATTTTTTCGTCCGATTCAAAATTGAAAGTGCATTAGCCTTTTCAGTTAATTTGCAGAGCAGCCGGCAGGATTCTGAACTTTTGATTGGCAGCACCCAGAATCGGATGCCGAAATCCGGATTAACATCAAGCCAGACTTAACGCTCGGGTTGCCATTTCAAAACAATTTGTGCTAATTTCCAGCCATGGTGCAGGCTGTAAAGCTGTCGAATGAAATATGGAAAAAATAAAGAGAGTGTAAGAAAAATATCAAAAGCTTCTTGGGTAGTTGGCTGAAAACGCCATGCTTAAAAAAAAGGCTATATACTTTAGGGCAGTGGTACTATAGTTTTAGAGTACTAATACTCAAGAATGAGCCAATAATTTAATGAATTTAGCCAAAATTAGCCTGCCTCATACACTTTTTTGACGAAAGGACACATTTTTATATACAGAAATTTAAGCCACCCTCCCGAAAAACAACATTAGCCCCGTCTAGACTGAAACCGAATGCAATGAATGAAAAATGAAAATTTCCGAGCGATTCTACATTCCAAATGGCGCAATGCCAATCCCCCGCGTTCTCAAAAAGTACAATCAAAGGGCAGGCCGTAAGCAGCTTTGATTACCAACGCTCACATCGGATTGTTTTCCAAACGCGGACCCCTTGCCTGGATTTTAGTTACCTTTTTTTCTGTTTTTTGTTTTTTTCTGTTGCTGCTAAGAGTTCAAGAGTGTGTATGCTTAGGCATTTGAAACCTGATTAGTTGTCAAGCACTTCAAGTGCCTGCGCTGCTTGTTGGTTGCTCTGCAGCTGTGTGTGAAATTTATTGTTTCAAGTTAATACCACTTGATGGATTATTTGGCTTTGTACAGTCAAAGCTTTGATTTCTCTTCTTGTTTGCTTTGTAATGTGATACTATATGTACCTACGTACGTACGTCTGTGATTTTTTTTTTTTATCCAGTGTGGTATATAAGCTTGGTAGATTAAAATATAAAGTCTTTCCTGATTGGGTAGATAAATACAATTATTTTCTAGTCAAAATGTGAGATTATCTAAGATAAATCCAATACAATGTTCAATTTTAATGAGATATTTTCTACTTAGGAAAATGCAAAACCCATAAAACACTTAAATATAACTTTCAAGTAAAAAATAGAGGCTTCTTAAAAGAGGCTGGACATGAAATATTCCTGGAGAGTTCCGCTATTAACTATTAAAATTAATTGTGAAACTTTTCACTCCCAGCTTGATGCGAGTCACACGCTTCGTCTTCCATTTGCGCCCATAAATCTCGGCTGTCTTCACACACAGACACACTGCTCCTTTGTCGAGCCACTGTCCTCGAGAGCCTGTCAACAAAGGACCAGTGAAAGTTTTCGTGTGTCATGACAATATTTACATGCTGCATTAAACTTGCTCCCTCCTGACAGGCAAAACTTTTGCAGCTGCTGCTCATGTTATTAAAGTTGCGCATACGCCAGGTTGTCCCCTGGCCAGCTTGATTTATGCGCGGCTCCTTGAGTTTTGGACCGGTCTTTTAATAATTTAAGCTCTGCAGAAAATCAGAGACGAGCTAGCCGTCCGCCCGGCTCCGTCTTCGTCTCCGTCTCCGGCTTCCTTTCTTTACTCTATCACCCCGCCTCTGGCCGGATGCCAAGCCACGTTGCGCTGACTGAGCCGAAAAATGCAAAAATTTCCTACTGCTACCTCACACTCCCCCTCCCTTGCCGAGCTTGCCCCATGTTGACAATGGCGGCAACAAAGCGCATTTGGCAAGCGCCTGCAGCAATGCAACACAGACACACACCATACACGATGGGAAACGCAGTGTGTGCTTGTGTGAAGACGTGCTCAGCAAAAGTGAAATGGCAACAGTATACGAGCATGAGTACGAGTACGAATTCCAGCCCATCCACGCTGCAAGCGGGTGTGAGAGTTGTATACTATACCGCATATATATAGAGTAACAAACAAAAAGGCAAAAAGAAATAAAAAGTAGGTTATGCACAGACAGCATTTTAATATGATTTCCATGGCTGCTTCGTACCCATTCTCCCGGAGAAAGTCAAACGCACTTCGAGAAGCCAGACTTTCCGACTAACTGACACCGAGACATCAACAAAAAATGATCAAAGGCAATGGGAAATACTATCTGTGCCATAGTCGCTGACAAATTGTATGACCCACTTTGTGGCGCCAGAAAAAGTGGTTTAAAAACATATAAGCTTTGAATTCCAATGGATTCTGTGACTGAGTGCATATTTATGGAATTATTTTTGTTTGAAATCTGCTATCAATACGAACAAATTAAACTTTTTCGTCTCGACAAATTCCTGCTGACAGCAAAAGTAGTCATCGAAAATGTATTTTGAATTTGTTTAAGCCCTTAAATCGTTCTTTGTTTTCTTTCTAACATGTATTTGGATAAAATGAATTATTCTTTATTCCTTAAAAAAAAGTTTGACAGTATTTTTGACCCTGTTCACAAAATTAATTTAAGTATTTAGTTAAATAATTTCGTTTCATTTATTTTAAACTAAAAGCAAAAGCTTAAAGCTTATCAACACAATTGTAACAAAGACCTTTAGAAGAGAAGCTAAATCATTTTACTTTTACTTTAAAACATAACATCTAAGTCGCTTTTCCTTCTAGAATCTTAAACATTTCATTTCGACTCTCATTTTACCTTTTGGTTATTAAGACACACGTACAATGTACATGCTTTTTTTTGGTCCGTATTTGTTCCTTACATGCACTTACCGCTTTTGGCCTGACTGTATCCTTTTGGTGCGGCGTTTACTCCGGTTTTTGCGCTTTTTACGGCCTTTGTAATAAAAGCAGCCCGCAGGGGTTAGTGCTGCTGCTCATGAAGGAGTTGCTCCTGCTGATGTGCTTTGCTTATTGTTGTTGCTGGGGGCGCGCTGGCGTTGAGTAAGTTTTATGCAACCAGCGAGACGCACACATCATATCAATGAGCGAAGGAGCAGAAGCAGGAGTTGGATACGGGCCTGGGCGGCAAGCAATTGAGCAAAAAATATGGCAAAGTATTTGGCGGGTGCGAGGCATAAATTTCGATTTTGGCTTTTGCTTTCGCCGTTCTCGGTTTTCAGTATTTGGGTTTCTCGTCTTCGAGCTTCGTCGCCGCCCGCCTCAAGGCCTTATTTAAAGTAGCAGCCGATGCGAACTTTATTTATGACTCAATAATGTGTATTTTGATTTATGCATTGTGGGCGCGTACTCCAGCTACCATACTCGCTATCCACACCATATACACTGGAACTGTAACTGTTGGCACTCACTCACACTCACTCATACACTTTATTGTTGCCTCCGGCCTGTGGACGCGATTTGCATAACAACACATCCCATATTTAACGCAGGCGTTTAAGATGTTTCTTTGCAGACACGTGCACTTTCCAATCACTTGCGGGTTAGCATTCAACAATTACAACTGCCAGTCTGCTGATCAATTAAACCATAAGCATATATCCTTATTGATGGAGTTGCACTTGTTTATTTTGCTGGCTGTTGGACATTACACTCTTTCGTTCGCCAGTTTACGGATGCGGACGGTCTACACTGCGGATACGCGATGTGAAGCGTTGCGATACGATGCCTCTACGAAGAGACAACGACAACGGTACCAACAACACGACAACGACAACGGAGCACGACGACTAAACAAATCCACGACCTTTTCAGTACTAAAGCGCCTGGCCATTCATTCGTGGTTTTGGCCGCGTTTGACATCGCCCCCCACACGATTCTGGATTCGGAATTCGTAATTCGGGATTCGTGCTTTTCGGGACGGCATTCGGGTCGTAGATTTTCGAAATTGCCGAGCCCACGAGTCCTTTCAGCTGACGAGCCCTGTAAGTGGGCCAACGCGCGTAACCAGTTCGCCATTCGACCTCGAAATCGAATGCCCATCCATATAAGAGTTTAAGCTAGAAAACTCACAAATCGGAGACATGAAGTCCGAATGTGTGATGTGGGAGAGAACAAGTGTGGAACTTGTATGGCCAGGAAGCTTTCTTTGAACTTGAATTACTAAGTTGACTGAAGAGAAGTATAAGATCAAGATTATATGGAGGATATAGTATCTAGGATAAAATTATTTGTCAATAGCGGCAGTTTAAAGAAAATATTTTTAAAAAAATTTTAATATTATTATTTTCAAAAGATTTTTTCAATAGATATTTTCAAGAGATTTCAAGAGAAATCAAGAGTCTCTTTTAAAGAGACCTTTTAATATTATGATTTATTGTACAATTCAATCATTAATTTTCTAATTTCCTAAGGCTTCACCTATTTTTTTAATACAATAACTGGGACTTCCTCTAATTTTAAAATATCTTTCCAGTGGGTTTTATTTTCATAGAATTTCAATTCAAAAATTGAAATGTTGACCTTTGAACGTTGTGCTTGCCTTGGTTCCACTTAATTCAGCTTGGTCCTACCTCAACACCCTCCTGTCCCTTGGAACCTTTGCTATTCGCGTTCCACCACGCATTTCATGTGGATTCGTTTCTCTCGCGTTTTCGAAAATCCTTTGATTTGGCTTTTCCAAGACGAATGAGAGTTATACAAAGCGGCGTCCAAGCTAGCTCTCGGTTACTGCAGCTTCGCTGGTCAAGGCAGCCAGTCAAGGATCAGGGTTTATGTTATATGTTATGTTATATGTTGCAGAGAGGTGTAGCAAGAGAACATCCAATGTAAAGCTTCTCTGGGTAAAAAGTCAGTCATATTTTAACTAAAAGTTTCATGAATCAGTTTCTTATTTTCAAATATTAAAGCTCAAAATAAATAATTTAAATTTCATGCTAGAAATAATGCTCACACTTAACCTACACCTCTAACCCAACAAAAATAAAGTCACACTCAAAAACCGTACTACAATGGGGTGTAAGCGTGTAAGTTTACGAGAGACCACGAGACCCGAAGCCGACAAGTTGCTCTGTGAAAAGCGTTTTCCTCTCTCGGCGATGACAGATTTCCCTACTTTCTCCTCGGCGCTCATTTTCGATATCGAACTCAAGGCTTCGGCTGACATGCGCCCCAAACCGCGAATCGAATGAGGAATTGTGGAACATGAAAAGTTTGCAAACGATTTTTAAAAATTCAACGGTTTCACTCTTATACCACTCAAGAAAAGCTCCCAAAGTTGCTTAAGAACTTCCACGTGGATGTGGGTGGGATGGACGAGCCGAGACGGAGACTGTGGCTGCAACAATTGCACAGCCTAATCTTATCAAATTTCATTTACACGCTTGGCCAGGCTCTAATGGCAAATCCAATGCCAAAATGAAACTAGCACTAAACCACTTTCGACAACAAATCCACAATCTAACGTTCAGTTCTTCTCCCTCTTAGCAGATACTATATCCTTAGTATACAGATACTTAAGCATTAAATGTTTTATTTTGTCAAAGTATTTGGCTCGTCGACGTGGCATTTTTGGGCAAAATTTCCATGGCTAAACATTAACTAAAACTGCTAAATTCCATCGTACACATCGTATGCACCAACGCCCAGTACGACCCACATTTATCCTCGTATGTGGGGAGGTGGGAACTGTCGGTCTTTGCTTCTGCAACTGCTAGAAAATCTCAACGCCCAACCGCCAAGAACGGCATTTCATCAGGCAGCTGCCACTAGACTACTGGGCTGCAGTAGCAGCCAAAAACCTAAACGCCTTTTAAAGTAATCGTTGCGACTTTTTTAATTCCCATTGGGCTACTCGTATTTGACAGACAGTTATAAGTCCTTAACTTGGACATGACAAACAGAGTTAAAAACTCTAGTGTCATATTATGCTTACAGAAGTCTTATAAATATTTAATTTCTATTATTTTAATTCTATTCATTTTATCATCATCCTCCCATTATCGTAGGAAGGGGTAGCCAGTTTGAAAACCTTTAACCCTCTAGGTCCCCCATCTAGACCTCTTTATTCTTCCTTACATTATAGCTGGCTGGCTGGTCGGCGAAAAACCCCAGCAATGCGAGCAAAGGAAGTGCACTAAGTGCAGTGACCAAATAGCTGCCAGAGAGTCCCGAGCCAGCAGCTGATCCTGCTCTGCTTTGCTGCTGTGCTCCGGTGCTGCTCCCGATACCGCTGCCACCGCCAGGAAGTGGCCATGGTGTTGCACATGACTTTATAGCTTTTACATTAGTGTGTGCGAGTGCCGGCTTTTACATGTATGTATGTAAGCGAATGTGTGTGCGTGACAGTTTGGCTATAAAGCAAAAGTTGCATTAAATTTAAATCATGAAACGGCGGTTTCTGCGGCCACCGCTCCCTGGCGAGTCAACACTGACAACTCTAGTTATGAGATCCAAAATGTATGCTAAACACACTCATTTGTCATCTTTTAAGCATTGATTAATATTTTTAAGCAAGTCTTTTAGACTTTTTTAGAATTAAAATTTAAATGAAAGATTTATTTTAGCAAAGGATTTGCTTCAGTGCAGTGACCAACCTACTGAGCCAAAGTGAACCGAACTGACATGAGCTGGGGGAAAGTTGGGACTAAGCGCTGCTCAACATTTTGTCATTAAAAGTTGAGATGGTGCATCGGAAAGCTTTTGGCGGTAGCCCTTCGTCATTTTTTGTTCCAGTTTTCTCGCCCGCTCAGGCAGAAGGATAATGCAAAACCCTGCAATCACAATTAGCTCGACAAACTAACGTAATTTGCATGCGAATTGTGAGCAACCATTACATAATTACAACGCACTTTTGATGCATTGTCACGTATACAAAGAGGGAGTGCGTGTGTATGGGCAAGTCAACTAATTAATCAGCTAGCGTAATCAATCCTTAATGATGCAGCAGCAGAACAACGCCGTTTAAATGGTCTATAATTAAATCAAACACTCAATTAAACCGAGTGCGGAACGAATTGGGACCGTGCTCGGAACGGATAGGGATATTGACGATGGATTGCAATGAAGAATGAGGTGACCCTCAAAATTATAGGCCCTGTTTGTCGAGTCATCAAGAGACAACCTAACCTTTGGCTAGCGCATATTGGGTTTCACTTATTAATTAATAACATCTTCAAATGGTAACCACAGAAACCGAGCCGGACAGAGCCATGGCGCACATCAAACTGACCAAAGGGTTCTCGAATCATTGCTTTGCCCAAAAGCTAGGCAAAAAGTAATCCTTAATTATTAAACAGTTAAGCCATTCCTATAAGTTCATAGCTAGTAAAGATTTTGAATAAAATAGCAGAAACTTGGATCGTATGAAATTCATTTAAGTAACTCTTTATTAAATATTCCAAAAATATACATAACTTTTTGTGATTATTTCATTTAATTGAACTAGGGTCTTTCACCTTTTTGGTATTATTATAGGTATACAAGAATGTTTCAGAGACCAGCTTGGAAAGTTCAGGGAAATACATATTCGTCGAATTCCGGCTACTTTTCTCGTCCTGTATCCCATACCCTTATTGTATCTCCTTTCCCTTTGGTCAAGCCGTAAATTTATTTTACCACACAATGAGATACATTCCATTGGGAACTTGGCGGGGACAAGTTCTGCTTTTTGGCCAAGTGGCAAGTTTACCGAAACTTACAAAAAGCTAGCTGAGTGGGCTTCGGGTGTGGGTGGAAAAACTGAACTAAAAGGAAACACCAGTAGCGGTGGAAACTCCTTGCTGGTGCAATCCAGATTCTAAGGCAGCCGCAGAGGTGTAACCAAGTCCTTGCAACAAAAAACTTTCCACACATGTTGCTGTGTGTGTGAGTGTTGATGCGGCGGCAGGCACTGCTGTTTCAGTTCCCCTTGCTATTGCAACTGCTGCTGTTGGCATCCAGTGAGGCAAGCAAAAGCAGCAACAGACGGGCGATGGACGATGGACATCCCCCGGTCAGAGCAAGGTTTCCTTAAATATTAAAAGTCCAAGCAGAAGCAGGATGTTCAAGGCTCCTCGTTTCAAATGGAAAGAACGGAGAGTACCCCGAAAAAAATTGTTGATCGCTTTAATAATTTATTGTAAAGTTGGTTCAATGAAACAACATTTTTGTAATTTTTTTTGTAAAACCTTAAAACTTATCTTATAAATGTAAAATACAAATATCAAATTTCAAATTTTTTTCAAATTTTTTCCAGTAAGTTTTTCCCGCCAACAGCTACCGCTTGTCGCACGTCGTCACTTAGGCAAAACGCAAAGTTTTCGCTTCGCAGTATGCTGTCCGTCAGAGAACTGTCTCTTCTTTTCTCTGTTGTCGTGTATACTTTTTATTTTTTCTTTCGTTTCCCTTCACTACACTCCACATCACTCCGATCCCTTGCCCTTCTATATATCTTGCCAAGGGTTTTTGTTTAAAATAGCAACTACAACGGCACAACTGCGTCAAGCGCACCAAGGACTCGCGTTAAGCTAGGCTAAAGTTTTGTCACACCCACACGTTCGCAAACACTGTTGCAACACATACGAGTATCACACTTTTAACATAAACAAACTACACTAGTTACAATTTTTTTTTTTTCTTTGCTGGCCACGACTTTTTATTTGTTTTCCTGGCTTTTTTAAGGATTTTTCCACCAAGAAAACGTGTTTGGAAAATTAAAAATAACTCGCCCTGACCAGTCAATGGCTGCAAAATTGCTGGGAAGAACAATACAACCCACCGCCAAGGCTATATCTTTGCCAGTAATTATCCGATCCTTAAGCGGAATACCTTAAACGATTTGTAGATTGATTCTCTATAAATTTGCATCAAAATCCAGGAACAAAATATTTTTTCAATTTTTCATCAAATTTCCTGGGGGATCCTCTTCAAAATGCCCAAAGTGCATGGGGAGGACAATATGAACCACCTCGAAGGCTACATCTTTGGCAATATCTATCCGATTCTTGAGCGGAATACCTTAAACGATTTGTAGATTGATTCTCTATAAATTTGCATCAAAATCCAGAAACAAAATATTTTTTAGATTTTTCATCAAATTTCTGGGGATCCTCTTCAAAATACCCAAAGTGATGGGAGGACATATGAGCCACCTCGAAGGCTACATCTTTGGCAATATCTAACCGATTCTTGACGGAATATCTTAAACGATTTGTAGATTGATTCTCTATAAATTTGCATCAAAATCCAGAAACAAAATATTTTTTAGATTTTTCATCAAATTTTCTGGGGATCCTCTTCAAAATACCCAAAGTGATGGGAGACAATAGCCACCTCGAAGCTACATCTTTGGCAATACTAACCGATTCTTGAGCGGAATACTTAAACGATTTGTAGATTGATCTTATAAATTTGC
Organism: Drosophila monieri; assembly: GCA_035047585.1. Lineage (NCBI taxonomy): Eukaryota > Metazoa > Arthropoda > Insecta > Diptera > Drosophilidae > Drosophila > Drosophila monieri. The sequence goes on along the minus strand of JAWNPJ010000112.1, from coordinate 256,745 downwards.
ATCAAAATCCAGAAACAAAATATTTTTAGATTTTTCATCAAATTTCCTGGGGATCCTCTTCAAAATGCCCAAAGTGCATGGGGAGGACAAAAGCCACCTCGAAGGCTACATCTTTGGCAATATCTACCGATTCTTGAGCGGAATATCTTAAACGATTTGTAGATTGATCTCTATAAATTTCATCAAAATCCAGAAAAAATATTTTAATTTTTCATCAAATCCTGGGATCCTCTCAAAATCCCAAAGTGCATGGGGAACAATACCACCGCGAAGGCTATACTTTGGCAAAAATCCGATTCTTGACGAAACCTTAAACGATTTGTAGATATCTCTATAAATCATCAAAATCCAAAAAAAATATTTAATCATAAACCTGGGATCCTCTTCAAAAACCCAAAGTGCATGGGGAGGACAGAGCCACCGCGAAGCTAACTTTGCAAAAATCCGATTCTTGACAATACCTTAAACGATTGTAGATTATCTCTATAATTGCATCAAAATCCAAAACAAAATATTTTTAGATTTCATCAAACCTGGGGACCTTTCAAAATACCCAAAGTCATGGGAGAAAACCACCTGGAAGGCTACATCTTTGCAACTATCCGATTCAACGGAATACCTAAGATTTGTAGATTATCTCTATAAATTGATCAAATCCAAAAAAAATAAATAATCCTGGGATCCTCTTAAAAACCCAAAGTGATGGGAGGACAAGCCACCTCGAAGGCTACATCTTTGGCAACTATCCGATTCTTACAAACCTTAAACGATTGTGAGTGATTATCTATAAATTATTAAAATCCAAAACAAAATTAGATTTTTCATAAACCTGGGGGTCCTCTTCAAAATACCCAAAGTGATGGGAGGACATAGCCACCTCGAAGGCTACATCTTTGGCAATATCTATCCGATTCTTGACAAATACCTTAAACGATTTGTAGAGTGATTATCTATAAATTGCATAAAATCCAGAAAAAATATTTTTTAGATTTTTATAAATTCCTGGGATCCTCTTGAAAATACCCAAAGTGCATGGGGAGGACAAATGAGCCACCTCGAAGGCAACATCTTTGGCAAACTATCCGATTCTTGACAAATACCTTAAACGATTTGTAGATTGATTCTCTATAAATTTGCATCAAAATCCAGAAACAAAATATTTTTTAGATTTTTCATCAAATTTCCTGGGGGATCCTCTTCAAAATGCCCAAAGTCATGGGGAGGACAAATAGCCACCTCGAAGGCTACATCTTTGGCAATACTATCCGATTCTTGAGCGGAATACCTTAAACGATTTGTAGATTGATTCTCTATAAATTTGCATCAAAATCCAGAAACAAAATATTTTTCAATTTTCATCAAATTCCTGGGGATCCTCTTCAAAATGCCCAAGTGCATGGGAGGACAAAGCCACCTCGAAGGCTACATCTTTGGCAAACTATCCGATCTTGACGATACCTTAAAGATTTGTAGATTATTCTCTATAAATTCATCAAAATCCAAAAAAAATTTTAATTTTTAAATCTGGTCCTCTTAAAATACCCAAATGCATGGGAGACATACCACCTCGAAGGCTACATCTTTGGCAAACTATCCGATTCTTGGCGTACCTTAAACGATGTAGATTATTCTCTATATTTGCATTAAAATCCAGAAACAATATTTTTAATTTTTCATAAATTTCCTGGGGATCCTCTTTAAAATACCCAAAGTGCATGGGGAGGACATGACCACCCGAAGGCTACATCTTTGGCAATATCTATCCGATTCTTGAGCGGAATACCTTAAACGATTTTAGATTATTCTCTATAAATTTGCATCAAAATCCAGAAACAAATATTTTTTCAATTTTTCATCAATTTCCTGGGGATCCTCTTCAAAATGCCCAAAGTGCATGGGGAGGACAAATGACCACCGCGAAGCTATACTTTGGCAAAACCGATTCTTACGGTACCTTAAACGATTGTAATTATTCTCTATAAATTGCATCAAAATCCAGAAAAAAATTTTAACATCAATTCCTGGGGATCCTCTTCAAAAACCCAAAGTGATGGGAGGACAATACCACCGCGAAGGCTATATCTTTGCAAAATCCGATCTTGACATACCTTAACGATTTTGATTATCTATAATGCATCAAATCCAGGAAATTAATTTTATCAATCCTGGGGGATCCTTTTCAAAAACCCAAAGTGATGGGAGACACCACCTGGAAGCTACATCTTTGGCAATATCTATCCGATTCATACGGATCCTTAACGATTTAGATTATTCTCTATATTTCATCAAAATCCAAAACAAAATTTTTAATCATCAAATCCTGGGGATCCTCTTTAAAATACCCAAAGTGCATGGGGAGGACAATGACCACCTCAAGGCTACATCTTTGCAATACTATCCGATCTTGACGAATACCTTAAACGATTGTAGAGTATTATCTATAAATTTGCATAAAATCCAGAAAAAATTAATTTTTCACAAACCTGGGATCCTCTTCAAAAACCCAAAGTGCATGGGGAGGACAAAGCCACCTCAAGCTACATCTTTGGCAATACTATCCGATTCTTGACAAATACCTTAAACGATTTGTAGATGATTATCTATAAATTTGCATTAAAATCCAGAAACAAAATATTTTTTAGATTTTTCATCAAATTTCCTGGGGGATCCTCTTCAAAATACCCAAAGTGCATGGGGAGGACAAATAGCCACCTCAAGGCTACATCTTTGGCAAATCTATCCGATTCTTGAGCGGAATATCTTAAACGATTTGTAGATTATTCTCTATAAATTTGCATCAAAATCCAGAAACAAAATATTTTTTAGATTTTTCATCAAATTTCCTGGGGATCCTCTTCAAAATGCCCAAAGTCATGGGGAGGACAATATGAGCCACCGCGAAGGCTATATCTTTGGCAAAAATCCGATTCTTGACGAATACCTTAAACGATTTAGATTATTCTCTATAAATTTGCATCAAATCCAGAAACAAATATTTTAGATTTTCATCAAATTCCTGGGGGATCCTCTTCAAAATACCCAAAGTGCATGGGGAGGACAAATACCACCCAAGCTATATCTTTGGCAATAAATCCGATTCTTACGAATACCTTAAACGATTTGTAGATTATTCTCTATAAATTTGCATCAAAATCCAGAAACAAATATTTTTTAATTTTTCATCAAATTTCCTGGGGGATCCTTTTCAAAATACCCAAAGTGCATGGGGAGGACAATATGAGCCACCTGGAAGGCTACATCTTTGGCAATATCTATCCGATTCATGAGCGGAATACCTTAAACGATTTGTAGATTGATTCTCTATAAATTTGCATCAAAATCCAGAAACAAAATATTTTTTAGATTTTTCATCAAATTTCCTGGGGGATCCTCTTCAAAATGCCCAAGTCATGGGGAGGACAATGAGCCACCCGAAGCTACATCTTTGGCAATATCTATCCGATTCTTGACGAATACCTTAAACATTTGTATTATTCTCTTAAATTTGCATCAAAATCCAGAAACAAATATTTTAGATTTTTCATCAAATTTCCTGGGGATCCTTTTCAAAAACCCAAAGTGCATGGGGAGGACAATATAGCCACCTGGAAGGCTACATCTTTGGCAATATCTATCCGATTCATACGGAATACCTTAAACGATTTGTAGAGTGATTATCTATAAATTTGCATTAAAATCCAGAAACAAAATATTTTTTAGATTTTTCATCAAATTTCCTGGGGATCCTCTTCAAAATACCCAAAGTCATGGGGAGGACAATGAGCCACCTCGAAGGCTACATCTTTGGCAATATCTATCCGATTCTTGAGCGAAATACCTTAAACGATTTGTAGATTATTCTCTATAAATTTGCATCAAAATCCAGAAACAAAATATTTTTTAGATTTTTCATCAAATTTCCTGGGGGATCCTCTTCAAAATGCCCAAAGTCATGGGGAGGACAATAGAGCCACCTCGAAGGCTACATCTTTGGCAATATCTATCCGATTCTTGACGAATACCTTAAACGATTTGTAGATTATTCTCTATAAATTTCATTAAAATCCAGAAACAAAATATTTTTTAGATTTTTCATCAAATTTCCTGGGGATCCTCTTTAAAATACCCAAAGTGCATGGGGAGGACATATGAGCCACCTCGAAGGCTACATCTTTGGCAATATCTATCCGATTCTTGAGCGGAATACCTTAAACGATTTGTAGATTGATTCTCTATAAATTTGCATCAAAATCCAGAAACAAAATATTTTTTCAATTTTTCATCAAATTTCCTGGGGGATCCTCTTCAAAATGCCCAAAGTGCATGGGGAGGACAATATGAGCCACCTCGAAGGCTACATCTTTGGCAATATCTATCCGATTCATGAGCGGAATACCTTAAACGATTTGTAGATTGATTCTCTATAAATTTGCATCAAAATCCAGAAACAAAATATTTTTTAGATTTTTCATCAAATTTCCTGGGGGATCCTCTTTAAAATACCCAAAGTGCATGGGGAGGACAATATAAGCCACCTCGAAGGCTACATCTTTGGCAATATCTATCCGATTCTTGAGCGGAATATCTTAAACGATTTGTAGATTATTCTCTATAAATTTGCATCAAAATCCAGAAACAAATATTTTTTAGATTTTTCATCAAATTTCCTGGGGGATCCTCTTCAAAATGCCCAAAGTGCATGGGGAGGACAATATGAGCCACCGCGAAGGCTATATCTTTGGCAATATATATCCGATTCTTGAGCGGAATACCTTAAACGATTTGTAGATTGATTCTCTATAAATTTGCATCAAAATCCAGAAACAAAATATTTTTTAATTTTTCATCAAATTTCCTGGGGATCCTCTTCAAAATACCCAAAGTGCATGGGGAGGACAATATGAGCCACCGCGAAGGCTATATCTTTGGCAATATATATCCGATTCTTGAGCGGAATACCTTAAACGATTTGTAGATTGATTCTCTATAAATTTGCATCAAAATCCAGAAACAAAATATTTTTTAGATTTTTCATCAAATTTCCTGGGGGATCCTTTTCAAAATACCCAAAGTGCATGGGGAGGACAATATGAGCCACCTGGAAGGCTACATCTTTGGCAATATCTATCCGATTCATGAGCGGAATACCTTAAACGATTTGTAGATTGATTCTCTATAAATTTGCATCAAAATCCAGAAACAAAATATTTTTTAGATTTTTCATCAAATTTCCTGGGGGATCCTCTTTAAAATACCCAAAGTGCATGGGGAGGACAATATGAGCCACCTCGAAGGCTACATCTTTGGCAATATCTATCCGATTCTTGAGCGGAATACCTTAAACGATTTGTAGAGTGATTATCTATAAATTTGCATTAAAATCCAGAAACAAAATATTTTTTAGATTTTTCATCAAATTTCCTGGGGGATCCTCTTCAAAATACCCAAAGTGCATGGGGAGGACAATATGAGCCACCTCGAAGGCTACATCTTTGGCAATATCTATCCGATTCTTGAGCGAAATACCTTAAACGATTTGTAGATTGATTCTCTATAAATTTGCATCAAAATCCAGAAACAAAATATTTTTTAGATTTTTCATCAAATTTCCTGGGGGATCCTCTTCAAAATGCCCAAAGTGCATGGGGAGGACAATATGAGCCACCTCGAAGGCTACATCTTTGGCAATATCTATCCGATTCTTGAGCGGAATACCTTAAACGATTTGTAGATTGATTCTCTATAAATTTGCATTAAAATCCAGAAACAAAATATTTTTTAGATTTTTCATCAAATTTCCTGGGGGATCCTCTTTAAAATACCCAAAGTGCATGGGGAGGACAATATGAGCCACCTCGAAGGCTACATCTTTGGCAATATCTATCCGATTCTTGAGCGGAATATCTTAAACGATTTGTAGATTGATTCTCTATAAATTTGCATCAAAATCCAGAAACAAAATATTTTTTAGATTTTTCATCAAATTTCCTGGGGGATCCTCTTCAAAATGCCCAAAGTGCATGGGGAGGACAATATGAGCCACCGCGAAGGCTATATCTTTGGCAATATATATCCGATTCTTGAGCGGAATACCTTAAACGATTTGTAGATTGATTCTCTATAAATTTGCATAAAAATCCAGAAACAAAATATTTTTTAGATTTTTCATCAAATTTCCTGGGGGATCCTCTTCAAAATGCCCAAAGTGCATGGGGAGGACAATATGAGCCACCGCGAAGGCTATATCTTTGGCAATATATATCCGATTCTTGAGCGGAATACCTTAAACGATTTGTAGATTATTCTCTATAAATTTGCATCAAAATGCAGAAACAAAATATTTTTTAGATTTTTCATCAAATTTCCTGGGGGATCCTCTTCAAAATACCCAAAGTGCATGGGGAGGACAATATGAGCCACCGCGAAGGCTATATCTTTGGCAATATATATCCGATTCTTGAGCGGAATACCTTAAACGATTTGTAGATTGATTCTCTATAAATTTGCATCAAAATCCAGAAACAAAATATTTTTTAGATTTTTCATCAAATTTCCTGGGGGATCCTCTTCAAAATACACAAAGTGCATGGGGAGGACAATATGAGCCACCTCGAAGGCTACATCTTTGGCAATATCTATCCGATTCTTGAGCGGAATACCTTAAACGATTTGTAGATTGATTATCTATAAATTTGCATTAAAATCCAGAAACAAAATATTTTTTAGATTTTTCATCAAATTTCCTGGGGGATCCTCTTCAAAATGCCCAAAGTGCATGGGGAGGACAATATGAGCCACCGCGAATGCTATGTCTTTGTCAATATTCATGCGATCCTTGATAGAAATTCCTTTAAAGATTTATGGATCGATTTCCTGTTAATCTTTATTAAAACCCAGGAATAAAATGTATTTTCGATTTTTTATAAAATTTTCTGGGCGGTCCCAGTCAAATGTGGGACATTCATGGAACAGCCATACGCCTCGCCGCGAAGTCTATATCTTTGTCAATATGTATCCGATCCGGGAAGGAGTATTTTTGTATATCGAAAGTACCTTTTCAATAGAATATCTTTTAAAATAGATTATCGCTGTATTTCTTAATCAATTTGAAGTTCATGTCCTTATTAATCTGCAGCAACAAAAAATGTTTCGAACCTAAATATGCGCATATGGGAAAGTTGTTAAAATGGGAGAAGAACTGTTACTGCGGAGGAATTCCACCATTTCTTGGACAGGTAGACAGCATCGGCCCGGAGAGTTGAGGTATGGTAAATGTTTCCTCAAGTAGCGCTGCTGTTTCCTGTTACGTTACATCAACATTTTACAGAATGCCTTGCAGGCGATATTACCCATCTCCATTCGGCATCCTTTCCCCATGCAAAGAGGCATGGGCAGAACTGGAAGAGGACATAAAGTATAGACGATGGCCACAGTCTTGGCAATATAAACGTCCTGTGTATGTGTCTCTAACAATGTGAGGGCCATGCACACCCGTTTCTTTCCACTGTATGTGTGTATTCATTAAATTTGTATAAACAAATACAGTGGGCATAAATTTTAGGGAATTCGGTTGGAGTTGAAGTTGGAGTTTGAGTTTGGAAACGGGAAAGTCTTGAGCTCAACAAGGCGCTATCTACGCCACATTATTCTTTTCTTTCCTGCATTTCGAATGTATCTATGTGTGCTTGGGTTCTGTTTGTGTTTATTTTCACGTGTGTGTTGGTGTGGGTATGTGTGGTCTAAAATAAGCAAAAATGGCAGCCTGCAAAAACAAGTAACAGTTTTCCTCGGCAAACAATGAAAACATCGCACTGCAGAGGGAAAGAGAAAGCGAAAAAACAACAGCAAGAAATCAGCACTTTACCTTATGTTTGTTGATTTTGTTCGTTATTTTATTTCGCTTCACGTTGCTCTCGGCCCTTCGCCCCCTCGGCCCTTCGCCCCCTCGGCAGCCAACCTCCCACTGCTCTAGCACTAACAAGACACAAAATTTACAATTTCAAATTGTGAGCATGTGAATTACGGATGCATAGATACACATGTATCTCTACGGCGGAGAAGGAAACTGAAACTCACCTGGCCATCGGACACGCCACGGCGAACACCATACAACAGATGTTTTAGCACTGCCAGAGTGCTTTGCCTGGCCAAAAAACTTGGCAGGAGAATGTCTCAGTTTAATGGACCCACCCTGCCCCGGTGCACCCCCTCATTCGCCATGGTGACAGCGATGGAAAGGCCACCAAAGAAGCCGGAAGGAAGAAAGCAAACCCACCGAACTACAACGAAAACTTATCGATGTTGCACTTGGAAGGGTGCAAGCTTAGAAGACATTGAACCACCCAAAAAGTTCGCAACTCGAAGATTATAAAAATAGCGTTAAAAGCTGAAAGCCAACCCTGGGCGATGAATGAACTGGCCGAAAAGTTAAAATGCGCTCTCATCTTTGTCGACCGAAAATAGCAACACACCCATTCACAATGCACAATGAAACACTTTTTGATCATCAAATATATTTAGTTGTTTATGAATATGCAAAAATTACCTATTAATTTTCGCTATTAAAAATATTTTTGTGAAACTATCTAGATAAACGAATGCATTCCAATCGGTTACTTTTATTTTCTCTTCTCTTAAAACGCATATTTTATAAGCCATATTTCAAATTTGAGCTATGAATTGGCCAATTAAAAAGTCAGTTTGTTTTGATTTGTTAAATAGATATGAATTTATGCCGCATATACCGATATTCCGCAGGGAATATTCAATAAATTTACGATACAATTTTCAGAATTTAAATTCTGAAAGTGAAAATCGCCTGAAGGAAAAATCTTTTACTTGGCCTCTAGTCCAGCATTTACTCATTTTCCCTCTCCTCTCGGCTGATTAGCTTTCTAATTGAGTCCACCCACCTGATTGTACCCTGTGATTATCCCACCTCTTGAAGCACTCGATAACATCCACAATCACCTATCTCATCTCCTTAGGGCTGTCCACACCCATGGCAATCACCTTCCTTGAAATTGTCCAATTGTCGCCCAATTGGGCAGCACTGTCTCTCTCCGTCGGTCTTCCTGTTTATTCATTACATTAAATCACCTGACGCCGCCCCTTTTGGGCGCCTCGGCAAAGGCAATTAAATGTAATTAAACGTAAGATTAACTCTAATTATAATAAATTAAATGCGACGTCGTTTTGGATGAAGAGCCGACTCAAACGGGCCAAGGCAAATATCAAAAATGCAATTAAACATTAACGATTTGTTGCGCTGAAAAAAGAGATCATGAATTATACAAAGAGATGAGGATAAAGTGCAGCCGGTCTGGGGAAAAGTGAAATCCGAGCCGATTAAGGCCCCGGTTAAGGTCGCCATTCCAATGGTCGGCAAAATCCAGCAGAGAGCCGCTGGTCAGACCAATTCCATTTGCATAATCAATGCATATTTGGACGAGGCCATAAATTAACAAATAGAATTTAATTGCATACTTTTGGGGGCGGCGCCGCGGCGTCGCGTACACAAATTAAGAATTCATTAATGCGCATTAATTGTATCGCTGCAGCGGCAACTGAATCTGCCGCAGAAAATTGAAAATAAATGCATATGCTTATTCGCGACCATGGGAGTTGCATCCATCTCTATCGCTCGGTCTCTATAATCGCCCCATTGCTGGCAAATTAATTGCGGCCTTTGTTTAATCAGACTAAAATGGCACATTTATGCCAGCCTCGTTTATATTTATTGCCTTTTTTATTCCGAAGTGCATCGCATACTGCCGCCTCCATTTTGGCCATTTAAATTGCTACCTTTGTTGAGTGCTGCGGTCAACGAGCTGCTGGTGCAACTGCTACCCCATTGTGTTGCCTTCGTCAGGCACATTACATGCATTTATTAAAATCCATACAAAACGGAGCTCACGGCAGAAGCAGGAACCTCATGTAGAGCGGAAAAATTTTTCATAGGAAAATAAATGGAGCAAAGTAGGCGAGAGCCGTCTTCACGCTGAGCAGATTACCGTAATTGTTAATTAACTAATTATTAAACTCTAAAATGACGAACAAACGTGATATAATCGCTGCCGTTTTGACCAGTCGTTAATGGAATTATGATGCCCCACACAAAACAATTTTCACATTCAATCAATGCCGTCCCTTGCGAAGACTTCAATGAAGAAAAAATCGAAAATACTTACAATAGTTTCTATTTATCGAAAAAATTTAGTAAAATTTCATTATTATTATTTTGATGTTTAATTTAAAATTGAGTTTTAAAGTCATTTTAATATTCATTTAAATCCTTGGTTGGCTCAGCCCTTTGTAATGAAAAGAAATCTCCGAAATGAATTGACATTTTTTAAAGGCTCTTCTGTGTGACTTAATTCCTGTCGTGGGGGCAGGTTAAGTGAAATGCTGAGACGTCTGTGTATAAACAACTTTTAAAGCAGGCTGCCCACTTAACAGCGCAGAACAAATACCAAATTCCCACACAGAATCGAGAACAAGGAGCGAGTGCTGTGGGGTATAAAATAAACGACGGAGCGTCGGGAACGTATCCTGAGATCCATTGACAGGATGCCTGGCCTGCAGTCATCGTACGGGAAAACGGGCCAGCAACTGCGTTCCATGAATTCAATCAATTTTAATGCAATTTAAATTGCATTCTCCTGTGAAAACACAATGCACCGCCGTCTACATACACATATGCGAGCGACCACAATGTACCCACGCTGGAGAAAGAGATGCCCAGACGGCGGGAGAACGAGACATGGAGCGCCAGAAGATGGGACAACAAAAGTGCATGGACAGCCAAAGGAGAGACGTGTATGCGCACATTATGCCAGCGGAAAGGAGGCTTCGCCTTGCGTTAATTGGTGGTCATGCCTCGCACCGAGGAAAGGTTACCACTTTGGAATCCTGCCATCCGAGTTGAAGCCGCCTTCGGTCGCTACCATGTATATATTGTTTTTATCCCACGCATTCATCGTTTACCCCTTGTCGCGTTGACTGGACAGCATAAAGGAGCAGAAATGCCATGAAAATAAAACACTTCAATAGGGCGAACAATTCTTCAACTGGATAAATATGAGATGTACTCTTTTATAAAATCTGGTTTATAAAAAGTATATATATACATAAATTTATGTAAATAAAATAGGTTTATGTTCATGAACATTGCTTATATTTACTAAAAAGTGTTGTTAGAATTTTCTGAAAAAGTTCTCTTAAAAAAAAAACAATAATTAAAAAAGAAATTGTTGTATAAAATCTGAAATCTAAATATCCTTTCAAGGAGTAAAATTTTACGGTGATTCAAGATAACTGTTGCATACCCGTAGGCGCCGGAAGAGGCCCAACAACCAATTATACGAAGCCACGGACGTTGTCATCGGGCAACAGCCAGCACTCGAAGCTCACGCACTCTGAATGGCACATTCAGTCGTGCATCGGGTTACAATCATTCAATTTTAAACTGACACTTAATCAAATACTGTGAGTGGCTAACCATCGTCAATTGTTTCGATTGGCCACGCCGGAATCTGGATTTGCGTCTGAAAGAGCCGCGAAATCAAAGATTCATTCGAAATTTGGCATTCTCTGGATGGCTGACAGTCGCCATAATTGATAGCAGGGTAATGTCTCTTAAGCTTACATTAATTCAAAAATCTCTTTACACCAAGAAAAAATACTAGCTTACTAGTTTGGGACTAAATGTTAGACTTTGAGATAGCTAAAGAGATTGTATAAAGTCGTACAGTCCGGATTGCCTATAAAATAATCATTTTTTCTATTTTATTGAATAAATATTATTTTGCAATAATTTTTATTATTTATAAAAGATCAAGAAAAACTATGTACTATGCATTCAAGTGACACATTCAAACGGCTTAACAGCATTGTCTAAATTAATTTTGTGAAATTATTTATTGAAGGCTCAATGCCCACAAACGTTAAACCATTGCAAATATGCTGGCAAGTGAAAGATAATCAATAGCACTTCCCTTAAATTGATTTAGATATATATGCGGATAAATAGAAAAGGTTCGGGGCTCGGTGCAGTTGCGGTGTTGTGTTGCATTTTTTATGAGGCACTGCAAACCGCAATCAGGCATTATGCAAGTGAATTGCTCATTATCGCATTTGGTTTGGTTTGTCTCTGGCATTTGAATGCTTTTTCTGAAATCCCTTTTTAATGTTTGCGCAATCCCTTTTAATGCGCACAATTAATTCCGTTATGCTTTGCCGCCTTTGACACGGCCTGGTCGCCTGGCGGCCCTGTCCGCCCGGCTATCCCCTTTAAGCCCACAACTGGCAGCCGCCGTGTAACAATTTGCTAAAATTTCGCGGCTTAGAGCCGGATACAGAATCCTGGTTCTGGGATAACGTTGCTTTAAAATCCACGCATTGCATAATTATGACCGACTCCGACATCGGCACTGTAATGCCGCGAAATTTCCCAATTTTCCATGCACCAAAACGTAATTAAAATTATTTTATTTTGCCGCAAACATTTGCGCACACATGGCTGACAATGGCGGTGCAGATGGAGGAAAACATTGGAAATTAATTTTCATCTAAGCACGGCGACCGTCCCAGCATCGAAAACCATCAACAAATTGTCAGGCTTTTCATTTATTTGTTGATTTTATTTGCTATTTTAGCCGACATGGGCTGACAAAATGTTTGTGCTCATGTTTACACGCATGTCCAAAAATTTCGGTAATTTTATTTCGCAAAAGGCTTTGGATAAGGACAGATTTCATATGATAGAAGATTATCGAAAAAGGTTTCAGATTTTCCACAACTTATCATCGAAAACATTATATAATTAGTTATTGTACAAGCGGCCTTCCAACTTAAAATAGCAATTCTAGAAAAACTTTATCGGATAGTAACATAATGAATAATATTTTCTTATATCCGTATATCATTTAAATATGTGCATACTTTTGGCCAAATGCAGTCCTTGCACCTGCAGCATCAAAAAAAAAGGTGTAAAAAAATAAGAAACACCCGAAATATTAAAAAAATTCCATCCAACAAAAGCATTTTTTCCATGCTTTACTCTTCGGTTCTGACTGCATATTTCATAGAAAAACAAGAAGAAAAACTTAAAAAAAAAACGTAAAAATGAAAATGCTAAACAAAGAAAATAAAAGCAAGTTCCGAGCTTTACAAAAAAATGGGCGCAAGGCAAAACTGAAAGCCAAAAGAAAAATGCCGCGCTTTAGAGGGCTGGGGGTGAAGTCATGGGACAGGAGGTCGCCGAGGGTTTCAGCTCGCATTATTTTGTATTACAGCAGCGGCTACGTCCCCGGCACATTCAGTAGTTGGCGGGAGCGAGGACTGCGGAGTGCGCTGTCCGGAGACCGGACCCACGGCTCAGCTTGTATTGCAATTTTTCAATTTCAAAAACAATTTTGCTCTGCCAACATACGTGTGGTCAAAGATAAGCTCTGTAAATATATATAACAAAACAACCAAAATGAATACAGATGACTATAAAAAGAGAGGAGCGCGCCATAAAAACCAAAAAGCGGCAGCCAAACCAAAGCTAACCGCAGCTCAAGCAGCTATTGCAGCAGCTCAAAACTGGCCAAAGCCAAAAAGGCGGTCAACGGCAAAAAAGCATAGTCGAAATACCGAAAATAAAAATCTGAACGAGTATAAGTGAGGAAGTTTTTGCGGGCGAGTATGTGGGTGAGTGTCAGCTTGGCACACAGCGGGAAATTGCACAAAAATGAATTGTGTTGTGCAGCATTTAATGCTGAAATATAAGTGGCCTGCTGGGCGGGACATCTGACCAGTGCAAGGATGGTCGGACTGGGTTCGAGGAATTTTGAGTATGTGGGCTTCTGGGGACCCGCCAGGTTTTCCTTTTTGGGGCATGCATTGCCAATTCAGCAGCTGAACAGGCAGATTGATTGAATTTCCATATGCTATCTTCCAAACCTTAAAAGATTTAATTTTATTTGGAAAGCTCAGATTTTTTTTTACCCACGACTTTCAATCTACAGACTCTATATTACAAAGACTAAATTATATTCATCTCATATATTTTAGGAAAGTCATCATTATATTAAGATTATATAAGAAACAATAATAATAAACTGCTATAAACCCTAAACCCAGCCCTGAGCAAATAAGCCCTGATTTTCATTCTTGCATTAGCCCTCAACTAAACGGCTATAATTGCTAGCATATTGAAGTTGCAATTGCAGCTGGAAGCCAATGTATGGATAACAAATTGGAGTACCCGCAGAGCTCACATCATGAAAATCAATGCCAATGCAGCAGTAAGAAGCGATAACCATAGCCGAGGAGCAGCTGCTGTTTTTGATGCAATCGATGCTTAAGTACCTTCTGGTGTTGCTCTTGATTTCGTAGCTCGTGTTGCTGTTTCTGTTCATGTTGCCGTTGCCATGTTCCCTGGCAACATGCACAATGCAGCCAAGTACTCAAGTGCATTAACGTTCTGTGTTGCGGTAAGCGCAATGCGTCGAAGTTATTATGGTTTCATCAGGGGCATGGACAGCATCAGATTCGCAATGGAACCATTCTAAGCCACTGGCTTTTCTGCTGTGTGATACGTTTGATGGTTTGGCGCAACCATGATATTTATGAGATTATGGCCAGTAGGGCTTCCCACAAAGGTGCTTCAACATCTAAAGTAATTAAAATTATATAAATCTATGCACATACTCAGTTTATTCGATGGAAATAATTAGCTTTTAGAAAAGTTCCATGCAACAAATAAAAATTTATGGAAATTCCACGAATAAGCTAAAATATCAATGGTAGCAAAGCACCTGGAATAGTTTTCTGGCTGGCCAAAAGCTTATTGAAAGATTCGCCACACTTTTTCTTTCATTTGTTTTGATATAAAACCAAGTTGATTAATTCGAGAGCTCCAACGGGTTCGATGCTTTTTCATTCATTTTGGTGCGAGCAAAAAGTTAACTGAGCCGGCAGTGAGCTATTGCGTCAGCTCTTGGCGGAAATCGAATTCATTTGGGGCTTTGGCAGCCCTTTGGCAACAGTGCGTATGTGCAACGTGGCTGGTGCAACGCCAAATCGCAACAAAAGCGGCAAGTAAATTGACAAAAGCAAGAGCCAAAGGCACTCAGCGGTTGCGAAGGCAGTAGCAATAACACAAAACCGCAAATCCCTAAGCCGCTATAACATTTCTCAAATGCTGCCCGATGGGATGTGCCGGGCGAAAGCCGGGGATATGGCTCCAGGCGGGAAAGTGTAGCCAATCGGGGAACCGAAACCGGCGTAAGCCGCTAACAGAAGCAGCTGCAGTTGTAAATGCAACTGCAACAGTGGAAAAGCCAGCGGAGCATGGCGAAGGCAAACAAAAGCTTAGCGAGCATAAAAACAAAATGCCAAATGCGAAAGGCGAAAGCCCCAGAACCCCCAAGCCCCAGACCCCCACAGCTCGAGCCCCAAACTCCGAATTCGAACCTTGCTTCTATTGGAAATCTGAGTCCAATCCAAGCCAAAGACAAATCAAAGCAAATGCAACACTCAATTGCCATTATTGACTAAAGGCTAAAGCCAAACGACTGCCTGTGCTGCCTTTGAAAACAGAAAATGGCCCCTTCCCTTTTTAACCAAATACCCCCGATTGTAACTGCTTTCAGTCGAAGGATCTTTCGCGACTCTGGTATTCCAGATGGCATTTTTATATTAAAAACCGCGTAATGGAGTGAAACTTATTGCATGCTCAACGGGGTTGGAAATAGAGCTTTGTCTTGCCAAAGAAAGGCAATGTGCGGAAATGCAATGAAAATTAAATAAGAAGACCACCAAAGCTAAGAACGACCATAAAAATTGAATAGAAATGCATATTCAAGGCCCCGAGAGAGTCCAGCCCACAAAATAAATTTTTATAAGAGGCTCTTAACAAGAATGTCGATATTAAAAAATCAAAGTGCTATATTATTTCATATCTTGGAATTAAGGCAATTCCGAAGCTATTAATGGAACTTAAACCCTTGGATGTATTGAGCTTGAAATTTGAGGTAATGTTCTAAAGTCTTGTTTTTAAAATTATGAAATATGAACGGATTAATTTATTTTGCCATAATTCCATAATCTGCTATGCTTTGCGATTACGATTATGATCACATTCCTGGCCAATGGCCCGCACACCTACACTCACCCATCATGTATGCACCGCATATATGCTCTGCTGCCACGCATGATGGGGCATGTGGAGCATCCACACACACCCCAGTACCACCTAACCACCTGCTATATGTACCTGGGCGAACAAGTGAGGTAAGCAGAACATACGGACACAGCTAAAGCAGAGTTGTAAGGATCTGCCTTTTTCTGCTGTTCTTTAATTTGAAAAAATTGTCAAGCATCGAAATACTTTTAGAGCTTGGCTCGGCCCAGAGGCTTGTTCTTCGGGAGGCAGGGATGGGATGCAGCAGCGCCAGAAGAATCCCAGCTTTCTCGGCCAAGTTTCTTGACAGCCACGGCGTGCGTTGCGTGCAAATAAATCAAATAAATTATGGAAAAACGAAAGTAAAGTGTGAGAAATGATTGTGGATTCTGCGCTCCTTTCCCAAGCCTAGCCTTTTCATATGCTGATGTTACCCAAAAAAAATAAATAAAGGAAAATGAAAATAAACAGAAAAATAAGACCTAGCTAAAGGAGGGAAAATTTCAGTGCAGCTGCTGGAAAAAAAGGAGTAACATCAAGCATAAAAAGTAGCAGAAACATCATAATCAACAGCAAAAAAATATTAATGGAGTTTTCATGTTTATAATGTCATTAGCTCACAAATGCTGCGGATGCTGTGGAAGCTTATGTTGCTGTTGCACATGTGCCGTGATTCTCTGCCACATATTTTCTGTGATTTTTTCGCTTCTGCTTCCTTGTGCGGCTCCACCATTTTCCCACCCTTTCCCCGCCACAGAGAGAGACATCCATAAACATGCAGCGCACACATAGACACATCTATAAATGTGTGAACACTAATGTGCACATTATGTTGGGGCCATTATGCCGGGGACTCCGGCTTCAGCTCTTGCTACGGCCGCCCGCTACTCGCTCTCCTCCTTCTGCTTCTCGAAATCCTGTGGCAAGGCTTGGCGAAGGGGCACCAACTAGCCACCAGACCGTGCACGATGAGTTGGCGGAGGGTTGACTGCCAGTTAGCAAGTAAAAACCCTTTAACTCATTTGTTTTGCTTAGCACAGCAACAGGAACAGCCTCACGTTGGAGAGGGGCAGGAAACCCAAAGGGGCGTTTCAAAGGACCGGGGATTCTCCGCTGTGTAAAACAAGAGGCGTGTGAAATAACGTTTAGCTTGCCATTGCATGTATATGTTTGTTTGGCTGGTGCGTCTGCGACGGGAGCGCAACATCCCACCAGGAAATTGGTAATATTTGACGAGCAACAGGATCATGTGTTATCAGTCTTAAAATATATCTGTGGTTTGAAAAAATTAGATTGTTTAAAACTGTAACTGTAATTATAGAAGTATTATAATTAAAACACTAAGTTCAAACCCTTCAAATTCCACAACCTTTTAAAATTATTTAAAATTACTTCTCTTATTTTGGCTCATAGAGCGGCACATAACTTTATGAGTAATTGACCCCAAATGACTTTTCACTTTTTTGTGTGTTGGTAGCTGCTTGTAATATTAATGTTTTTAAAAGTTGTTTAACCCAAAATCGTAGACATATTAATGGACCAGCATGAGAAAGTTGTCTGCTTTAGAGAGTAAATAGAATGGAATTGTGCTTATTCATGTCAGTATCTAAATTCCAAACATTTTCCACGTCAAGCCACCCTCTTAACACTTTCTAAAGAAGCCAGCATTTTGCGCTCTCTTCCGCGACGTTTGTCTACTTTATAATGATAACATTTTCATGTTTTACAATGTTGTAATGCCTGGATATGAGTCCCCGAAGCGGCGTCCTGCCCCAGGCGATGTTTTTATGACGTCATTTACGAGTTAATGTGTGTATGTGCGTCATGGTTGATTCATTAATTTTGAGAACTTTCCAAAAACTATTAACAGCAACAATCTTTTCATAGTAACGTTGAGATTTTCAAGCTGCGGTCTCCTGTCTTTCTTGCCAATTAACATTCTTCCGCGTAACAGCCGGGAACGAATGCATTATTAAAGAGCTCAATCAGCCTTGGACCGAAAAGGAAGTGAATTTCAAGTTTTTATTCTTGCACTTCCGATGGCGAAACTTTTCGTTGGGAAACGTTGGCAAGGGAAAGTGCACGTTTACATCCGCGTTTAGTTCGCCTTTTTTTGAGGCCAGAAAAGTTAACGCATTTCATTTATTCATGCCTCCTTGACCGAGCCTTTTCTTATACCAACTCCTGTCACCATTTTCTCCCCCCCGGCCCCTCTCATTTGTTGCGTTTTCCTTTCCCGCACTCTCTGTTGCCCTGAGGAGAGAAGGAAGCGGCAGCATGTCGCGTCCTGTGCTAAATGTAATTTTCCGTTGTTAAATCCTGTTTTTCAAAACTTCTTTCCAAAGTGCAAAGGAAGTCAACTCGAGCAGACAACAAGCAGAACGCAGCGAAACAAAACGAAGAAAACCTGCAGGACCAGCAGGACAAATCAGACTGGCAGTGAAAGAAATAAATTACTTGGCACTCGTCATCACTTCAACTACACTTTTTTCAATTACCCTCTGAATTTACTTATTTCTCAGCTTCTTTAGTTGACATAAAATGAAATCTATAATAAAATTGGATGGCCATTGGCCACAATAGGGCTGTGTGAATGAAAAAAATATTGAATTTCATCAAAGAAAATCATTTGTAAGAAGCAAAATAAGTTTTTGCATTTAAAAAACATTATTGTGTTTTAATGAAGACACACACGCACATCTTGAACTTCTTACCGAAAGTGTTCTGCTCGACAAGAGAGTTATGGACCAAGTTGATTGTAGATATTGTTCAGAGCCACGCCCAACTAATTACAACTTCTTATGTACCGCAACACATTTACTTTAATTAAGTTATTTGGCCCGCCCCTTGTTCGTTTCGGGCTCCTGCAACCAAAATGACAAATGTACCAAGGAGAACGCCTACCGAAAAAACTTTACAACCGCACGAAGCGGGTCATAGTTTTTTTTTTTATACATCTCCTGACTGACAGATCCCCAGTCCTGACTGCTAGTGCTCCGCCCCTCTATTTGGTGGTCCTTTGGCCGGGACCCACTCTGTCCCCGAGGTCTTTGTCCACTTGCCAGGAGAACAAATTTACGGCATTGCTTTTAGTTGTTCGCCGTTATTGTTGTTGCACATTTCAAATGTACATAATAATTCACACTCTTGAGGAAGGAAAACAGTGGTTTCAGCTACCAGGAGGAGGTGGAGGACAGAAAGGACAGAGAGGTGTGGCCACGCACAAATCTACGCCAAAAGTAAAGTCATAAGAAAATGCATAAAACATGCCCAACATTCGCCGTCAACGTCGCCAACACTTCAGCTGCCTGCCGTCCTGCCTGGCAGGCAAAAACTTTTCTCATCATCAACCACAAACAAAGGCCAAAACAATAGAAGAGCAAGAGGGACAGCGCCCGAAACAAACAGAGAGGGCAACGGCAATGGGGAGTGGGCCCGAAAAAAGCAGAACCCCGAATCGGTGGCCCAGGCCCAAAACATAAATTTCTGCAGGACAACGGAGTGGGAGAGAAAGAGAACGTGGGCTGCACTGCAAATATTTTTTCTTATATTTAAGATTAGGATTCTTGCTTCAGCTCATAAAATATTTAAACATTAATGTTTGGTTTCAATGTGGTGGCTTTTTTAATATTATATAATTTCTAGGCAATAGTTGAAATTAAATATAAATAATTTTTATCTGTGGAAACAATAGCATTGCCACCCACTTCCTCTGCCACGCCCCACCGGCTAAGCCACAACAACTTTGCAGCAATTAAGCTCGGGGCGAGCTCTGACATTGGGCCCAAAAGTGGAGCGACGGGAAGTGGGAACGGGCCGAGAGCAAATAATTTTTAATTGTGCTGCACAATGCTGTAAAATTAATTCATCTTTTTCACACTCAAATAAATTGCTGTTGACGCGACAACAGCGGCTGGGCGATGGGCAGGGAACGGGAGGAAGTGGTTGTCGCCGTCGTCTGCTCAAGAGCGTAAATAATTACATTTTCTTTGTGTCGTTGCCAAAACGTTGCAATTTCTGCTGCCGGCCCTTCAACTCGATCTCGAGCCGTAGACCACCCACTTGTCCCCTTGCCCAGAAACCTGCAACCTGTCACTTGCCAGAGGCAACCAAACAGCAGAAAACTGCAGCGATTGTAGCGGCAGCTGTGCAGCATACATGGCGTATACGTAACGTTCCCGGGGAGCAGCAATTTCTTTAATATATTTACGCCCAATGCTTGTAGCAAAACAAACAATGACGCATACAATTTATATTTAATTATGCGCAAATTAGTCTGCTCGCATACACACACCCAGGCAAAAACCGAGGCAGTTGAAAGTGTTGGCACATGACAAACACTCGCAACTTTTTGCCCCGGATTGCAGCACTATACTATTATACGTACTTCCAAATGCGGGACCGGGAACTGCGAGTTTGGTTTTTGTTTACGGTTCAGTTCTGGTCGAGTTAAACGCTAATTTCTTTGCGGCCTTGTTGCACTTTTTTTATTTCGCCGACGTTGTATTGCATGTTGGCCAGTAATTTACTCGAGAAGCTAATGAATATTCAGCAGTCAGGGGCAGGCAATAGCTTATGGCTATGCTTAAGCTACGGCATCTCCTTTACAATAAATGCCTGCCATAATCTATCCTGTTAAATTATTCAATTCCCACGCCCTGGCTGCTGTCTAGATTTGAACACCTCACGAGTCGGATGCCCTGCAGTTGCCTGCCACGTGGCAGGATTAAAAGCTCTCTGGGCGATGGGCTAACGGTGCGTATAAGCAATTAATGTAGGAAGAATGGCCGAAATAGAGACTGAAGGAAACAGAAAATCTTGTTTTGAAGAATAAAATAAGCTACGTGGAAGGAAACAAGACCAAAGGAGAGTGGACCAAAGGTATCAGCTCCAAAAAAGATATATTTAATGTAACGTTGAGAATAATTTTTCCAATTTCTTGCAAAAATTAAAAAAAGAAAATCCAAGCCCCCAGCGCTTTAATGAGTTTCTCTTTCGATGCCTGTAAAATACCTAAATAATTCCCGTGCGAAAATTCTTTCGAAAAGAATCTCCATAGCTGCCGCTCCAAACTTGGGCGAATGGAGCTTCACTCGAAAGAGTTTTTGCCTCGATGAGTTCCACAAATTAAGTTATACAAGAGTCTGGGGACTTTGTCAATCGAATAGTTTGCCAGTGGATTCTTTTTAAAGACTTTCCGTATAAAAGACCCCTAAAATGCTGCTCCTATTTCATTCCAACATTTGCACACTCATTAAACGCAGCCCATCAACGCAGCCAACTTGGTCCCGAAAGCCCGCACAATTTATGGCGGCAACTGCGAGTTGCATGCCTCCGTAATTAACTTGTTGTACTCGCCTCGCAAGCAGCGCATGCAGCGTACGTAGCATTCATAGGGGCTGCCGACAGTACAGGTGGCACTGCGGTGCGGTTGACTATTATTAGGAACCCTGAAGCGATGCCAGAGGGAATGGGAAGCATTTAAAAAAGTAAATAAAATGGTTCCTAACAGAGAAATTGTCGAAAATATCAGTGGAGTATAAATTAATTGTTTCCCAATTTTTAAAGAATGCCTCTCTCATGCGCCTTTAATGCTTCTTTTCATCTATATATAGACTTTTTTTATTTATTATATTGGATAAACTGTTTTTTTAATTTTAATGCGATCTGTATACTTTAATTACCGACTACAGTGTACAAACCCTTTGGGTAGCTCTTTTTAATTTAAGCCTTCTTTGGGACATTGCTCTACCGTTGCCAATGTGAATAAACCACTGGCAGCCGCTGTTGACAAGCCGAAAGAAGCACAATATAGTAGAAAAGCCGTTGCATGCACGTAAAGGGTGAAATGGAGGTTTCCGCTGCATGCGAATTGCTGAATTGGGTGCGCCGTTTTAGAAAACAAAAACAAAAACCAAACAACAGAGCCCGCCAATGTCGCGACAACAAAACGCTTGAAATGTCTGTGACCTTTGGGGGGGCTTGTAAGATCCTTCGGGGGAGGATCAAAGGCGCAACACCTTAACAGACGACTCCTTTGGGTATTACATTATAAACTGGTTGTGCTCGCAGACGCATTACCCAAATGAGAAAATGAATTAAATAAACGTACATTATTAACAGGTTGTTTGATGTTTTCCCCAAGGTTATCCACATATGAACTTTAAAATAAAAATTATTTTTTTACTGACAAAATACTGACAAACTCACTTGACCCGCAGTTCCGACACAAGTCAATATCACATCATGAAATTTCTAAAGTAAAAATATTGAACCACAGTATATTTTTATAAATCCTACCCCATTGGCGTGAAATATTAAATATTTTTGCACACTCTCCGATACCCGCCCACACACAACCCAGTACTAAGCCGTGCATAGCGACAAACTGGAGTTCAACTAATACTGATTTATTTATATATTTATGTAATGGCATAAATGTTATCGCCGGCAAACAATACAAAAGCCTGACAAGGACAAGGGGCCACAAAGGGAGTAGGAAGGGGAATGATGGAGCGAAAAGGGAGCAGCAGAGGGAATAAAAATGGGAACTAACCGAAGGACCCTTGCCAATGGTCATTTATAACGATTGCCGAAGGTTGTGGTATTGTAAAGAGGGCGCAAGGCATTACATAATAATAATATAAACAGAGCCTAGATGATATTACACTGGAAGAAACATTTGTTGCAACTTCATTACCTCAAATATATGCAAAGCAAATCTTCAAAATATACACGCAAGTGATTTTAGAGTTTATGGAAAATAAAATAGACTATTGTGGGAAAATTTTTTTAAAGTTCATTTTTTTTCTGTAATTGCCATACCTCACCCCCATAAGTTTTTGCCACAAAAACATCCGCATTCCCTTTCACTTTTCGTGTTGCATCATTTAATATGCGGCGCATTTGAACGCTTTATCTCAAGTGGCCCCGGCCAGGGTCCGTTTCTTAACTTCCGCGTCCTGCCCGTCGCCGCTTCGCCCGTTGACTGAAGTATTTATCATCAATCAAGGCACGGCCTGCTGCACACACACACAGATGCAAGCTCTCACGCACTCACACATATGGTATGTCCTCGTATGACTTTTGGCAACAAGGATGCGAACAGAAAATAAGAGAGGGCTGCGCATCTTCAAATGAAGGGCGCCAGGATTCGAAGCTCACAGCTCCAAGCTCCGGACTCTGGCCGGGTCTGATTGATGAATCGCACATGTAAATTAATTTTCTGATGTTTTCTTCATTTTCATTTTCGTTTCAGTCTTGTCAGAGTTGTTTGCACCAACTGCCTGTGTGCCTGTGTATGAGTATTATCAATGGTGTGTCCGTGAGGGAGTGTGTGTACGAGAGGGTGAAGGATATCCAGATACTCACACACTCATTCTGCAATGGTTGGCATTTGTAAGCCGCTTAATTGCTTTATTGCGCCATCTCTGACTGGCTCCCCTTTCCTCCTTGCACTGTCTATTCTTCGAAACTTTCTCATTCCCCTCGGAGGCTTTCTTAAATTGGCTTTTCCCTTGAATTTTAGCTAAGTGGCAACAATTTCGATAAAGGTTCCTATTTTTGGTACCAATGTGTACTATGGCACTATGGTTATCAAATAAAAACGTTAATAAAATGAAAATGATAAGCAGTTGATAGGACTTGGATAGAATCATGTTACTTAAAGTTGCAATCTTTCAAAAAAAAAAGCTAATAGTTTAAAGATAATATTTGTATTCTATTGAATGTTATATATATTTTTCTCAAATATTTTTTTCTATATATTTCGCCCAAGAGCATTCCATAGTGCACCTTGTGATGAGTTAATTTTCGTCAGCTTGTTATTTATATTCTCGTTTCCTTTGATATATTGAAAAGAATTTTCCGCCACACAGTACAATTGCGAATGAATGTGTTCATGTGTGCGTGAGATGATGCATGTGGGTGGATGATTCGGCGTATGGCCCGAAGGATAAGTGTCCTGGGCACGCACTCCAACGGCTCTGGGCGCAAACCAACCCAATCCACATGGGCTGGTTGGTTTGTTTTATGGTACATTTAAGTTAATATGATTTACATTCGCCTACGGATGTCAAAGGCAACTAGAGCGGAGTGGGCCGGGAGCTGCCATTAAAGATCAATCAAAAACGTTTATCCTTGATTATTTGTCATTATCCTTTTTGTGGCAACAAAGCAAAACGGAGCGAACAAAGCCAGCGACAACAACAATAACAAAGAGCTGCAGCAGCGCCAGCCTTAACCAGTGGATCCGCGTGTGTAGGCTTGTGATTCAGAGAGTCCTTTATTTATTTTGTACATTTCAAATGCCTGCTAATGCCAATGCTAAGCATAGCCCCACCCAGGATTCCATTTCCCCAAGCCGAGCGCGTGATAAATGACATTAATCCGCCATGTTCAGCGTTTCAAATGGCGAAGCCGCAAAAAAATAGAAAACAAGAACCATGGAAATGTTCCGCAAGCCGATAAACGCCAGTAGCCCTCTCATGCAGAAACTATATTTGTTTTGTTAATAGTCCCACTCAGCTCATCGGAACTCACAGCCTGCCCAGCTGATAAGACAAGTGGCTTTGAAGCGTTGATATATAGACACAGGTGCGAGCGGCCGGCGTAGGCCGCTCATTCAGTCAGTCAGTCAGGCGACGATTAATATTCATTAGGTTGTTGGGCAATAGGGTTCCCCCCATTCCCAAAAAAAAATACAGTGGTTAAATGTGTTACTGAAATTGAAAATGCTAACCAATCGGTTAGACACATTTTGATTTTTAATGTGGGTACTTCATCTATCGAGAACCGTCATAAGGCTTTCTTTAAATAAAATATTCAGATGATAGAACTAACCTTTTTAATTTATAATTTTATTAAATAATAATAATTTAAAACCAAGTTGGTTAAATATATCTATATATTCCTGCAAAAATAATAATTCCTTAAACAGCAAACAGCAGAAACACTCTACATTTTCTTCATCAATGTTATTAAAAGCGGAATTCCATACAACTTATGCATACGTTTAGATTGATTTCCCATAAAACTCAGCCCTCCTCATCCCCATTACTCCGCCCCGTTTTCGACCGGAAAACTCACCTTTTTCAACCCCATCACCGAGCACCCCATTCAATGCGCCTTTCTTCCAACGGCTTTCAACGTCTTTGGCAGACTGGAAATCATTAATTTATCAATGTGCCAGCGCCTTGGGAGAGCATGAAAATTTTTGAGATGGCTGCATGGCTCACGGCTTCTTTTATGGGCTTTTTTTATTATGATTATTTCTTTCTTTTCGCCGAGACACAACAACAATAACAACAACAACAACAACAACAGCAACGACAACAATACGAAAGGGGGAATCACATACGGTCGCGGCTATAATGTGCGTGGCCGGGGGTCGGGGAGATTTTTCGGAGATGGTATGGTGACGGGGACCTGGGACTTCGGAATTGGGCTGGGCCTTGGCCTCGGGACTGGGACCTGCTCGGTCCCAGCTTGTTGCTTTCGGGCTGCCAAAATAAAGTCAAAAATCAAATGTTTTTGATATCGACTTTGACAGCTTCATGACAGCGCTCAATAAATTTTGATAACGTTGTTCTCTCCGCCCGACCTCTGTGCCGGCCCGAATAAATTGAAAAGCCTGCTTTTTGGAGTCATGAAATCTCAGCCAGTTAATGTACACACACATGTTTCAACAGCAGACAAGAGGCGTAAAAAACAAACAAACTTTTCCCCTAAAACTTGCTGACAGGTGTAGTCTGCCAAAGTGAGTGTGAGGTCTCGCTATGTGGCTCATTGTTGTCTAAGTCTAAGCCTTTGGTGTTTATGGGGCACAAGAACGCGTAATTGCTTAGTGGGGAATGACATTGAATAATAAACAAGGTCGGGCTGCGCAAGGAAACAATACTCAAGTCAAATGGGGAGTTCTTTATGAGCAATTAATATGCCTGCTCGAGCGACTCAGGCTGCCTTATCAAGGACAAAAAATATGAACTCCAGTTGTGGTTGTCCTTGGAGGCAGCTGAAATGGCCGAACTTGGTTGAAATGTTCTGCTAGTACTTATTGACTAAGAAGCAGTTATAATATAATTTTTACTAATATAGAATATTTTTTCTCTGTGTGGGCCTTACATAAACATTTTTCGCTTGACATACCCGCCTTCCACTGATAATTACCCAATTACATTTCAATCGAAATCCAAAAATCAGGCATCAAATACCATGCCCTACATCGGCCTCTACCCCCAGCAGCACTTATCATCTTGTGTTCATCACATTGTGCCTTGCCACAAAAGGAGGCAAGAGCAGAAGCAGAAGCGAAACCAATCAAATGCCAGACATCAACATGAAATCCAAACATTAAGCCAAAGCGTGCGTAATTTTATTTATTTATATTGATAATTTGCAGCTCTGTCAGGCCCGTATGGAAAAAGTAAGGACCACAAACAATTTTTACGCACATTTAGGCGATATTTTTGCGGTTTTTTTAGGAGAGTGGGCGTTTTTTTTATTTATCTGGCGACGTTTTATATTTCCTTTCGTCTGCCATTTTGGCATTCCCTGACACAAATCATAAACAGTGAGATTTAACTTTGATTGATGACAAATTCGTTGGATCAGGCTTTTATCTGGCTGTTAATGCAGCCCCCCAATAGGCTGTCCTAAAACCATGATTGCACTGCACTCTACAGAATATTTTTCATTTCGGAACTCAAGACTCAAAGTGTTGGGATGTTTCTTGCGTTCACATGTCGTATTCGTAATATGCGCAAATATAATTTAATAGCTCCAAAAACGTATTTATGCTAAAATATCCGCACGTAACGAGTGTTACCTGTGCTCCTAGGGAATGCCAATTTGTTTTATAAGTGCACGTCAAATTTGATTGCTTACAAATGCAGGAAGTGGAGCTCTGCTCCATCTCCTTTCCATTTCCCTTAGCCAGCTAGTGACTGCCTTTAAAATGCG
Organism: Drosophila monieri; assembly: GCA_035047585.1. Taxonomy (NCBI): domain Eukaryota; kingdom Metazoa; phylum Arthropoda; class Insecta; order Diptera; family Drosophilidae; genus Drosophila; species Drosophila monieri. The sequence goes on along the minus strand of JAWNPJ010000112.1, from coordinate 229,615 downwards.
TACTATTTATGAATAATGTGCGTTTGCATGTGAGCGTGTAGACGTAGGTGCTGAGGTATTTGTATTTTTATTTTAGTTGAAAATGACAGCACGTCGTGGGAGTATTATTCACTTCGGGCGCAGCTTTTAACGTGCCAAAGCAATGGCTTAATGTAGAAGAGCTACTCGGTATTTCCATTTTTACAAAATGAAAATATCATCCAAGAACAAAAGAGTTTTCAAACAAAATTTGAAATATTTGAAATTCTAAAAACTATAAAAGGTGGATAGATTTATTGCGAGCCTTTCGAGGAAATTTTAAAGCAATATTTTTCTTTATTAAATTTTGTTGGTGAACATCTGTTACATTAAGCTCATTATAATAAGATTTTAGTTTACAGAATATTTAATATTTTATTTGCATGCGAAGCCTACACTTCAACCTAGAAAAATAAAAACAGTTTAGAAAAAAAAGATGAAAAATGAAGGGAAAAAGAAGCTCATGCAACATATATTACGCAAAAAGGAAACTATTTTTATTTCTCCCATCGCCAGTTGTCAAGCTCAAGATGTAATACACGTTGAAAGAGTTGACAACTCAAACGCTTCCCAGCCCTCTACGCCAGAAACATGCTCCACCTTCGCTCGTTTCCTCAGTGGCTCCGCTTTCCGGTTCCGGCCAAGTCATTTATATGCAAGTCAAGCGTTTGGCAAACTTTATGTGAAAAATTGACGTTGGCGCAAAACACAAATGTAGGAGAAACTTCAAAGCGAAGTGGGGGGTGCCGGCCCAGTAACGACACCATGCACGTGCATGCATTTAAAAATGTGCCGTGTGCGTTTTAATTTTCCCAAATAGCTGGCATAATTTATTATACACAAGAAATGAGGGTTGGGGATCCAAAAAGGATCCGGATCTGGCTCCGACTCCGGCTCCTGATCCGGTTGAGTGCTAAAAGATATCGCACACATAAGAAAAATTGTACGGCAATTACACGTGCTGCATAAACGGGTGCCCCATTAAAGTTGCCAAAACATTTATGACCCCAAAAGAAACATGTTGACAGGGGCCGAGAGAGTGTCGCCGAGGGGGTGGGCTGGGGCGAAGCGAGAGACAAGGTGACAGGTACAAAAGTCAAATCCAGAGACACTCGACAGCGTGTGCCGGCTATTAATCCCGCACACACTTAACCCCACAACACCAACCCTTACTCTCGACCATCAAAGCCCCCAATGCCACCTGCACAACCTGAACTACCGGCTCATCAGGTTGCTTTTAGCCGGTCCAGTGTACGGTAAATTGTGCACATTTTGACACATCATTTGACACCGGGTGTCAAAGTGAGTGCCAGGGACAAAAATGAAAAGTTGTCCCGCTCTCCAAAAGCCCAAAATAAAGAGATGGAGATAGATAAAGTGCAGGCAAATAGAAGGAGAAACAGTGGCTAAGAAAGGAGCAGCAGTTAGAGAAATCCTTAATTAAATTGACAAAAATGAATTTAATCTACTGTCTAATATCATAGGTACTTATATCCTAGGTCCTTTTTTTATATTTTAAGGTGTATGTTGAGTTTTGATATTATGTTTAATATTTTTACTCACTAACTATGACTAGCTGCAAAGAATTTCTACTAAAATAGAATAAGTTTTATGTTTGTATCTAAACTGCTTCTCAGTGTAGCTCTGAAGAGTTTGTCAAGGTAACATGGGCGAACCTATAATAAACACGACCAGGAGCCAGACCTCCCAACTCTTCCCCCATGATGCTCCTCCCGCTTTCCTTCTGGCCAACGTTTTTTGGGTCAGACAAGAAAGTTTCAGCATCGCCGGCTAAATTACATTCTCAAAATAGCTTTAGTTTCTGCCGCCACCCAACTTCATTTATTTTTTGGCCAAATTTTACAAGCTTCTACTCGGGCCGGATCCCTCTAAATTTCTGATGAGCAGCAAGCAGTTAATGAATATTTTCGCCTGGCCTTGCATAATTTTAGCCTGAATTTTCCAAAAATAATTAAATGGCTACTGCCATCACTGAACGGGTTCGGTCTGAGTAAATTAGCTGTCACCAGATTTTCCAATTTTTTTTTTTTGTTGGCCCGAGAGGAGGAGCTAAAAATATCTCTCTAAGAAATTAATTAAAATATTTCGCTTAATTGACGACGCAGAATTTCAAGGGTTGGAATGTGTTGGCCACTAAGCACTACGGACACTTGAAGGACGTCAAAGGAAAGATAAGGAATGATAAAGGCAAGAGCTTAATTAATTGGAAAAGGGAAATTAAAAATCATACACTTAACAGTTTACGAATTCAATTTGGTTTCTAGGTTCCTGGTTTAGTCCGATTCACTGTAATTGAATAAATGTGAAGTCGATAGCTCTGTGCTTGTTCCGCATTTCCCATCAACTGTTGCGCTCCACCGCCATTCCGCCCCCAACTACTGCATCATATATCAAAACTTACATGGGACACACTCGCCCTTGTGCAAAGTTATTCCAAAAGTGGGAGTTACCTTGTCTGGCGAGGCCAGCCTTGATTTATTTAAAGTAAGCAGAAGTTATGCCAAAAAACACGCTGTTAGAACTTTAAATAATGTATGTGGCAGGAAAGGTAGCACGCGAAATCGCCAGGGAAATAAGCAGAGTTTATACCAAATAGGAAAGGATCTGAGCTGCTGCCACAGTGTTTAGGAAAAAAATTGATAAATGCATCTGCGAGATCATTTAATTAGGTGCCACAACCTTCGCCACTCACCTGTCACGTTTCATCATTAATGCATCGAATGCCAACGCCCTCTCGTGACCTACTTAACTGTGCCTCAAGGACTTCCACACTGCCAGTAAAATCGTAAAATAATAGATTTTTCTGTTAACTAAAGCTTTACAAGATTGAGAGAGTAACAAAAATATTTCAAATATTATCGTACAATAATTAACTATAATAATAAATGGAAAATAATATAAACCGAAATCAGTACTAGCTTGTCACAGTGCATGACCTGGTGCATTGTTATTATCACTTAGTTGCCATCAATTTAAGTAAACTAATCTGCTACGGCTTGGTGCTGGAAACTGGGCTCAGGACACTAGTCACCGAAATTTGGACTGCGGACTATGGACATTGGGGCTGCCCTGATGTGCCAGGCATAACATAAACAGGTATTTGCCTAGCAGGCCGAAAGGCCACGCCCATCACAACATGACAACATCAATGTCAACAGGACAGCAGCATCCTACCCGCGGCCACCCCGTCCATGTCCTTGCCTGCCAAAATTACAGACATCGTCTGTATTCGGGCAGTTTTGGGCAAGAACGGAAGCGGAGGCAGCGACAAAGGCAAAGGCGTAGCTGTTGGCGAGGGCGGAGGATGTATCCTGTTATGCGGAATGCTGTGAGGGAGTTACACGATGCCAAAATTAACCCGCCAGAACCTGCAGGCTAGGGCAGGACTAGCCGGACTAGCAGCGCATTTAAGTTGATCCAATGACATCAAATTGACATTTTATGCGCCAATTTTAAAATGTCGCCATGGCGCCTGTTCTGACACGTGGCCACTGTCCGAAAGCTTCGAAACTGCGTAATTATGCGGCCAGCGCCGGGCAAACAATTTAGTCAGGCCACCAGGAACCTCGTCGGACATCACTGCAGCATTTGTGGATGCTCTCTGGTTTGTCCTGCTCATTTTTTCCGTTGCAGTTGGGTTTAATTATGGCCCAGCCAAATGCTCTCACCGCCGCAGCTATCCAATGCGGCCGGCCCATGATGTTAATTGGATATGATGTTGGCAGGACTTGCGATGGTCGGAAAAGGGAGAGCAAATCCCAAACAAATGACGAGATCAATAAAATCAGTTTATATAATTAACGTTTGCATAAATGTGTTTTGGCTTCCTTTTCACAATTATAACTAATTGATATTTTACTCTGCATAACACAAAATGACTTCTACCTCAAGTTTATATTCGGTATCCTAACTAAAAACTATTGTAAATCGAAATATCTAGAGATTTTTACCATAGGGTTGTATTTCAATCAAAAATTAAAATAAAAAGTAACATCGAAGAGCTGAAAGTGGAACTAATTTTTTGGTTTATCCACTCCATTGACTCACTCCCCGAAAACTGTTAACATATTTAATTGCGATAAAATCGAACTACGAGTCGCATCTCTCCCCGACCGTCCATGACCGGCCATCATAGTTCATTCCGCTGTATGCCATTCTATTTGGCCCCATGGGTCCGGTACGGTCAAAGGGCGGACCACGCATAATTAGCAGCTGGCATCGGGGCCACAGTTGGCGAGTGAGTTCGGCATCATTAGCAGCCACAAACGGGGGCCAGCTATTATTATGGCATCAATTTGTGGGCCAACGGCCCAGAGAAGAAAAATTAAATGCAACTTTCCCCAGCGACTTGCCTGCCGGCAACAATCTAATAACAACATTTTGGAACATGTGGGTCCGTCGCTCGCTCCGTCAGTCGTAATTACACGACACTTGACGCTAAGCAATTTGTTAGCGAAAACTGTCGCAACAATAAAAACTACCAGGAGCCCTCGTCCCAGCCAGCGGTGGTGGAGCAGTCAAACAGGGCTCGGAATTAAATAAAACTTAATGACAGTGCGCCGGCGAGCGAGCAAACCAAAAAGAAATCAAGACAATGGCGAAGGCAAGGGCGACCGGCACTGGGGTCCCAGAACTAAGACAACAACTCCCCAGGAGCCGGCAGCTCAACTCCAGCCCCGGGGCCGGCAAAGGAGGCCATAGCTAAGGGGTTGCATTCCCGGACCAGGAGTAAAAGTCAAATTAGTTGGCAACGAAGCCAAAGCCCCTTAGCTTCGTCAAAGGCATTGCTTCAGGCCCCTGGCTAAGAAGAGGGACTTCCAACTGGACCAGAGCTTTGATTGCATGATTAATTTCTTTCTCTACGGACGGTCTCTTCTTGATTAAAAGTTTTAGCTTCTGCTTTACAAAAATGTATAAAGATATTAAATAATTAATAAGGTGTATAATAAAATAGTTCGGAAACACTTTAGATAAAAACATAGGTCATAGCTTAAATTTATATTTTATTTATTTTTAATCTTATATATATTTTAAAACATTCCTTTTCAGTTCTAAAATTTAATTAGTAATAAAGCCTCCAATAAAGAAATAATTATTTATAAAAAAAGTATGTGATATATTTTATTTAAATACATGATAAATTAATTCAAACTGAAACAAAAACATATACCTCGAGCCGAAATTAAAAACAAAAGCCATATATCCAAGAAGTTAAAAGCTGAACTTTTGCAGAATTTTATCGTGCTTATTGCGCTTCCCTGGCGTTTTCTGTGATTGACGTTTAATTCACACATGTGGAATAAAATGTAACCCATCCCAGACTATCACTAATATTGTTTCACAGTTTTTGCAAATGCCTCGCTAGTTGTTTTTGTTCAAGTTCTGTGTTATTTTTTTCATTGTTCGTTTACTGACTGTGTTTTTGCTGCTCATGACGTTGATGAGTTGTTGCTGTCTAAGTGTCAGGAGACGCGCCAAACTTTAAACTACATGCCAACGCCCCCGGAGTGAATTGTTGGGCAAGTATGTTCACGAAGCCGAGAGCAGTTGGCACATTAATTTTTACCACCCCCGCATATAGCAATATAAAAGCCATATGGGTATAGCAAGCTAATCTGGGATCTAAGCCCACTTTGACAGCATTTCCGCTTCGGCCCATCCACTTGACTGATACAAAGGTGTTTGGGGCTTTGTCTAAACAGCCAACGTCTAGAGTCTAGACATCCTTTCCGCCTTTCTGTCATCCAAATGCACAGAGATATTAGTGATCTCAAAGGTATATTTCAATATACGGTGTCATATCCGTAACAATATTAATTATTAAGAAAACATTAACAGTCTTTCTATCCCTGTAACTTACAGGAAGCTTAGTAACTATTCAAATTTGGTTTCAAACTCTTTTGTCAGTGTGCTTCTCTTAATGACAATCCACGCCAAAAGCCTCAAGTACAACACGACACCTCGACACTCGTTCCCTGTCAGCAGCCAAGTGATAGTGAAATGGAGTGTCTGGCCCTTTTTGAGAGGATTTTTGGGGGGATGACAGACAATAAACTTACACAAAACCCCAAACAAGCAGAGATTCATCATACGTAGGCCCCGTCAGCCGCAGGACATTCCAAACCGACTTCTATTCGTTTTCATTTCCACATTTTTTTCGGCTGGGGGTTAAAAGTGCATTTTGTAAATTGCCAAGTGATTGACACCAACAGGAACTGCAATGGTTGGGGAGTCGCAGTAGGGTTGCGGGACTGGAAGCAATAGAAGCGAACAGGAGCTCTCCACTGCAGGAAGCCGAGGGGACGAACTAAAAGCATGCTGCACTTAAACTCAACTCAAGCGGCCACTTTGTTGCGTTCGGCCCACAGTGAAGTGTGAAACTGAGCAGGCTACGAACATGAAATTCTCGGCCTTCCCAATTCTTCCAGCTCCTCAACTGGTGGCCACCTCCCCACCTGGTGTTTGTTGCCGTGAGTGATTGCATTGAGATTAGGCAGAGCAGCAACAGCAACATCGGGAGTAACATCATCGGCAGTAGCAAGTGCACCTGCAACTGCAGCCGGAAACTTCACAAACTTTGAAATTCCTCATGCAGATAACGTTGCACTTTTGTAAATTCTCGAAGCTGCCTGTTCCCAATCAGAGAGTTCAAGTACCCGAGCCAATTTCGGACGTGTGTTGTCCTTAAAAATGCATCGACAGGAGCTTTGAATTTGTGAGCTAAGACCAGGCTTGTGTATTAAAAGGGCAGTTGGTATTGTTCTAGCACCTGAGACGACAGGATGCCCAACTATAATCAAATGTAATAATTATATAAAGTTTTTATAGATTATTGAAACATTTATGTTATCTAAGAATGGATTTTTAAAAAAGGTATGATGATAAATATTTACAGCTTTTTCTTAGCTAATAAGTTGTATTTATTTTCTAAATTAAAGATTTCTAAATTTCTAAATTAAAAGTCATGGTTAAATAAACATCATTGGCTTGTTGATCATTTATGTGTATGATATAGAATTATTTTAGAACTTTTTAAGCAACCCCCTCTATATGGGAGCATTAAACTACTCGAGTGGAGTTCAAAAAAGAACCATTCAATTTGCTCATTCTTTGCAGCGGGCCAACTTCATCCGGACGAAATTAAGCTGCTGAGCCAACCGACAACTGGGTCAACTGTACTCGTCGACCACCTGACCATCTTGGCCATCCGGTAGCCCTGAGCAGGTGTGCCAATTTCTGGCTTACATGCAGCTCATCTCGCGCTACTGTGCCGCCCAGCATCTTAACGATTTTTAAGGTCCTTGCGAAAATATATAATCAAATATTTATTATAATGGAAAAACTCGCCAGCTGAAAAGAGCGGAGACCGAAAGGATGGCAAAGGAAAAGAAAAGACGAGGAGACGGCTAAGAGAGGTGAAAGAGGAGAGACGAAGAGAGGTAATGTAAGTATAATGAATACTTTCACTTGGTCGCCGAGGTTTCCGTTTCCGTTGCACATGGCGTATGAGCAATGTGACAAATGAAGCAGCTCTCAATGAATTATTACAAAAGCCACGCCCACTCCCAAAGTCACCTCCATCTCTCGCCAACGTCGAGCCTTTTCCTTTTTTTTTGTCTTTTTTATTCATTTGTTGGCAATGCGCAAGTTGTCAGGGCAGAAACTGGTTACTGGCACAGTGGCTGCTTCTGTAACTGGAACTGTCGCACGTTGTCAAATGAAAAATGAACGCGACAATTATCGTAATTGGCCCGTCGGAAGCAGCCACAAGGTTTCGGATGCCAAAAAAGGCAACTCAAACCAAACCGCCGCCCCCTCCTGCAGTCTAATATATATCTGTATAACTTACAAGTGATGTGGAGTTTAAAGAGCCGTCCCAAAGAAACTAATTAAGTAAGTGGTCCAGTAATTTATGAAGGATGCCGCAGCAACATTTAGATATGCTCCGAGCCAATCTCCGAATGCCAAACTAAGTCAGCTGTCCAGAAATTAACATCAAAGCTGACCACGAGCAAAACTTACTTAGTGGCAGTGGCAAAGCTCCAGAAAAATGAAAATACTCGAAACATGCCGAGTGACACAAAAAAGAGAAAGGGTGGACAAAAAACTCAGCATTTTTCCAGGCGAAAGTAAGTCGTCCAAAGTAGAATGCTAAGGCTTTCTTGGCCAGCACTCAGCCACCAAACCGTCTTGCTTCTCCACCTTAGATTCCAGTTGCCACTGTGGCCATAGCATTATATTGTTATTTTATGCACAGACTTTTGGGGCCGAGAGTCTAAGGCTATTTGCCAACCGAAGATACGTTGCAAAATGCATTCGGGGCTGCCATTAGATAGACCGAATTATTGGTCAAAAGCAACCGCAAAAACAAAAGCCGACTAAAATCTGAAAGTAGCGGCTATATCCTGTAAGCTTTGTTGCAAACTGTATACCCTATAATAGTAAGGAGATAATTTTAAAACGAGCTTTCAATTATTTGATTGAACTGTTACAGATTATATAATTAGTAGTCTAGATGCAATTTTTCATCTACTTTGTGTCCAATTTTTTATCCTCATTATATGCCACATAAATTATGAAATTATTATTATCATTATGTGACATAATGATTAATAAATAATTTTATCATTATTGCTTTAGGTCTAGTATAAGTATAGTTATTGGACTTTTTCTGCAGAGTATGAAAAGCTGGATACAAAAAACTAAAATCCTTTTTGGCTGACTACTGTCAAGGTAACTCTCAGAACCATTCTTAGTCCAATTCCCCATTCCCAAGTGCCAAAAACCCAAAACCACTCACCAGCCCAGCAGCAGTGGTGCAGCTGTTGCAAATTTTTATGGCGCGCGGACACGATGTGGGCGGTAGGAAATAGTAGCAGGCGGGTGGTGGGAGGCACCACTAAAGCTGCGACAACTTTTGCCTTGCCACATAAAAGAAGAAGTCTCTCCCAGGCAGTACCATCCACTTTCTTTATAGAATAAGCAACAACTACAGGGCAACAGCGGTAGGAATTGTTAGTTTAAATCGCATATAACTTTAATGCCTTTACCTTTATGTCCGGCACTTTTACTACCCACCAAAGCAGCAACAAAAGCAACAACAGCAGTGGAGCAAACTATTGCAGACAATCTTTTTTCCCAACTTATTTTTTGTTGCTGCCAAGAAATTCCTTTCCGAGTTTGCCCCGGATCACCCCCTTGTGCCCTCGGTAAGAAGCTTAATTGAAAAATTCTAGAGTTCCTCACTCACCCAGCATCATAATTGAAAATATTTTTGTGCTGCGGTCGAGACTGAAGCCGAAGTTGAACCCGAGAATCCATAGCCAAAGCCAGGGCCAAAGCTGACTACACAGTTGAATCCCGGATCCTGAATACTGAATCCTGCAGCTGTCGCTGAACATTTCTATTTCTATTGTATGGTCATTGGATTTGGCAGAGCCCTCAACTCACAGCTCACAATCAGCAGGTCTAAATGGCAAAGGTTATTCCTTCGACTTTATGGGTTGAGTGACGGTTGAGATGCTTCAAATAATGGAAACTCACGATTTTAACGAGTTATATATGCATCTCAGCAAATATAAAGTTTTTCAAACAATTTCCGAAAATTCGTTTTGTGAAATATTTTTATGTTTTCGCTTTAATAGTGATCAGCCAAAAACAATTGAAAATTTGTGGCAGGCATTAAGTATAGCTTGAACAGGAATTTACCTACATATTTCAAAAGTTTTCTCTCCTCATTCTATTTGAATTCAAAGGTGGAGGTTGCACAAAAACTCCGTATATAATTGCTATCCATTTAAGCAACAACTTTGCGTTTTTCTTTGCCTTTGTTGTTTTTGATATTTATGGCTCCAGACAGGAGCAAAGTCAAACCCGATGCCGACCACAAACAAGTTTTAATGCACAACTTTTTAGATTTCCGTCATAATTTCTTAGCCCGGCTGATAAAGATTTGTGCATGTGTGTTGCAAAAGGGGGCGTAGTTGGGGGAGAGGGCAACTGGAGATCGGAAGCGGAGTGAACGAGGGGGAGTGTCGGCATTGCCACTATAAAGCATGGAGCATAAAGCATATACTTTAGCCGACAATAAACTCAACTTTATGCACTTTCAATCCCGCCAACTTGTATGCACAGATTTGACTTCCATACTGCCATGTAGGACTTGTTTTCTCTTTCCACTCTTCCTCTTTCCCTATATTTCTGGCTTTCTTCCTTCATGGTCTTGGATTGCTCTGCTAGCGCAAAATTCCCTTTATTTTTCCCTTCTAAGAACACACATTTGAAGCCTTCCTGTCTTTTTCATTTTATTATTTTTTGGTAGGCTTTAATCTTGTAAATTCATTAACCAAATCATACCATAAACATTGTACTTTATAAATTATTTTTGAATAATTAAACACTCTCTTAGATAGTGTATCAGGTTACCAACGTTGATTTTTTCAAAGTATCCTTCTTGTTTCAAAATCTAATGGAGTTTCCTCTCCGAATGAACACATGCAAAGTTTTCGTTTTCGTGACGATAAGCAGCACGAGTCGGCGGCTTCCTGGCCGGCAAAATTTATGCATGCCACATAATTTGGGCACTATTATTCGTTTTCGCCACCCCCTTGGCCACTGCTGCGTCTTGTTATCCTGGAAACTGGAATGGGGCTGCGGGGATTTTCGATGGCGAGAACTTACACTAAACTCAAGAGCAATTCAATTAGATGTCGGAGCTTTAAAGAACTGGCATTCGCAGAGAGCAAACAAATCACCAAAACAAAATCAAATAACTATAATTCACCTGGGGGGCTTTATCGCGATTGAGTTGCCAGCAGCAGGATGGAGGCTGGCCAGGATCCCGGCAAGTTATTCGACTGCAGGAAAGCACTCCGTCTGATTAATTTATAGAATGTCGCGCGAGAGGAAAAATATGTGAGCGAATATAAAAAGAAGAGCCGGCAAAACAATAAGCGGCAAGTGTAAAAGAAAGCGTGCAACGAGATTGGAAAGAGAAGAGATGGGATCAGGAAAGGAGGGAAAAATCGGCAAAAAGAAGCAACAGTCTTGATTAAGGACAATGGACTCTGGCACATCTGCTGCTTCCGCTTTCCCATCGCCTTCTCCCTTCCCGGGAGATTCTTAAGTTGTGATAAACTAATAAAGCGACAAACATTGCCAGTCCGCCAGGATATTTGCTTTTTACAAGGCGGCCCCATAAAAATTCAAATTGAAAATGAAAATACGTGAATCGAGCGGCCAGTAGATCAAGCCTTCAAGATACCGACTTGGGAGCAAGGACCAAGGGCCCACGGACCCTCATCAGGGGAGAGGCCCAGTTGTCACGCCCAGCCCACTCAGGTGCTATAAACTCACCTTCGGGACATGCAATTTAAACGCCGGTCGCTGTGTAGTTTTTCCTAGCTAGGTAAATATTTGAAGCAGTGAAGTTTTTTTCTTTTTTTAAAAACACGGAAGACGAAGCCTGCGAAAAAGGTGCAAAGTGTCGCCCTCAGCGCTTGGCAATCTGTTTTGCATTAATTCATAAGCCGCTTGCTTCTGACAGCCCACGGCTTTCCCCCATCCAGATTCCCGCTGAATCTGTCTCCGACTCGAGTCAAGGAGCCTGTCAATATTTTTTTTTTACAAGGGCCCGTAAAGGTTTTCCTGCGTAACTGGCACTTGCAGTCACCACAACTTTAATGCCCCACCAAAGCCAGAAACTGTTTGTACATCATTTGGCTTGCATTAAGCTCTCCAAAGGCGGCGTCCTTGGTCCGAGTCAGCCGTGTCCTTGTGTCATGATTATCATTCACACAACCACCCGCCTTTGCATCCCCATCCTCAGAATCATCATCATCATCATCTTGCGGCGGTTTCAGCCGCTTTAAGTGCAGTCTGTGTGGGCGGGAGATTGGCGTAAAAGTTTACTTAGGCTCAATGCTTTTTAAGTAAGTAGCTGCCCGCCAGTTGTTGCTGATTCTGCTGACGGGTGTAGGGCTTTTAGTTGGTCATATTATTTCTGCTTACCAACCCCCCGACCTTCCTTGCTTATTTATCCATGATGCCGGGTCGTATACTTAATGCCCCGGGCCAACTAGGCGTATGCGTAATATGTTAGGCAGTTCAACAACCAACTATGGACTTTGCATTAGCATTCGGTCTGGCTGTTTCCGCCCAAAAAGTTGATTTTGAGCTTAAAATCTATTGTTTTATCATTAGCTTACTGTTATGTCAGTTTTTAATGCATCTTTAGGCAATTTTTTAAGATAATCAGGCAAAAAAATATAAGATAATCGCTCCAGACTTTATTTTTTAACTAAAAGGTGAAGAGATCTTTTTAATCTTTCCTTTTCAATAGACCGAAATCAGTGCAAATGCAACTTTAATGAAATTTTAAGAAATTGCTTAATATTCCAGAGAAAACATCATGTTTCTTCATTACTTAACTGGCACACTAATCGCCACGTGTCATCGCTCACAGCTCGCACATCACTTTAGCTTGGGCTGAAAACCTGGCCACGCCCATCCACCACGCCCTCAAACTCAGCCAGAGGAAAATCGAAGCTAAGCCAAAATCCAATGTCAACGAGCAAAAAGCAGTCATCAAAATTGCTTACATGGCACATTTCTCTTTCGGCTGTCTTTAACAGCAACTTATTGTCAATTTGGCTGATAACACACACTCGCCCACACACACACTAACACATTGCCGCACTCACACCAACAAACACTATGTTAAGGCCACGCATACGCTCGCACACAAGTAGAAGGGCAACAACTGGCTCATCACTTGAGCGGAAGTGTTGGCAAATGCAGTGATTTTCAATCTCAATGCGACATTTTGATTATTTCCATGTTAGCGTGTGTGCAGGCAAGGGAAAAAATGATGATGGCAAGCAAGCGAAGAAAACACAGAATGAGATGGCACTCGAACACACACAAGGGCACACATTGGCACACACAGTCACATATATGCAGCAAGTGTCAGGAATAAAATCGGCGCACGTTTGCCGCACCGGAAGCGCTGCTTGTGCAAGACGGAAATTACTTTATGCTACACACAATGTCATCGATGCCGCATAAGCAGACAGCAGCCGCAGCCGCAGACGCAGACTTTGTGGTAGATTGAAGAGGTAGGGGTGGCACAGATAGAGAGCTAAAGAATATGCGTCTGATTTAATGCACTAGGCGAAAATAGGAGACTTTATGTCAAGGATTTTAAAGATTTTGCTAACTTGGAGCAACTAATTAAATATTCAAACTTATTTTAGATTTTCCAAAAGTCAAAAATGATAAAATATCAATACAGACGATTTCAGGACAGACATTTTTCCATTTCTTTTCCGATTGCCACCAGTGGGATACAGGCTGGAGGACGCAGGATGAAAAGGATGCACATCGGTCATTCGCTAAGCGCCGAGCGTACAGTCAATCCCAAAAGGGTTCGTTTATCGCGAATGCAAGGCACGCGGCATCTGCTCTCTGGCCCCATTGAGTGCGTGAGAGTCTCAAATGAATTTAATTAGAAAATTGTGTGCAACTTCTGCAATGCACCCACCCACTGCCACCCATCTCCGCTCCCTTCGAAATCGCAACTTGGCCAAACAAGCGCGCAACTTGTGGCCAAAAAAAAAAGGAAGCAAAAAAGTTTTCTCAGCCGATGCCTAGGGAAAAGCCAAAAAGCTAAGCGAAAAGAAGCGAGGGAAGCCAAAAGCAAACAAAAAAAATGATAACCGCATTGGGTATTTTTCTTAATTTAAAAAGCGCAATAGTTTCTCGGAGTGTGTCCGCCAAGTTTTGAAAGAGGGGTCAGAGCTGCAAGACTTTTAATTAAATTTTAGTTGAATCGTTATTAATACATAATAATAAATGGCATCAGTGCACACAGAATGCCTTAAGTCTTTCCATCAAAAATATCTTGTGAAAATAATTAGATTATAATAAGGTAATAAAGTTTATTGCCCTACTAATCGAAAATAAAAGGATATTTTAAAAAATGCTTAATCCTAGAATGCCTAGCCAGACCACGGCCCATAAAGAGCTATTGTCTCGCACGTTCTGCTTGAGGGAAAAGTTTGTTTTGAATTACAAAATAAATCAGCAGAAATGTGACTTTTTTAATGTTGCATTGTTGTTCGGGGGCCACAACCACTGAAAAGCACATCCAGAATCGCACGGAAACGCTGGGGTACACTTATGCAAATGGGAAAAGGGAAAACAGTTTATTGGGAGGTGTGGGCGAGAAAGTTGGCGCTGCTTATTTTTTGAACAAATTGATGTTGTGTTTGACAGTTGAAACTTGCAACAAAAAGGACGCTAAATAAATAAGACCAACTCCGCAACACTCACATTCTCAAAAGCGAAACCTTTGGCAAAAAAAATCAACGTAAATGTTGGAGAATTTACACAGTTAAATGTAAAAGTTTTATTTTCGTTGCAAATGAATTTCTGCAGCGCCAAGGTGCGGGTTGATGAACAATCCACCCACTCCCTCAAGAGTAGGTGTTGGTTAGCATTTTAGAGCCAATATCTCTGGCCGAAGTAACAAAAGTTGCCAAATAAGCCAAAGTTGGCCACAAAACTTGGTTGCTTCTGATACGGATCCGAACATATATGTATGTAAATATATCCACTTTGAAGCAGAAGTTGTCTGATAAACTTTTGCTCCACGAAAATCTAATAAAACATTCAGAATGTGTGCGGCACCAGAGTAATATTTTATGGGTTATGAACTAACATAAAATTGGTTCATATGCGGAAAAAATAGACCAAAAAGATTGATTTAATAAGATTTAACAATTCCTCCTACATGATAGTCTTCATGTCAATATTTAGACTTACGCCTATATTTTTAGAAAAGCTATTATTTTCTTTGCTCAAAAAAAAATCTCTAGCTATTAATTTCGACTGACAGTTTACCAGCCTATTTGTGGCGCGTGATTTTCACAAATAATGTCTACTATTCTAGCTGAAACTGACTATAAAATCCAACAAAATTAACTAATTTTTTAGCTTATTCCCAGGCCACCGGACGAGGCAGGAGCAGGATCCTTTGCGAGGTGAACCGAAAGCAGAGTTTTAGCCACTTGCCACCGGAGTCGACAAAGTTGCCAAAGCGTGAAATTGCAACATCAAAACAGAACCGAACAGAAAGGAGCCAAGCAAAAAAAAAGTCAAGCTGGGAGCACTAAAACTATAATACAATTTACTAAAAATAACACAAAGGCAGGACGCGTGTGTGAACAAAAGAGCACTAAATACACACATTCCAGGCCCTATATCCTTTCTCCCAGCTGCCAGAGAGGGTCATATGTAAATTCTCCCCTGACGCCATTGACAAAGACACTTGACTGCACCATCGCCATTCCTCTACGCTTGCCCCGGCAAAAGGGGATGACAAAAAAGGAGCAACAAGACCAGAGAACCCCCAAAAGAGTCGGTACTATAAAGTCGATATACACATTTAGGCTCCAAGCAAGGAAGCTCTATAAATTGTAGCATACTTTCCAGCAGGCCCAAACTCTAAAACGCACACAACAACTTATCTTGTGGACAATCCCGCACATGTGTGTGTGAGTGCGAGTGTGTGGGAGTGAGTGTGAGTTTGCCTGTGTTGGTTCTTCTCCTGCAATGACCCTAATAACTGTCTACGGGCATGTTAAGTGTCAGCGGCGACATGGGCCTGTCATGTCTGCACTGGGCCTCTGACCCTATATCCCCATGAGTGAGTGTGTTTGTGTGCGAGGACATAATATTGTCTATATTTCTTGTTAGCAAATAAAGCGACAAATAAATAAAGCTGCTAAAAAGTGGCGACAATGAAAAATAGGCAAAAAAAAACCTAAAAGAATTGCCCCAAAATAAAAACCAAACTGGAACCATACTGAAAACAAACAATTTCTGAAAAACCAAATTTGGCAAGACTTCTGTTTTGCAGTTTTTTCGAAAATATTGACTTATAGACAGCGTAAAATGTACCAAAGCCCTGTATCAAATCATATATAGAATTTTTTTTTCAAAGTTCAACCAATTTAAAATACTTCAAGCAAAAAAAAACACGCTTGAAAAGGAAATGTATTTAAAATTTTCCAATTTCGGACACTGTGCGCTAGACAAAAAATGTCAAATTGCGCCTAAAAGCAGACCGCAATATTTCGTGGGCACAAAAAGCAGTGGATGTGGAAGAAAAAACTATTTCCTGACGAACTCTAGCACTTTCCGTCCCTCTTCAAGTCTCTCGTCCCGTCTCTGTTGCACTCCCTGGGCTGAGCTTTCGGTCCGGTCCGGTCGGGTTCAGTTGATGTTTTGTGTTGCTTTTGTGTTTGGCTTGCTCGTTGAACTTTTTCCATTTACTTTGGCTCATGCATTTTTCAAAGCACAAACGGCAAATTGTTTCTTCCGCCCCCCCTGCGCCCCGTTTCCCTCGGCCACGCCCCTTAAGTGTTATTTATCTTTAGCTCCCACGACATTACTCTAGTTCACTCTGAAGCCATGTGGAATCTGCAGCTCCCCTGAGAACCGAAAGTCAGCGAAAGAAGTTGAAAGTGGGGGTTCTCCGTTGAGGTTGCCCGTTAAGGGGAAAGAGCTGCGACCATTGTCCAGTTGGCCAAATATTAACTTTGGCCTTTTTTGCATTCAACTCCCATCGTAGCCCCTCTAAAATAATTGTCAAACTTTCCCCAGCCATTTTTCTTATTGTATTATTTCGAGGTGCCTTCTAATTGTATTTGCCATTGCAGGCAATGAAAAATTAATTGCAAGAAAGGTAGATGCTTTGCTGCATTGCTGCAAGCCCGATGGATGGCATGAAAGCCAAATTCAATGCATTTCCCACATTTACGCAACCGGTTGTGGCAACCGCAGTTGTGCGCCAATTTCTTCTTAGTATTCAAGTGCACTGAGAAGGCAGAGAATTAAATATAAAAATAAGATATTTTTTAATATTTATATAACTTTTTAAAGCTTAAAGAATAATTTTCATCAATGAGAAAAAAGATATGTTTAAATCCTAAATTTTCAAATTTTTTCCGATTTAAGTAGCACAGCTTTCCAATGCACCTTGCATTTGCATGTTTCAATTTCGATTTTCCTTTTCTCCCGGCACCCGCCCTAATTTCCACTCGCGTCCCATTTCGTTCAGAATCGTTTGATTTTTAGCCAAAGCTTTATTTGGCTTATAGTCCAACCCACTCTCTCCCTTTTCGCCAATGCCATTTTCTGAATTTCCATCTCCAAACCTCTATGTCTCTTTGGTTGAGTGTGAAGTTGGATTATTTTATAGACAATTTGCTACAAATGGAACTCCTTCATCATAGTTTTTTGAAAAATGTTCAAACAAATTTCAACAATTGTCTTTCGATTTTTGCTATCCTTTTAAATGAAATAATATTTTTTCAATAAGATCTAAAGATCACCTTTTTATTAAAATTGTAAAATTGATTAGTAAGTGCAGTGTTATAGCTGTTTGTAATTTGAGGCAGCCTTAAAGGATTTTTCATTTCAGTTCTTATCCAGATTTGAGCAAAACAAAAATCATTTTCATTTGCAGGGCTTCTGAAGGTAACTCTAGACTTGGTCAAAGAGTTTCCAACTTAATCCGACTTGTGACTGCACTCCTCTCCGTCCATTGGATTAGCCGCCAGCGTTTGCTATTAGGGTTTATGGCCAAAAAGCTGGCCCATATAAAAAGCGAATTACCTACCCAGTGGAGAGCTTGGGAGGTGGCGAGGCAAACTGCATGGTCGAAGCGAATGGGAAAATAGAGTTAACATAGCTGCAGAAGCCACAAGAAAAATCAAATAAATTTTATTACAACAATGTCATAAAATTGGCTCTAGCAGGGATTTGCACATGTATGTATGTTCGCATATAGCTGGGACATGACAAATATATCGCGTGGTGCACGAATGGAATTCACATGCGAAACGTTTTGTAATTTATGCGAAAATACGCATATTTAAGTCAAATGTAAATATTTAAGTTGCATATGAAATTTCAACGTTCTGCATGCCTCCGATAGAGTCGAACACAAATAAAGCGAGCGAGAAAGAACTAGTGAGCGAGAGGGATGGCAATGGGGATGGGATGGGGATGGGGAGATAGAAAGTGTGAGATGGGTTGCTATAAAATTCTAAAACCACAAAAAAGTATCAAGAACAAGCGATAAAAATATATACAAATGTGTAGGTATGATGGCAGGTTGTAAAACATAGCGATGCGTGATATTTGTATTTATTTTACATATGCCCCAGCCCCTCTCCCTCCCTTTCTTTGGCCGGCTGCCTGCTCCCCTTATTTCGGTTGGCCTCCAATAAAGCGAAAGCGAAAACTTAAAAAAAAGGAGAAGAAAAGCCAACGAAATGAAAATAATGCCAAGTGAAGAGAAGGGGAATGGGTGGGTATGCTGGGCATTAAATATACATACAAAACCACATATGCAAACCTTTCGCCTAAACACACTCTTAAGCAAAAAGTCACAAGGACAACGATTTCTGCTAACCTTTGTTTGTCTTTTAGGGATATTTCCATTTCTATAGGCATGTATGCGGGATTTTGCGAAGAGGTAAATGATTTTGTTTACCTATGTAGCTTTAGCTTCATTGACTAAAAGTGTATATATTTTGATATATTTACTTATTTATTTTATATATTTACTACATTCAGCATTTCATTTTTTATTAAAATTAATTTTATGTAAAACATAAATGTTACAAGTTAAAAAAATGCTTTATTTTCTATTATGATAGGCAAAGTTTTGAAACGTTCACAAAGATATGAAATATAAAAACAAAACACTTTCTGGTCCAGCTTTAAACATGAAACAAATGCTGATGTCCTTTCAATGCACTATAGCATATGCCTGAAGCATGAGTCATGATGGATGGCACTTTGTTCGGTTGACAGCATCATTTGCTGGCCTAAACAAAATCGGCAGTTGGCCAATGCCCGGTATTACCCGGGATGCCCTGCGCCTGTCTTTCTGACAGGACTCCAGTTCATTTCAGTTCGCTTCGGTGCGGTATAAAGCTTAAGTAATTGATGTTAAGCTGCGTTTATGAAGCGAGGCTAATAAAGGCTGCACATTCGAGTCGGGATCGCGGCGGAAAGCGGATACACGAAAGTGGAAAGCACGCCGTAGGCCTTTCCAACCCACAGTCGTAGTGGTGACCGGCGGAGTGACCCGCGGGGGGGGGGATCATGATGTCAGGGGTTGGGGGTCAGGGGATCTCGTGGGGATTGCAATGAAAATAAAGCGTAACCGCAGCATCAATTGAAGCTCAAGCGTCGAACGCCTGCCAAACGTTGCACAAAAGCCCCACACAAGTGCACACGCACACCCTTTCAATGTAGTGGGTCTGGGTGCGCGTTTCAATAAATCGTTCGCTTCTACAATAACATGAAAGCATGCGGCCAAAAGTAGGGAACCAGCATAGTTCATGCACTGCAAGAATCTATCAAATATTTCATAAACATAAGACTCCATTTAAAAATTAACAAATATAAATAGACACGCTGTAATTACATTTTTTTTCAAAAATAATTTTATATCAGAAAGCATTATAAAAATTCCTAAGTCTTAAGAATGGTTTAAAGTATAAAGGTGGCTGAATGGGTTTTAGCGTTTTTGGATAGAAGGCCAAAACGTGCAGGTAACATGATTCTGAGGGAACGTTTAAAAGATCCAATGACTCCCATGCAGCCCCTAGGCAGCGCCCCAGTGGCCCAGCCTCCTTTTGTTGCTAGAGCCGTGTTCATAGTCCGAAAATGCAGTTTGCATTTGGCAGCTTAAAGCGATTTTCATTGCAATAACCTGGCCTACAATGCAACTCTGTCAATGCGTAATACGTACATACATATATGCGTGTGTGGCTGGATGCGAGAGGTGCTTGGGTGTCCGTCAGCCTGGCCCTGTAGCGAACAAATATGCACGCCCTCTGCAGTTGGCAACTAACAGGCACAGTTCAAAATAGATGGAACTGAAACACACAGATAGATAGATGGATAAATGGACGGACCATTGGACTGATGGACTCGCAGAGTCCCGGCGAGATGGCCAACGGTTGGGATATAGATGATGGCCAACGATGGATGGGATGCATATTTAGTTGGGCATGGCAGGCATGCATATTGAGTTCATTCGTTCAATCAATATTAGCCATTGAAATCGCGATTTACGCGCATATTGCGCCAATAACAAACGAAAAGTGCACGCCGGCATTCTGTTCGCTTTTCCCTCCGCCACGCCCCCTCCAAATATTGCCAGCCCCTCCCGCTTTGAGCTGCGTGAAGATTTATCGATGGCGAACACAGCTTGCCAAACTAGAATCCGATGAGTTTTCCATTTATGAGCATTCTTCATTTTTTTATATTCTTCTGCCCTCAAATTTTAAAAATAAATAAAAAAGAAAATTTCCAGCTTACTTTTGAATTTCTTTTTCATAAATGTAATAGATTGATTTATATTACTATATATAATTTTTAATTTCTGGTAATTGTTATCAATAAAGGTCTGCATTACTTAGAAGTCCCATGACCCATTTTTGGGAGCTATACATTTTTTCCAACATTTTTGTAAATAAAAACCCACCATTCGGCATAACCTTTTCTCTTTTTCAAATTTAAAATTTGCAGTAGAAACGGCACACTGTTATTTTGAACTAATAATTCAATTAATAACTCATTTGGGTCCTGAATACAACTTTGGCTTCAGTCTGCCAATGCAATTTATGCATCGACCTTTTAAAGGACTATACAAAAAACATACAAAGTCGGCGTGCATCATTTAGCCAAGTGTACTTTTATAAAAAGTAAATTAAATGACTTGCCAAGCCCAAAAAAACGGACAAAAACGAAAAAGTTAAAAAAAAATTCGTCTGCAATTTGATTAAACACAAAAAAAATTTCAGCAACAACCGGATTGAATGAGGAGTGTGGGGAGGGGTGAGCAGGAGGAGCATGGAGCCATTGCAGTGACAACATTGTAATTCAATTTCAGGCTCAGGAAGTGCACAAAAGCAATAACAACAAAAGCTAAAGGAAACAGGCTAAAAAAGTCGTAGCTGCTAATGAAAGTAACGATGTCCGAGGTTTAAGGGAAGTGGATGGAAAAAATCCTAGAGGGGTGAAAGGCATAGGGAAACAGAAAAGAAAGGAAAAGAAAACTTCGCTCCAAGGCAGTTAACAGAAAATTTAAATTCAATATAAGTGGGCTTGAAAGGGAAGTATATATTAAGAGATAACAGAGTATATCTACTTGAAGCCAAAATATATAAATTTGGATAACTAAAAGCTATATTTAGTGAAAAAAAATAGTAAAAAGAAGCAAAACGTCAAAAAATTTATTTGCGAATATGCTTAAACCGATAAAACAAATAAAAGATTAGTTGTCAGAACCCATTAATTTTAAAATACCACATTTTGTTTTACTATTCAGACCCTATTAATTCTCAATTTCTATATCTTATTTTGGATTCATAATTGTAATTCTGAAAAGAGCCCCAAAATGTTGAGCCAAAGAGCAAAGTATACGAAATATTTATTTCAAAACCGGTTGTAATAATATAAAATATTAAAAAATAAATAAAAATTTTAAATTAGTAAACCTAATTTCTTTGCTCATATTTAGACTCAAAAGTAGGTCCTCTTTCCAAAGTGGTTTCACCTCAAGAGAATGGCAAACAAACTGTGGAATTTCTTGGCGCCACTTCCTGCCAAACTGTTGGCTTTTTGACAAACCACAGAATGCCATATGTGTCGGTGGGTGGCAGGGTTCACAGTGGTTTACGTTGAAGATCGAGAAGGTATGAGCCAGAAATTTAAGGAGGCAGGTGTGGTTTGGCCTGCGACAGGAAACGGAAATGCGCATTTACACGTAACATTAACTGCCGTCACCCGGATCCGGGAATCGGGAACCGCACCCACAGTAAGGCAAACAAAACCAGAAAACCGAAAACGTAAACTCAACAGGCAAACAAAAACAAACAGGAGTCTGGCGGGCGGATTCCATATTCCATATGGTAATGGTAAAAGCATTAAAGTGTACGCAGCACCACCGATCCGTACCACTATTGCCCCCACATTTCGCCGAACTGCCTACGGATGGTCTAAACGTGTGTGGAGCGACGATTTGCTGTGACGATGCCAATGAGATCCCTGAAGTTGACGTTGACGAGGCGATGACTCCTTCAATATTTGCATAAGTTCCTTGGAGCGCCAACCGCACTCCAATTCCGGCGTACCTAATGCTTGTGCCTCTTTTGTACTCAAAAAAAGTTTCTCAGCTCCATTAATCATAAAAATGATATCTTTCAATTGAGAGTTTCGAACTGATTAAGTAAAGACAACACAATGTACATAGTGCATCGCAAATCGTGAAATTGTATTCCACATTCATTTCATCTTGTAGCTTTATCTTTCACTTTTAAATAAAAGGAACGGAAGAACAGAATGAGGACCAGCCCCATCACATTTTTTCAGCTTTCCCGTTGGAGGAGTCCTTAGCTGCTTACTTGGTTGGATGGTTGGTTCGTTCGCCTTTTGCTCATTACAAAGCCAGAGAGACGGGCTATTAATCATGGGCTTATTGAAGCATAAACGCGCTGAGCCACAGTGCCCACATCTTTTACGGTTTCACCGCTCAGGGGCCGTTCATTGCCCGCGTAGCTGCATTGCTTTAATAAATATTCATTTTGTTTAAAAGTAGAGCGTTCTGACTGCAGTAACTTTGGGTAATTGTGCCGCCCACCTGTTTGACAGGAAATCTCTCCGATTCAAGGACAGGATGGTAGATGGAGAGATATGCCGAGAAAGGTGCGCACACATTCACTTTGGCAAATTTACATAGTGCCCTAAGCGATGTGGCGGTGTGACTAGGGCCCCTGAAACTGGCATTGTCATGTTGGATATTTTGAAGAAACTCGCATTCTCTTTCGGTCCACACTGAGAGGAATTGTTGAACTGCAATAGCAATTTTCGAGCTACAAATTCAAGGAATTATAAACTACGAAATACCACAAATCTAAAATTAGACTAAAAGAATTTTAATAATGAAAATAGTAGAATAGTCCTCAGTTTTGCCAGTGAAGTGAATGCCAGTGAGAAAAAAAGAAGCTGTCAAGTATCGCATGACAGGCCGTAGCACCCCACGCACTCACTCACACATGTGCAGCAGCAATCACTCATCCCTAAGACCTCCACAAGAGGGTGGGTAAGAGAGAGAGTGGGTCCCGGGCCAGGACTCCCGCACTGGCGGGGACCAAATCTGAATCCGAAACCGATGCCGGAGCTGACAACGTCGGTGCTCGATAAGAGCCCCCGTTGGGTGCTTTTAACATAAACGCCCTGCATTTATGTTTATTCAAGTGTCAGTCGTGGTGCGCTGTTGTTAGTACTCGGGGCTGATGTATGCCAGAGTGCCAGTGCAAACACTACCTATTTAGGCACACAAACAAACAGACATTTACCATTGTAATGATTTATCGACAATTGTTAGTCCTCGAATCCTGTCACCGAAGATAAACGCACTCGGCAAATATCGCCGCAAGTCGGTGCTTGGGCTTACCTTTAGTAAACCTCACACCCATCTGGGTATCTGGGTCCTATACCAGGTACACATTATCACAGGTCACAGAAATAACAATAGCCAGGCAAAGTAAATTTCATTACTAACATCCATTACCGTGGATATTAATAGAAAATACCATAAATATGGGTTATGGAAAGAATACTACATTATTCCTTAATCTGTCCTCGAAGAGGGGAACATCATAGCACATAATATTATCCATTTTGCACCTTTTTTATGAACGCATAATACGCTGGCGCATAAATCATTAAAACTTACCAAATTACGCATACGCCGCGTTGCAGCAGCCAGCATAAAGTGTCTATTAAAACGCTTAAAATGTGTGAACAAGAAAGCTTCAAACTCATGCGGCGAAACTTTGGCATATAAAAATCCCCGTCTTTGTAGGTTGGGGTGGATATATGAATACGTACCGCCTACTAATAGACACCTTTGTTTCAAGGGTGTAAGGGAAGAAGGGGGTCTGAGGTGCAGACTTTGGTGGGGTCTTAATTTTCAATATTTTGTTGCACACTGCAAACTTTTACCTCGCTTCCACTGGCTTCCTTCACAACTTTGCGTGCATAATAACATAATTAATTAATGTGGTGCAAGGAAGCATGGAGTGGGCGGAAAAAAGGAGGCACATTCAGTGGGCATGGAAAATCTGGAGCCTACTTAAAGACTAGCACTTTAAAATCTTCGGCCATGGAATTTTATATTTATGTGGCCAGCACTTGCAATTAGTGTGGCCGGCAAAGAGCTTCACGCTGTCCGGCTTCAGTTAATTTATAGCTTGTTATGTTTAAACTAAAAAGAAAAAATGTGTATATATTCGAGCGCGAAATTGAAGAGCAGGAAAAACAGAGAAAAATCCCGTGCTGGCCACAGCCATTAACAGCCATTGTGTTAAATATTTTGCGAGCAGACAAAAATATTTGCCAGCTCTAAGAAAGCCAAGCCAAGAGGTGCTGCTAGAAGTGGAGGACTGTGGCATGTGTGAGCTGGCCGGTGCTTTTGTATCTTTTAAGCCATTTACTCCTTCCACCGTTCGCTGTGGTTTAAAGCTGCCCTAACATTATTGTGGCACATTAATCACCGGCACCGGAAACTTCCGCCTGCCAGGCTCTGAAAGCAAAAGTGTTTTACTGGACGCTCTCAAGTGGCAAGCAGAAAGTGGAAACTGGCAGCTGGCGGGAAAATCAGGCGGATGCTAAAAGCTTGCCACCAGCATCTGGGGAAATAGAAGACACACAAAATGAATATGCAATTAAATAAAATTAGCAGAAATGTGCGGAGAATTGATAACGTTATTTAATGGCAAGTCAATTTGTTGTGGCCACTGAAAAACATGAACTGCATACCGGGGTAATTGGCCAAACTTCGATTTGCATATGCGTGTTTGAATGGCGGTACGGGTTAGAATAACCGAGCTCGACTCAACCGAACCCACTCCCATTGTTTGCTGACAATAATTATGCATGCATTATGCATGTCCGAAGCAAATACTAATTGGAAACCAGCAGAGAGGATAAAATTCAATAAAGATGATGAATATAAAAAATCATAATAAAAAAATGTATAGCTAAAACGTTTTTATTTGATGAATGACTATTTCAAAACTTTTCTACCTAGTTAAATAAGTATTTAGGTATTAAATTTCTCTATAATCTAGTTTCTAAAACTACAAAAACTATGTTCCCCTAAATCAGTTTCTAATTTTTTCATTGATTAATAAATGTGTTTCAGTGGAGAGCCGCAAGTGCATTTACTTTCCAAATATTTTGGCATGAAAAATCAAATCGCTTGAATTGAATACCGAGCCACAAATAGGATCAGCTAATGCACGGCAATGGGGGAAAATGTTCTATGAAATTGTATAATATTTACAAATTGCTAGCCGAATAATGTTAATTTTCGTTGGCTCCCCATCTAACTATTGAACTTGTGCGGCGGAAGCGATAAAAATTCATTGCGAAATTTGTTTGCCGATCATTTGTGGGCCGAAAAATTCTAGGCAATGTAAACTGTAAATAATCCTGCCATATATGAGTTTGAATAAATGCATGTACAGGCAGTGGTGGATGGTGTTCTGTAATTCTATTGATAATTTGCGAGGTCTGCTTATTGAATTTAATTATATAAATGAACAATGGTGTTTATCTCAAGTGGATATTGAAAGGATATGTTTCGACGCTGCCCGCAATGTTTTCCAATTTTAATTCAATTACATAACTATTTATTTGGCCTTAAATGATTCCATATGAACCATAGGCATTAGGTTTTGGGTATGTAACTTGTTTTTTTGTATTGTGGCCGATAATTAATTCGATTTGATGTTGAATTACATGTTGAAGCATGAATTCATTTGAAGGACACTTAATGTGGTTAAAAGCTCTTGAAACTGGCTCCGCCAATTTGAACTTGGATTACATATTTTTTCTATTACATGAAGATAAATTACCCATAGTACCCATTAACCTTCTAGTGGAGTTATTATTCGAATGAACAAATACAATTGTTAAGCCCTCAGAGCCGTTGAAAATAGTAACACCTAAAAAATGGTTGCCATGGCAAGAAAATCCTTTTTTTATTTTCCTTAGTATTGTATATCAAAGGACTCGACGCACATTTATGCATAGATGGTATTTACATTCCTATATACCACCAGAAAAAGTGGCATATCGCTGCTTGTTGCACTCGTAAGCTGCATATTTATGTATTTATTTGGCTACACCAAACAAAGAACGATTTATTTCCCCTTTTTTTGTCATTTTTGTGACTTTGTGTATGATTTCCACTGAACCTTCACATCCAGTATTTAAGCGAGTCAAGCCTCAAAATAATAGTTTTTGAAAGTTTTACCAAAAATTTTATAGATTTATTTATATATTTATTAAAAATAAAATAGAACTATTTCAAGTCATTCTGAAGTTGAGTAAATATTTCTTTATTTACAATTAATACTTTCTGAAAGTATTTTCTCTTAGAAAGAACAATCTTATATTATATAATTTGCTCGTTTCCATTTAAGTTTTTCACTGCAAGGGATGCAACTTTAATTTAATCGGTGTATGAAAGACGCGCCAAATGGAAATGTTGTTATTCAATTGCTTGTTGAATGCAGTGACGCGGGAGTGTATGAGTGCTATGGATGGTGCATGGTTGGGTGGGGCATGGTTTCGGCCACTTGCAATGAGTGGCATGTCGTACTGGATTCGAGTAGCGTGCCATAGCCCTGGCTGTCGAAGAAGGAGCTGTTGCCGTAACCGTAACCCGTAACCAGTTACCCAGAACCCGTAAACCGTAACCGTTGTACGGGCGACATGTTTACGGCGGTGCGTGCGTCCAGCTTGATGCATGTTTATTTCCCACTGCAATTGAATGCAGCATCAACAACATATATACATATATAAAAGTTCATATTCATAGGCACTCATGAAATATATTTATTTTTAAAAGTACTGTACTGTTTCATAAACCAAAGAACCCTTAAATCATCAAATATGATTGAAATGTCGTACGGATAAGATAGTACGGAAACTAAGTATCTGACTAAATCGTTTTCTTCAGTGTACGCTTGGGCTGTGCATGGTCATATAATCCTCAATTTTTTACGGCATTTTACTTCCATCAGTTGGAGAAACAAACAGACGTGTTTTTCATAATGCATTTTTAATATAGATACCTACCACCGACTCTGATTCCGATTTTCTCTTTCATCGCTTTTTAAAATTCATTTCAATTTGGGACCAGCAGTCGTTTTTACTGCTTTTTGTATATCGTATTTATTTATAAACAATCAGTTTGCTCTATTGAGTCGTGTAATATACCCTCTTTCTTTGTGCCATAAAATTTATAAAAAAAATCCATCAGTACTTTATGGCATTTCCGTATCACTGCAATTGATTTATGAGTTGCATATACGCATGGCCAATTTCGGAAATTTACGTCTCATATATTTGGGGAACATTTCTCCTATTATCTGGTGTATTTGTCTCTAATAAGGTCACTTAACCGCAATCGAAACTTCTTCGGCTGACCTTTTGAGGTGGCTTAAGTGCCACGCCCCCTGTCGCCCCTGACCCCCACTGGGCACATTAATAATTTTCGCTATTTGCTAACAATATCAAGTGGCAAGTCATTATTCATGGCAAACAGCATAGAGCCAGAACAGAACGGAGCGAGCAACTAATGACTCTGAGCAGCTTGGTCGTGGATATTGGGTGGGTGGGCCAGTGTTTTCGGCCTGTTCATGCAGAAAATTATATGCATTAAGACCGTGATTATGTTGTCCAGACTGGCTTGTCGTTATTACAACTAAAAAAAAAGAAGAAAGCGAACCAAAAGCCCAGGAGAGAGGCATTGTGACAGAGAATACGTACCATACATTGGATACACTTTTAAAAAAATAAAAATATTTCATATTTATTTTTTATCTTTATTGATTAATGTTCCATAATCCAATAGCCTTGCCAGCATATACTTTTAATAAATTTTAAATAATAGTTATTCCAATAATCAGCAAAAGCTTCTTCTTCACTAACTTTTTACATTTAAAATGTCCTCGTGCATGGGTGCTGGAAATCGCAGGCACAATGCGCGGAGCTTGTGGGCGTGGCCTGAACTTGGTCAGGTACAAGCCATCCAAAAGAGGGCGCCACTTTAACGCGACAATAGCACACAAAACTTAACCTAAAAAAAAAGAGGAAAGAAGGAAACAGGCTCAGTTGCTATATGGAAAGTCATTTTGGTAGAGTTTTCCACTTCCAGAAAGGTAACGCCACCGTACCCTTGCATTGCCCCTATAGCCGTTAGCCTGGGGCAATTATAACACGACATCCATATGTTGCAAGTGGCACTAAGAGCTGTGCCAGCTGTGTTCTAGATTCATTTGCCTTTTTCTCTTTCGCTGCTGGTTGCAAGTTGCAACCCGTTAATGTGTTGCACTTAAAATTTATACTCCCCAAAAAGGAGAAAGCAGACAACTTTAACTTTTTTGTTATGATCCTTTTTTGCAACGGAGAGAGCGGGCTTTAAGTGCTGTGGACAAACCACAGGACATCGCATGGGCAATGTGCAATGTGCAGAGTTCTCCCAGACTTGGGGCCGTAGCTGCGGTCGACCGCCACAGGTGCAATATATAATTCAACCGCAATTTTAATTATGTTGGTAAAAACAAGCTGCGGCAGCACCAGGAAAAACACAGTTCTTAAGACACCACGCTGCGTATACATAATCTTTAAATTTAATATTAACAAATTTTCGGCAGAGTCTTCCCTTTAAAAACTAAAAATTGCGGTGTATATTTAGTATACTCTGCGTATACGTAATCCTTCATCTATATATTTGGAAGACAACATGCTTTTAATACCTTTTCAGCTTATTAGCTATACAGGACAGTGGAATCGCTTCCCTGATTGGTGCGTTTCCAGAAAATTTATAGACCTCCACTATCTGGTAGCCAGAGATTTATAGAACTGCATTAAATTTCCATTAACGTTAAAACTAAGCAAATATTTTAGCCGCCTGCCTTTAACAAAACGAGTTGAAACCAACCCTTTGACAGGAAGGGTAAATAGATACAGGCACAGACGTGGCTTAGATGCAGATACAAATGCAGTGGTAGCTACAAACACAGAAACCGATACAGTTGCAGTGGCAGTTCCAAAACAAACTCAAACAAAGCACAAAAGCTGAAGAGCAAAGGCGACGGCCGCAGTAAATGAACATGGAATTGTGTGCATCATGGATTCGTTTTGGCAGTGTGTTTAAAATGTTAATTTGCTTGTTTAACTTCGGTTTGGCTGCATTATAAAGCAAACCTGGCAAAATCTCCTTTGAGCTGCTCTCGAGTCTCCGTTCTAGTCCCAACAAAATGCATAATTTATACCCAAGCTAGATAAATTGCCAACTATTTATTTTGGACTTCTTTTGAACAACTTAATTTAATGTTCGCCAATTTATTTTGCCTGCAAGCTGTTTTCAACCTGCACTTTGCTTAAATAACTCGTGAAATCCATAATAAATACAAATAATAAATGTCACATAGAGGTAGACTGGTCGGCCCGAAAGAGCTTTCAAAATGTTTTCTTTATTTTAATTCGCATTAATACTGTCCAAACGAAGTTCATAATTTATGATATTTTCTGCTGCTTCTGCAGTCTGCTGTTTTCGGCGACAGGTTTTATGTTTGAGTTGGCATCGCCTGAAAATTAAGAAAAAAGACAAACTTTTCTTGCAAATCAGCACATAACAAACTTAAAGTATTTATTAATTGTTTGTTTCTCTTGAAATAATTTATTTTTTATACAAATAATCTGCATGTTGGCAGGCACTTAACCAATTAAACTTATTGAATCAATTTCGATGCTGATGATGCATACGATTTTCAATTTGGAAACAAAAAACAAAAGCAGCAACAGCATTCCAAAAAAGTAAACAATATTTCATCCAAACATAAAAAAACTGGAGACATGCTCGCTTAATTCACAATAAAAAAAATAGTGGTCAAAATTAGATGTATTCAGTATAAATACAAATTAATTAATTAAAAACAAGCAACCGAGAGCTCAACGAGAGAAATTGAGGTCAAAGAACTAACGATAGAAATTATCATTATCATCGGCATAAATGTAAATTACACTTTTGTGTTTTTCCAGGTCCGTGCAGGAGGAAAAATTGCAAACGAACCAAAACAAGCCGGTCACGAAGACGGGCCCAAAAAAGTATGCTATAAAGTCGTGCACTTTACAATTGCACTCACAACGAGCCAGCAGAAAATATACAAGTTGTGGGGAAAGAGCGGATGAAAGAGGAGAGATGAGGAAGCCAGACAATACATAACTGTGAATTTAGATTACTTATGATTATTATGAGGCCCGAGTTTCGTGCCAAAATCGTAAAGTTCTTCTTGGCCCGTGCATGTGCAATGGACTATTCCAACAAAGTGCACTTCCCGATGGCTCCTTAACGATCTGCTGTTTAGCATACCTTGGTTTTTGGCTCGAACCAACCCAAGCACTAGTGCGGATCGTAAAAAAGACCCCCAAGCGGTCGAGTGCTCCTTTAGTACCTTCATAAAGCGGCAACAGTCGTTCCCGAAATAAGTTAACACTAATGCAATCCATAGCTGAGCTCACTTCACTTCAGTTTATATCATTTTTAGTATTTCCTCATTCAGATCCACATAATTGCTTCAAGGATTTACGGCTCGAATTTCATGGTATATGAGAAGCTACTTATAGAGACTTAGATTACACAATTTATGGAGTTAAGTATTTTTTAAATAAAACGACTACAATATTATGATCATAATTCACTCGACGAGACCCTGGCAAAAAAAACTATATTTTCTGGGAATTTATATTATTGAAATGTAATGGAGCCTTTCAGTCTCTAGAGCGTCATTATACGAGTCTATACTTATAATTAGTGCCTGTAACTGCCGATTCCCAATGCCATGCCCTCCTACCCCGATCCCAATATGTGCCCTGGATACCTTTTGGATACTATTTGGACCATAGCCAGTGTTAAGTTTAATTTAATTGCCCAACAAGAGGCCGAAAGGAGCAACAATGTGGCCCAAAGCAACAACAGGAGATATCCAACACCCGCAATCGCATACTCACCCATTTATCATTATTCATGTGCGGTGCACACGCAGACACACATCGACTTATTACCAACAACGCCGCCCACACATTTGTCGCCGCTGCTTGCTGCCACATTCGCAATCCAGGGGTATGTATGTGTAAGCCATGTTATATTGAGGTCGCCACTTTATGTTTGTTCTTCCCGCCCAGCATGCCTACGCACATGTGAGTGTGTGTGTCACATACACGTTAATAATTGTAAATACGCACACAGACATTCATACATACATACAAAAGCGCGTGAGCTTTATTATTGCCCAGCGTTTTTGGCGTTTGTTGGCTTAAACGTAACCGCACATTTGGGGCAATTATAGTTAATAAGCAGCTGCGTTTTGCCATTAAAGCCAACCTCCCTTTTAGCCGCTAAAATCCCAGCTGAATCCAACTGCAACTCCATTTCAATCACCAAGCTTACCATCGAAAATGTCCTTTGGTTGAACAAAAATCCACTAAAGTTTCAAATTATTTTGAGTAAAAATTATTTTTGATATTTTTCAGTTTTCAAAGTAGTGCTAAAGAAAGTTTAGATAAAAATGTATCGTTTCTTCATTATCAAAATAGACAAATAATGAAAGAAATATCAAAAAGATAATTAGCATAATAATATTCCACTCCAACATGACTCCCACACATACACATATGCCTGCACATACACACACACAAAGAAGCTAAGCATGCATACAATGGAAGCTGAAATAAATTCAAAATGGAAGGCGAAAATAGCATACCGGGCGCCTAGGGTGTGGGGTGCAATTTATTACCGCCAACACACGTTGAGCCCCCATAAAGTGCTCTTTCACACACACTCACACAGTTGCCCACCTACACACATATACCTATACGAACCACATTAGCGTTTTAAAATCAACTCATGGGAGCAGGAGAGCCAGAATTTTCTTCTCCCTCCAAACTCTTTGGCACAAATTTGAATTTTATATGCTACTTCCGTCTCTATATTGTTTGGAGATGGGGTTGTCCCCACAATAACCTCCTTACCTCACCGCCACGCCCACTTCAGCCTA
The DNA here is from genome assembly GCA_035047585.1 of Drosophila monieri. NCBI lineage: Eukaryota > Metazoa > Arthropoda > Insecta > Diptera > Drosophilidae > Drosophila > Drosophila monieri. The sequence continues at coordinate 197,354 of JAWNPJ010000112.1, read as the reverse complement.
TGCAATAACGAAGCTGCGTATGCACTATTGACAACCCGGTGGCAACGTAGCTATTGCCACTGCCAACTAAAAGTTAGAAACAAGTCTGGAGGCTATGAGCCGAAAATTAGCGCGAAAATTAGATAGAAGTACAATCAAGAATTCCTTTAGCTGAGAACTATTTTCGGAGATACTTAGTTAACTGGTAGAATTTAAGTTTAAAGTGAATTTATGGTTCACACAGCTACCAAAATGGTCTTTCATCATTTGTATGTGGTTCAACAAACAAAAAGTTTCCGGTTTATTCATAATCCCTAGAATATGTTTTGTAATTGCAAAAACATTCTGGTACATTGTTTCCGAAAAGCCCTTTTGTACTTTATTCTTAAATTGGCTAAACTCAACTGTTATCCCGTACAGCTCAACCCAAACTTTTAAAGTTTTTTATGCCATCGGATCCTGACAGAAACGACACTAAATTAAAAAATCGCAGCTTTGTGGAGATTTTTTAATTAAATCCCTGCATATTTGACTTGTTCGTAGAGCTGTAATTCAGATAAAAAAAAAATCAAAATAAATTCCAGTCGTCGAAAGGAGGGCATTTCATTTATGGAAATGTTTATATGTTAGTATGTCTGTTTATATATTTTTATTTCCGTTTCCCAAGTTTATAATTGAATTACAACAGATTGGTATGGACGCGTACGAGAGCGCATTTTAGCATATATTCAAATATATGAACGTATATACACAAAAATATATATATTTTTAGAGAATAATTTGCATGGGCTGGACGCTGAATCCAGCTGACAAATTGCTAATTGAAAGAGCATGGCAACTTTACATGAACGAGGCGTGGCAGCCACACATACTCTTACATACAAACTAGCGTACAAAAACTCCAACTAACAGTGCACTTGGCGCAAAAGTTAAAGCTCTTGGGAGCCTTTTTTTATACTATATCAACCTATACTCAATCTAGGTATACGTAGGCGTATTCGAGAATCCTTTAGGTTATCTGTTAATATGTATTGGCATACTAGACAGGCATATTAACTATCAATTTCCTCAAGTGTGGCACACAGTTTGCTCTGAATACGCAGTGACCTGTACGAATCGCGTTTGTTTGCCCAAATGCAGAACATGTGAGCTTCTGAGCTGGCAGCGCCTAACTCTCCGCGATTCTGCCCTGGACATCGGATTGGGTTTTTGGATTAGATGCCGGGCAAACAGCCTCGACTGGCAATCCCCCACCCGCACTGCCCCCTTCTGCACCAAAATCCAATGCAGCGGGCGCCCCGCCCCTCGGTTCACTGATTTATATGCAAAACGCGACGCGCGACGAAAAACAGTTTTTCAATTAAATTCGTTTGAGTTGTCGTCGCTGGATTTCAATTTGAAGGCTGTCGTATAATTTATTAGCATTAACATTAACCCCGACTACGACTTGATCCGCCTCCGTCGCATTCACCGTCCCCACCACCAATGCTCCCTGCAGCAACCGCAGCTTCATCAAATGCGGCTCAATCCAATAACAGAATGTGAAAAGAGAGAAAATGTGACAAATTTGCTTTTCACTTTGCAAAATTAAAAACGCTCACATAAAGTATACGACGACCCGACAGTAAAGTGGGGCGAAAACAAAAAAAAACCAAGAAATTGAAAGAATATATTTTCATTCATCATCGCAAAATTTGCTTGATGAAGCCGGCGGCTATAGACGATTTGGGTGCTTTATTCAGATGTCCTTTCCAAGGAAGATTATTACATCTAAGAGGATTTCTTTCTGTATAATTTCATATAGAATTAGCACCCCAATTTCGAATATTGAATATGAAATATTCAAATTGAGGTTGGGAAAACCTCATCCTAGGTTTTCGTTAAAATAAAGCTATGAGAAAGAGCATAAAACTTGCAGTCTACACCAGTAGGAGTAAATTTGTCGGCTTCTTTGCATTGTGACTTGGCAAACTTAAATCCCAGGCATTTGATATTGATTTACTTAAAAGGCAATATCAGTTTGCAAAGCAGCAACCCCTAGCCCGGCCAACAGAACCCCCTAAAATGTCCTCCTCCAAAAATCTCAGACCCCTTGGAAGCATATCGAAAAATGCGAAAATTGTACAATGAAAATTGAAGTGAAATTAAACTAAAGCCCTGGGGCGATAACGACTGGCTTGTCACCCTCTTCAGGGCACCCTTCCCACTCCAAAAGTCCTAACCTCCACCCACAGCTCCTGACGCTCCGAAACAGACTCGACTTGTTGGCATTCATTTAGCTCTGTGGCCGGCACAACTTTGGGACACTTAAGCGTCGTTGGCCACGTTGACAATGTCTGAATGTTCGAGGGCCAGGAATGTGATGGCCCTTGCTCCCTGCCACACCAGCAATCCATACCCTTCGCATACTTTCTAATGAGACAAAAATTGCGATTTGAATGCAAATAACTGCAGGGCTGCTCCAGACGGACAACAATTACATGGCTTCCATGCGGATAGGGGCTGAAGGATCAAAGTTACACAAGGGAAAAATATTTAAATATTTAAAACTTTTGAACTTTAAAACCTTTCACTTATTGATATTTAGTGTGGCACTTTGAAAATGATTATTTTTTAAAGAAACAATTTAATATTTTATTTCTTTTCAAAACTCACCTGGTTTTTATGCTGTGGATTAGAATAAATTCTTAATAGCCGTATTGGGTAAAAGCTGTTGTCAAGGGGCATTTAAATTTGACAAAATGAAATGAACGAAATATTTGGTTTTGGTTTCGAGTTCTGCGTCGTCGGCTGTTGGCATTTTAATGAAGTTCTTAAAACTCATGGGGGCAAGGGAAAGAGGAAACTCGGTGAGGTTACCGCGAGCTTGAGACAGGTGGGGAGCTTCTATTTGCATTTAATTAAATGCCAATAATTGAATCAGTTTGCACATGGAATGTGAAAAATCCTTGGCATTGTCATGGCAGACTAATCAACTTCTCCTGTTGGTTAACTGACGCCCACCACTGTGAATATTTGTATTATATTAATTTGGATATTTACCGGACAAGGACCGGCAACCAGCGCAAGAATGTGGCCAGAAGCTCTTGGACTTCTTCAGGGGTACGATGATGCAAACGTATTTTGTCATGGCCCAGCATACCGGAACATTCCACTTTAATTTGATTTACTTGTCTCTGGCATTCACCGAAGTTTACCTTCGTTTGTCGTCCTGCGGTCAAAAGAGAATTGTCAGATATTAGAATTGGTGCCCATTCCGAGAAGCTAGGGAAATAACTCGGTTCCAAGACCAGCATTCACATACCTTTTATTTTTCTAAACGACCGAAGAAAAAGAACCACATTCCGAATGGAATTTAAAACTTATTTTCCAAGCTAGGTCAAAGAAATGGAATTGACTTTTGATAAATTAAAAATTAAACCTCATATATTCGTCTATTATAATTGCATATTTTTTAAAAAGGTGTGGTTGTCGACCTTAACCAGTTTCACTTTTTTGCTGCATTTTTTTTTCTGATAAATTGTTTTTAATTCCATTTCGTATTCATTTCCGAGATAAATTTTGCTGGTCAAATCAAATTTCAGCTTGCTACTAATTATATGCATATGTTTTTATTTACTTTTATTGGTTATTTTTTTTCTATATTTTTTTATTCCCCATGAAAAGCAATCAAATATTTGTTGCATTTTTCCCATTTCAACATAATCTGGTATGAGTTGGGGTTTTGTTAGCTTGTTTTGATTTGATTAAATGCTAACATTTTGCACAAGTTAACTGCAATAAATTTGAAATTTAAAATCGACGAGCGGAAAAAGGGAAATAACGTTCATTACGTAAATATTGCAATTGGTTTTTTTGTTGGCAAATGTTTTCAGCAAATATCTTTAATTCAATTGAGCGCATAAAATCAGCCCTGTCACAGATTAAAGTGTTAATGCATATAAATGTTATTCCTATTTGCATATATTTTTATTCAGCTGGTTTTTTGTATGTTTCTGGTTTAGCGAACAATTTGAGTTGAGCCACAGATACTTTCGGCATTACAATGATAAACTGATTATCCAAAAGAGAAAACGGTTCAGCCATCATTATAAATTCAATTTAACCAATCAAAGTGTCGTAATTTGATTATGTTGATTTTTGCACATTAATTGCAAATTTATTGACTGTGAGCCACAAAAAAGTGCAGCCCTTTAGACTTTTAATGTAACATTATTAAAGAAAACGATATTCCTGGTATTTCCCAAGTATTTCAAATGTCAATTAAAATGATTGCAAAATAATTGGTCAACTGTAGGCCAAGAGTGAATTTTCAATTAATTAGAAGTCTTTAAGTCAGGGTCTTTATCTTAGTGAGTGATTTCGAGTTATTTTAATTGCTATCCAAAACACTGCTGCCCGGCCAAATATATTATTTTACACTCAAATGGACTTGGCAAAGGTAATTGGCCAAAGCCAAAGAGCAAGTTGGCTTGCACTGCACGATTGCTGTTTAAACGCTCATAATTTCTCCACAGCCTTGTTCTTTGTTGTGGCCTCTGGCCATTGGAAAATTTGCTGGTGGCTTACGGATTTCTTTCTTGGCCATTTTTAGCTCACTGGCATATCAAATTATATGCACACACCGCAAGCTTTTGCTGTGGCTTCTTTTGCCAATCGAGCCGGACTCGAACGGACTGGGCCGAGTGGGTTCGGGCTTTATTTCGCTAGCTTCCCTTTCCCCACCTCCTTCGGCATCAATCAGGCGGACTCTCGAGTTAAGTTTGGAAACTCAACCCCACTGCACATTCCACCCGGCAGTCCGACTATACCACTATCCGCCGGACAGCTGCAGTTCATCTCCGGCACCGCAGAGTGAATTCTTTCACAAGCTGTGCCCGCCCGTAGTTCGTGCGAACGTGTCTCAATAACGAAATTAACAGAAATTGCAACATATTGTATGTGTGTGGGAGTGTGTGTGTGGGATCTGTGTTGTGCGTGCCACAGGGGTTACAGTTGTGGGTGGGGAAGAGGTTTTTGCGGGGTGGATAGCTTCCATCAAATTGCACAGAAAAATGAACTCACACAGTACGTGGAGGCCAACAACTGTGTCAAATTGATATTAAAACCAAGTCAAGATGTTGCAGCTTTGCTGGATTAGCCATTTAGATTTAGGTTAAAGAATTTAATTTACAAATTGAATGTCGGAACGGCAATTAGGGGTTTTTATACAATGCGATAGAATTTATTTTTCTTTCCTTTAAGGAAAGGTTCAAAATTATTACTAATAACAACTTATTCTAGGGGATCCCCTTCGAAATACGGAAAATGCATGGGAGGCACAATACGAGCCACCGCGAAGACTATATCTTTGCCAATATTTATCCGATTCTTGAGCGGAATACCTAAAACGATTTGTGGATCGATTCCCTATCTATTTGCCCCAAAATCCAGAAACAAAATATTTTTTCGATTTTTTGTTAAATTTTCTGGGGGGTCCCCTTCAAAATACGGAAAATGCATGGGACAATATGAGCCACCGCGAAGGCTATATCTTTGGCAATATTTATCCGATTCTTGAGCGGAATAGCTTAAACGATTTGTGGAATGATTCTCTATCAATTTGCAGCAAAATCCAGAAACAAAATATTTTTTCGATTTTTTGTTTAATTTTCTGGGGGGTCCCCTTCAAAATACGGAAAATGCATGGGAAGGACAATATGTGCCACCGCGAAGGCTATATCTCTGGCAATATTTATCCGATTCTTGAGCGGAATACCTTAAACGATTTGTGGATCGATTCCCTATCAATTTGCATCAAAATCCAGGAACAAAATATTTTTTCGATTTTTCGTTAAATTTTCTGGGGGTCCCCTTCAAAATACGGAGAATGCATGGGAGGCACAATATGAGCCACCGCGAAGGCTATATCTTTGGCAATATTTATCCGATTCTTGAGCGGAATACCTTAAACGATTTGTGGATCGATTCCCTATAAATTTGCATCAAAATCCAGAAACAAAATATTTTTTCGATTTTTTGTTAAATTTTCTGGGGGGTCCCCTTCAAAATACGGAATATGCATGGGAAGGACTATATGAGCCACCGCGAAGGCTATATCTTTTGCAATATATATCCGATTCTTGAGCGAAATACCTTAAACGATTTGTGGATCGATTCTCTTTCAATTTGCATCAAAATCCAGAAACAAAATATTTTTTCGATTTTTTGTTAAATTTTCTGGGGGGTCCCCTTCAAAATACGGAAAATGCATGGGAGGCACAATATGAGCCACCGCGAAGGCTATATCTTTGGCAATATTTATCCGATTCTTGAGCGGAATACTTTAAACGATTTGTGGATCGATTCTCTTTCAATTTGCATCAAAATCCAGAAACAAAATATTTTTTCGATTTTTTGTTAAATTTTCTGGGGGGTCCCCTTCAAAATACGGAAAATGCAGGGAAGGACAATATGAGCCACCGCGAAGGCTATATCTTTGGCAATATTTATCCGATTCTTGAGCGGAATACCTTAAACGATTTGTGGATCGATTCTCTATCAATTTGCAGCAAAATCCAGAAACAAAATATATTTTCGATTTTTTGTTAAATTTTCTGTGGGGTCCCCTTCAAAATACGGAAAATGCATGGGAGGCACAATATGAGCCACCGCGAAGGCTATATCTTTGGCAATATTTATCCGATTCTTGAGCGGAATACTTTAAACGATTTGTGGATCGATTCTCTTTCAATTTGCATCAAAATCCAGAAACAAAATATTTTTTCGATTTTTTGTTAAATTTTCTGGGGGGTCCCCTTCAAAATACGGAAAATGCATGGGAGGCACAATATGAGCCACCGCGAAGGCTATATCTTTGGCAATATTTATCCGATTCTTGAGCGGAATACTTTAAACGATTTGTGGATCGATTCTCTTTCAATTTGCATCAAAATCCAGAAACAAAATATTTTTTCGATTTTTTGTTAAATTTTCTGGGGGGTCCCCTTCAAAATACGGAGAATGCATGGGAGGCACAATATGAGCCACCGCGAAGGCTATATCTTTGGCAATATTTATCCGATTCTTGAGCGGAATACCTTAAACGATTTGTGGATCGATTCTCTATCAATTTGCAGCAAAATCCAGAAACAAAATATTTTTTCGATTTTTTGTTAAATTTTCTGTGGGGTCCCCTTCAAAATACGGAAAATGCATGGGAAGGACAATATGAGCCACCGCGAAGGCTATATCTTTGGCAATATTTATCCGATTCTTGAGCGGAATACCTTAAACGATTTGTGGATCGATTCCCTATCAATTTGCAGCAAAATCCAGAAACAAAATATTTTTTCTATTTTTCGTTAAATTTTCTGGGGGGTCCCCTTCAAAATACGGAGAATGCATGGGAGGCACAATATGAGCCACCGCGAAGGCTATATCTTTGGCAATATTTATCCGATTCTTGAGCGGAATACCTTAAACGATTTGTGGATCGATTCCCTATCAATTTGCATCAAAATCCAGGAACAAAATATTTTTTCGATTTTTTGTTAAATTTTCTGGGGGGTCCCCTTCAAAATACGGAAAATGCATGGGAGGCACAATATGAGCCACCGCGAAGGCTATATCTCTGGCAATATTTATCCGATTCTTGAGCGGAATACCTTAAACGATTTGTGGATCGATTCTCTTTCAATTTGCAGCAAAATCCAGGAACAAAATATTTTTTCGATTTTTTGTTAAATTTTCTGGGGGTCCCCTTCAAAATTCGGAAAATGCATGGGAAGGACAATATGAGCCACCGCGAAGGCTATATCTTTGGCAATATTTATCCGATTCTTGAGCGGAATACCTTAAACGATTTGTGGATCGATTCTCTTTCAATTTGCATCAAAATCCAGAAACAAAATATTTTTTCGATTTTTTGTTAAATTTTCTGGGGGGTCCCCTTCAAAATACGGAGAATGCATGGGAGGCACAATATGAGCCACCGCGAAGGCTATATCTTTGGCAATATTTATCCGATTCTTGAGCGGAATACCTTAAACGATTTGTGGATCGATTCTCTATCAATTTGCAGCAAAATCCAGAAACAAAATATATTTTCGATTTTTTGTTAAATTTTCTGTGGGGTCCCCTTCAAAATACGGAAAATGCATGGGAGGCACAATATGAGCCACCGCGAAGGCTATATCTCTGGCAATATTTATCCGATTCTTGAGCGGAATACCTTAAACGATTTGTGGATCGATTCTCTTTCAATTTGCAGCAAAATCCAGGAACAAAATATTTTTTCGATTTTTTGTTAAATTTTCTGGGGGTCCGCTTCAAAATTCGGAAAATGCATGGGAAGGACAATATGAGCCACCGCGAAGGCTATATCTTTGCCAATATTTATCCGATTCTTGAGCGGAATACCTTAAACGATTTGTGGATCGATTCCCTATCAATTTGCATCAAAATCCAGAAACAAAATATTTTTTCGATTTTTTGTTAAATTTTCTGTGGGGTCCCCTTAAAAATACGGAAAATGCATGGGAAGGACAATATGAGCCACCGCGAAGGCTATATCTTTGGCAATATTTATCCGATTCTTGAGCGGAATACCTTAAACGATTTGTGGATCGATTCCCTATCAATTTGCATCAAAATCCAGAAACAAAATATTTTTTCGATTTTTTGTTAAATTTTCTGTGGGGTCCCCTTAAAAATACGGAAAATGCATGGGAAGGACAATATGAGCCACCGCGAAGGCTATATCTTTGGCAATATTTATCCAAATCTGGATCAGAATTATTGCTTGAATATCCGTCTTTTCTGGGAGTTCCTCAAAAAAAAACTTCAACTCCCCGTATCCGTCACAGCTGGCCCCCAACAACAAAAAAAGCCTAATGAAGCGACCAAGTTAGCAACCAAAAAAAATGTATTTTGGGGACTGGGAACCAAGGCGGTCGCAGTCTTTGGCAACTGTTGCCCAAAAACGAACACCGAGCTCGTTGCGAAACCATTCACACAAGTGGGGGAGAGTTCCGGGAAAGAAAAAAAATATGCGAGGGAAGGAACCCACTGTGACCACAACGGGCAGAGGCACACATGTGTCCAAGAGTTTTTTTTCTCTGGGACGGCAGAAGCCAGAAATTGGAGCGACCATTGAATATGATAGAAATAGAAATACGTACGTGCAAAAATTTCAACGCTTGATTAAATTTCAGTCACAGTCGTGGGGAAAGGTGGTCGGTGTAGGGGAGAAAGGGAGCTAGCGGAAAGGCGCCACAAGTGTGGGGCAAGTTGAAAGACAATCAGGCAGCAATTTAAAACCATTTTCACTGTGGGGAGGGCCACCCCCAAATCCCTGACAAGTCGGATGCCACCTGCTGTGCGGCAGTTGCAGTAACTTCTGGTTGATTAGTTTTGATTTGGTTATTTGGCATTAGGCCATGTGCCTAGCCTTTTTTAACATGCTCTTTGGGTCTCCTTCGGGTCTGGCTTCCTCTACTTTTGTCTCCCTGGCCAATGGGATGAACTAATTCTTAGCCATGCGATGTCCCAGCTGGCTTTTGGTTTCGACCAATTTTAGGGGCTCCAACCGAATACGGTGAGGGGTTAACTTTGCCTGAGACATGTGCTCAAGTTTTAATATAAAGTTGATCATTGTGGTCTAGATGCCATGTGCGTCGCAAGTTGGGCCAATCCATTTCGATTTAGTGAAAAATGTGCATGAGATAGGATGGAAGAGACATGTCGCTGATTTCTCCATAACATTTTCTTTACCCAAAAACCTCTATTGAGAAAATAGGAATGTAATTACATGTTCATATTACTGCCATAGAAGCAAGTGGTACGTGTTTATAAATCTGTATTTGTTTCTGGGCTGTGACACTGGCACACATGGCGCATACTTAATATCCGTTAGTAGCACGTTTCGATGCCGAAAAGTAAAGCTTCAAATTGCACCACCCGCACCCACTCGAATGGTCAACAATCATTAACCTGCCACCCTCCCAGAAAGTCAAATAGAAGTTAAACCCAACCGCGATTAAGACATTTAAGTACACGAAAACGGGTGAGTGGTGGGGGGAGGGAGGTGAGTTTGCTTCTAGCACCTCTGTAATTTGATGAAATGGAAATGGGGGCGTGAGTCGCGAGTGTCCTGGGGGGAATTGGCGGGGAAAATAACAATGGGAGGCCTTTGGCCGAGGACCTGCGATCGTTTGTCGCGCGTGCTGAAGTTTGCAGAATGCGGGAGGCACTACACTTCCGCTAAATGTCGCTATTATTTAACAATTTTGTTTATGTGTGTATGCCCCGCTATGCGGAGTATAATTTATGGTTACTCTGATTCCCCCCAAGGCCGGCGTCCGAGCCAAATTGTCGCCCCTCGGCACCGGCAACTGAAAAAATATGAAAGAAAACAATTACACCCGACTTAACACTTCCGTTGCTTGTTACAAAAGCCGCACACGTTCACTGAGGTCCACACAGCGCCGCCAACCCACTCCTGACCCACCGACCAGGCCAAAACGGCATAGACAGGTAACATAGCTGCGTGGGCGACTGGGACGCACTTTCCTTCAAGCACTTCAAATTGTAATTTAACACGTACCATAAGTACATTAGTGGGCATTTTTTCCTGCTAAGAAAAGTTTCTGGGGCTGAGAGTGGCCCGTTTAACCATTTTGGAGTTCTATGCTAAGACTAGTATTAATACAAGAAATAGTTTACAGTGTAAACTTTACACTTTCATTCATTAATCCTAGAAGTACAACTTTTAATATTATTTTCTATATTGTACTTGAAGCCACAGATAGGATTAACTAAATATTTATCCATAATATACTCACCACTTCCCCCATTTCCCTTTACGAAATCTTCAACGCCTTCGTAATTATATTAACATTTTATTTGTTTCCATGCTTATTTAAATCATATTGAAATTTAGCTTACTTGCACTAAATTCAAAGAAAACAGAAAAATTGGTATCCAAAAATAGTGATTTGTAAAGCACCTTAACGAAATCCATTGTTCGTACGTAATTTGCATATGTGCGCTTAAAACTAAAAAGTTACACTGCCCTCGAATGATGGGTCATACATTCATCCTTCAATCCATTCATCATACAGAGGCACTAAAGCTTGTCAATCAGACTCTTCTGCTTTCGAAGAATCGACTCTCTTCCAAAGTATTCGATTTGTGCTTAAGTACTTAGCTTCTAAGAGTAGATTCCAGTGGGAGGAATAAATATTAATGTGACACCTGTTTTGGTTTAGAATATAATGGTGTTACTTAATCCTTTGTTTCGATCAGAATCTTTCGAGATGGACGTATAAAAGTGAGAAATGTTGGATAAATAGGCGGGTTTCGGTGCGAAAGTGTGATAAATATTGAAATGGATGAGTAATGCTCAAGATTTAATTCTTAAAAAATGCACAAAGGTTGGCTCTTCAGATATAGTTTCATAAATTATTTTCAACCGAAGACAGACTTGAGATTGCTTTAGATTCTTTTAAAAGCAGATTACGTTGCGATTACGTTATCTAAATTTGTTACGAAAGAATTACCTAATATATAATTTGTTCTGATAATATTCTGATAATAGTTTATATTTTTATAGTTTTCGTTCAAGTCTTGGCTCCTTCAAGCTAACTACACCATAGACCTTTCGAGATTCCACATAACTCAAATCTGTGTTTTAAGCTCAATTTTTTTTAGTACGAAAGGACAAGGCAAATAGTCTGATCAGTTTATTGTCATATAGAAAGTGTCTTACGTAATATTATTCGTAGAAAGTTGTGAGAAAAAGAGAATGTACTGAGAATCTCATTGAATTTGTATTTCAGCCTTTGGGAAACCAGACTTTTGACAAAACTGACATTATGTTTTAAAAGAGATTGCACAAAATATTTGTAAAGGAAAAATATAACTTTAAGGATGTCTTTGCCTTATCAAAAAAAGAAATAAAATGATAAGAGAAAGGAACAAATTCGAATCACAATAAATCCGTTCGATTAAAAAATATTGAAAATGCTTTAGTTATTAAACAAAAAATTGCTGACTTGTGCACAGTTTGCATATTTGTTGCTTGTGTCTTAGAATATTCGACATTTTTGTATCAGTAACACTATAAAGTAAACCTGAAGCTCTATGTCTAGGCAAAGCTTGGACGTAACTGGGTGGCTTCCTATAGGGACTCTCAATCCCGTTTATTTGGGAGTCTGTGGAGGAGCATTGGCCATTCCAAACAATTCCTCATAGGAGGGAGCTGAAATTTAAAATAAAGAAAGATTAACTAAATACTTTTATTAAGAAAAAAAACAACTGAATCCTTACGAAGTTCATGGGCTCCTGGTGGCTGACGGGAGTGCAGAAGCGAAGACGATCCTGAGGTGGATGGCAGCTGACTGTATGCTGGCACTCCTGATCCTGCTCCCCCTGTAGCTGGCGATGGAGCCGCATTCGGTGGTGGGGTCAGAGCGAGGAGAGAGTACTGTGGCGACTCTGGCAGGGGATAGGCGGGCAGGTGGGGAGGTGGATAGGACTGCACCATCAGTGGACTGGACGAGTACGGCATGTAGGGAACATTGGAGCTGCGCAGACTAGCCCTGGCCGATGGACTGCCGTACTGTGAAGACTGCGAGCCGGAAGTGTAGGATACCTCGACACCACCCCCGCCACCGCCCACGGCTGGACTCAAAGTGGCCGCCGAGGAGTCGGAGGTGATGGAGTTGATGCTGCTGCACTCACTAAACTGCGAAGAATGCGACGGCGAGCCAATCGAGGAGTCCAGCGAAGGGTAAACGGGCAGCGCGGGCTCAAAAGGATTGCCAGTGCCCGCATCAGGACCGGGAGGCCCATCGTTTGGACGTGGTGGCGGCGGTGGGCGCACGGCTGACTCTCGATTAGAAGTGTCCTGCGAGTAGACCTTAAAGGGAAGATTAAGCACCAGATTCTTAAAGAATCCTCGCAGCACCGCCTCCACACGTAGCTCATAGAGGATGGTGATCACTCCACTCATTTGATCATCCGTGGGCTGGGTTCCCTCGGGCAGGAGGAGTTCGTGAGCGAAACTGCGTTCGCTTTTCTTCTGCACCGAACCGGTTTCCTTGGTGGCCACAGAAATACACTCCACTTTTTGGACTCGGAGCGGAACATGACTGTAATAGGTGACATACTGGAGTACAGTAAACCGCAACTTCTCCACGGCGGTCGTGCTGTTGTTAATTACGGTGGCACAGATTCTCAGAGGCTCGCCTCGGACAGCAAAGTCCTCTGGCAAGAGGGCCAGCAGGGTTATAGGTCGGGTGCCGAACAAGCTGATAGTCTTGGTCACCTGCTTCTCCAGAGAACTGGGAACGCTGCGGTGCGATGGCCGCAACGGCATGAACTTCACCACCGTGAAGGGTATAGTGTGTCGCTCGTCGAAGGTCCACGGTCGCTGGATCAGAACCCGCATCTTGTACTTGATCCCGCCGTAACTGCCCTTGAAGCTCGAGGGCAGTTGCCTGCCAAGCGCCACCTCGAAGATGAACGTGTGCTCCCCGGGCGAGAGCTCCAGGCCCCTGGGCTCGAAATCCGGCAAGGCCGTCTCACTGTGCTCGTACACCTCTTTGCTGGTGTAGAACAGGCTGCGCGAGTACTCATTGTTGTTCGAGTTCTTCCGGAGAATCTCTATCCACTTGCACTTTCCCTTGCCGGTCACCTGGACTTTAATGGCTAAAGTAAAGAAACAAAATAAATATATTTTTTTAATATTATATTTTAAATAAAGATTTAAGATAGTTAATCAAACCAACTAATATTTAAAATTATACATTTTTATACATTTTACATGAAACGGTTTTTGTCTTGACTATTTTTGACATGTATGTGTAAATGAGGGGAAAACCTAAAGAGAGGCAACGGTCACATCTTCCCGGACATGGCCGTGTGGCAACGCCAGTCGCAAATGGATTTTCCGGCAACGCTATCGGGGCAACACGAATTAGCCGAAAATATTTAATATTTTCTGCTTTAAAAGGACAATACTTGTTCGAAACATTCTAGAAAGACAAGGAAACGGCAAAGCTACCATCGTGAAAGGTTCACAAAACAGTAATTTAAGTAAAACAGTCTTCCTTACAATCAGACATCGTCTGTCCCATTACAATCGGCTCTGCCAAAAAAAAAAAAGAAGGAAAAATACAAATGGTGTAGGAAAAAGAAGGTTAAGAGCTCAAAATGAACTTCGAGTATATTGGCCACGCCTTGGGCTACCATGGGCAGCCGATGCAAAAGATTTGGGATGACGAAAGGGGCGTGGACGACTTGCGGCTGATGGGACTCACCCAGGTCAACTATAGCGTCTACCAGGAACGCCAGAAGTACTTAACCTTCCAAGAGCGTGCCAAGCGCCTCAAGATGCACCAGTTCCTGGCCAGGAAGGCCACCGACCTCTATGATCGCAGCCTCGTGGCCAATGTCATGGAGGATAAAGTTCTAGCCCAAGGTATGTATGTAGGATCGAGTACAAGCCCGTAACTCATGATGGGGCAAGAATCTTATTAAGAATCTTAAAATTTTTGCAGGCAAGGACAGTATGGTAGTTCAACCACCGTTCGAGTTCTTCCTGTCGGCGAAGGATAAGCGCAAGGCTTGGACACTGCGCTTGGAATCTCTCAAGCAGGGCGACATCATATACGCCTCGGTGATAAAGGTGACCTCAACGGTTCGGCTGATGGTGAAGCCGCTATGCACCGCTGAACCCGTTCACTCCTACTTGGCCGATATACCCATTAAAGTGAGTATCTGTATCGATTATAAACCCATTCCTGCCTCTACTTCCGGGTTCTTGCAGGCCCTCATCATACAGGACTACTGGGGACCTCTGCCCCTGGACAATCAGGGCAATTCGCGTGCCTTCACTCCCAACGACATTGTACGCTGCGAAATATGCAACATATCCGCGGAAAAGGAGCGAGTTACTCTCAATATGCTCGGAATGTATAACAAGTCGCCGGATTTGAAGTTGGGCCTCTGCAGCCTCGATGAGTTGCCAAAATACTACAAGTAATTATATGGAATAGCAAACAAAGTCAACTTATTTGACTCAAATCCTGCAGGAAAATTCACAATTTGGAGCATCCATCACCGGTGCACTATGAGGACCAACTGACGGCCGCCTTGGAGTTCCAGAACCCCAACTACGATGCCCTCTTCCTGATGAACGGCCTGCAGCCGAACGAGAACCTTACCCTAATGAGCCACCTGAAAGCCGGATTTCCAGATGCAGAGTACGCTACGGAGCTGCGCCAGAAGCAGGCCTCCCAATGGGCATTCCGGTGAGTAAGACGTTAGATACTTAGCTAGAGTTGTCCTACAGTTGAGACGCTGTGCGTGTACATATCATGTCATCACAAATCACTCATCCTCTGCACCGATCCCACCTTCTCCCACCGACTCATCAGCTCCGTTGCTGATGGCATTGAGCACTTTAAGAACGGCCAGCAGGTCGAGGCCTTTCAGTGCCTGAACAAGGCCCTGAACATTGATCCGCGCAATGTTGAAGGTTTAGTGGCGCGTGGTGCTCTTTACGCCAACCGCGGCAGCTTCCTTAAGGGGCTGCAGGACTTCGAGAAGGCGCTCCACCTTAACAAGTACCATGTGAATGCGCGGAAGTACATGGGCGAGACGCTGGTTGCCCTGGGTCGCAGCTACGAGGAGGAGAACCGCATCCCCGATGCGGTGAAGGCCTACAGCGACTGCCTCAACTTGCTGCCGCAGCATGAGGAGGCGCGCCAGTCTCTGGACCTACTGCAGCGCCCCCCATGCGCTGGGCCGAGCGGAAGTGGAGTTGTAAGTGGGGATGGTAAGCCTAGACTAAGTACCGCGTCTGGCGGACACTCTTCAGATGAGTCCAGTTCCTCGAGTGCCAGTGATAGTGAAACTGAAGACCAGAGTGAGTCCAGCAGCGAGCCAGGCGTGCCAAACTCTATCCTATTTCTCATTTTAGCGGCCAAAGGAAAGGTGAACTTTCACCAACCCTTCTATGCGCTGTCTCAGGCGGCGGGTGGCGGCGACAAGCTGGCGGTCATCGATGCCCAGAAGGCCGACGAGTTCCGGCTGGACGATGACGAAACCGTGTCCAGTGTCCGGAAGCTGCTGCGCGACGCCAGCAAGCACAAAAAGGCAAAGAAAAAGGGCAAGAAGAAAAAGGACAAGAAGGAAAAGAAGCCCAAGTCGAAGGCCAAAGAGGAGGATCCCGTCGAAATCCTCAAAAAGCTTGACTTCAACGAAGCCTACAGGTAAAATATTCAAAGAAAACCTCTTCCCAAACGTTTAAATAAATTCTATTGCGATTTCTCTGCCTAAACCACTTTGATAGCCAAAGCAAGTATGTACCAGGAAGTTCATTTTATTTTTAAACTGTGTTTACGCCACTTGGACAGTGTCCACCATACACCAATAATAGATTTCTTTGGCGGCGTAAACACAGTTTAATGTGTTGGAGTACTCCTTTGTGACCGAATCTT
Source organism: Drosophila monieri (assembly GCA_035047585.1). NCBI lineage: Eukaryota > Metazoa > Arthropoda > Insecta > Diptera > Drosophilidae > Drosophila > Drosophila monieri. Next base: position 180,888 of record JAWNPJ010000112.1, on the reverse strand, counting down.
CTTTTTAGGCTGATGAGCAGCGCCGGAAACGAAGCTGAACTGAAGGCCAAGCTCAAGAACTACTTGCAACAAGGTGGCGGGGGCAGTGACTCGCCTCCGCCCGCTCCACCCACAATCAGAAAGACAACCGCTTTGGAAAAGCGTGCCAATTTTGACGACATGGGACCCAGCACTTCCCGTCATGCGGTCGCCAGCTCCGCACTGAGCAACGATGAACCACCTCCGGCACCAAAGTTTCTGGAGCAACGGAAGCCACCGCCACCCATACCCTCTAAGCTTTCGTTCCAAATCAAAAAGCGTCCGCTACAAATGGATAAGTTTGGACTGATTCGACTCGCTGCCCCGCCCGAAGGAATGCCAACCAGTCGCAGCACCAGTTCGCGCAGCCGGAGCAGAAGTCGCAGCCGGAGTCGGTCGCGCCATCATCGCCGTCGTCGAGGTTCACGGCGCCGCAGCTCAACGCCAAAGCGTAGAAGCCGCCATCGGTCGCCATCCAGGTCCCGGACTCGTTCTCGATCGCGATTCCGATCTCGGACACGATCCAGATCGAGGTCTCGACGGCAGCGTAGCTTCTCACGATCGCGATCGCGTAGCCGTTCCCGTTCCCATTCTCCCAGACGCTATGGAAGAGGCCGTTTTGTAAACCGCCATTCCCGCTCTCGATCCCAACATCGCCGGAAGATGCGGTCACCCTTTGTGAAACGACGCACTCCCTCACCTTTCGTTCCCCGCCGTTCACCCTCTCGCTCCCCCGAGTCACGTCATCGTCGCCAGCGTTCCCGTTCCCGGTCTCGTTCCCGCTCCCGTTCCCGATCTCGATCCCGTTCGCGGTCTAGAAACCGGTCGCGCAGCTACAGTCCCTACCGCTTTTCAGGTCGCTTTCAGCCACGGGGACGAGGTCGTGGTCGCGGGCGATTCAACAGCAAAGTTTCCTGGTCCACCCACGACGCCCGCCCGGACTGTGGCACGGATTCGAATGGTAGGGGCAGGAAGAAGAGTTCATCGCCGGAAGACGACTCCCCTCCACGGAGTTCCGGCAGGCGAGTGAAAAGTGCCGGAGGGTGTGATGACCACGAGGATGAGAGGACTGAAGTGATCAAGGATGCGCAAAAAGTGCGCATCAAGGATTAGTTCCGGGCCATAGGAGTTGCCCATAAACATAAACATTAACTTAGCTTAAGTTAACTTTCAGGAATAAGAACTAATACTTGACTTTGACTTTTGCGAAGATTGTGGAAACATTAGCGATATCGATGTTCAGAAACTAACCAATAAAGAAGCTTTCGAAGCAAACTTTTTCCATTAAAGGACTCTTTTTCATTCGGTCATCTTTGGTCCTTGTGAAATATTTAGGAATCTTGCGAATTAATTTGAAAAATTGGAGTGAAAAAAGTGTATCTGGTAAGTGGATAATCCTTTGAACTTTTCATTTCTAAAATATAAATATTAAAAAAATAATTATAAATATTTCAGTTTCTTCATTTAAGATTTTTTAGACACTTTTTGATTAAGGACCACCCTAACCAATGACTGGGTAAGTTATGAAAGGGTCAGTGGGCATATTTTAATAAATAAATTAACAAAAAAAAAATTAAAAGTAAAATTAAAAAAATATAAATATTAAAAAAATAATTATAAACATTTCAGGTTCTTCATTTAAGATTTTTTAGACACTTTTTGATTAAGGACCACCCTAACCCATGACTGGGTAAGTTATGAAAGGGTCAGTGGGCATATTTTAATAAATAAATTAACAAAAAAAATCTGGAGAATTTTTAAGTTGAGAATGAAAGATTTATTTAAAATATCTTTTAGCTTTTAGGAAATAATCGAAGTCCAAAGTCGCTGCAGTTGAGACCCCCTGTTCGTGTTGCACCCACACACACACACGTGAGATTGGGGCGCAGCGGAGAGAGCCTAAAAGCCAGAGAAAAAGAGAGAGAGAGCGGAGAGAAAACCCCACAACAGTTGGCCAAGTATTTGAGAATGGCAGAGCGAGGACGAAATTGAGAAAAACACGAACACCGGCTGTCAGTTTTAGAAATTTTTTGGAGAGCCGAGCAACAAGCATGGAGAGTCAAGCACACGCCAGATAAAGACTTGTTTCGTTTTGATATTCGCGACACAACCAAATCAAATACGCTGGAGTTACGGCGGGGCCACCACCGACCACCACCGACCGGCGTAGATGTGACGCCTAGTTAGCATTATTAACCTGCTGTTATCGCACAATTAGTACGGGGGCGAGAATTCAAATTGAGAAGTCAGACCAGGCACCTGGGATACGTTTTATTCCCAAATCGGTTCGGTAATCGGAAGTGACGAAGAACAATATAAGTTTGGTGTAAGTGTGAGAATAAAAATATAAAAAAAAAACTATCTTTAACATCTGCTAATTTACATAACAAAACAATGATAGCCAGCAGTGCAGTGCAGAATGCGAAAGTGAAATGCAAAAAAACAAAAAAAAAAAAAAGAACTATACACGCGCGACTCTTAACCTATTCCATAATTTTCCACTTGGACTTTGGACGATAAGCTCGACAACAACTGGTAGTAGTGGGGAGACAAAGAACAGAAGACCAACAAGCCACGCTTGCCTCTCTTCCAATGTTTACTACCAGTTGTTGTTGTTGTCTGCTCTCGCCTCGGTGCGCTACACTTGTTGCCATGCGGCCTATTGGCACGCATATACCGCCTGCCGTATGATTTACGGTTTTATCTCCAACTCTTGTGATAACCTGGACAAGTGTTTTACTTTAATTAACTTTAATTAAAAATGTATAGCTAATAAAAAGAAAAACTAAGATCTTCGGGCAGAGCCGAATATTATATACTCTTGCAGTTGGAATAAAAACTAGCCAGAACTCTTTAACCTTCATTGTACTCATCAGTGTGTATTGAATGATTGTTTAGCACCTGGCTATCTAATCAAACCCCTAAAGATTGTGAAAAACACACTTATTTTCGGTTTAGTGATTTTAGACAATCAGTTATTAACCTCCTCGTCACTTCCGCATCTTGTAACCGCTTCAAACATTTCTACATTCCAGCTCGCAACTAATAGAGGGAAAGGAGGAAAAACATGTATACGAAAATCTTTCGCACTGTGATAATCGGAGCCCCGGGCTCCGGAAAAGGCACCATTTCCGAACTTATCGTGCAAACCTTTGGATTTCTGCACATCTCGTCTGGGGACATTCTGCGCCAAAACATGCTGAACAACACCGATTTAGGCAAAAAGGCACGAGAGTACATCAGTTCGGGGAGACTAGTGCCGGATGAAATCCTGAACAAAACAATGCTTGGACGCATTACAGAAGTGGGGAACAAGTCTTACATCCTGGATGGATTTCCGCGAAATAAAGAGCAGGCCGAAGTTCTGGCCGGCAGTGAGCACATTGATGCCGTGATCAATCTCGTTGTTGCACATGACGTAATCATAGATCGAGTCAAGAACCGATGGATTCACCCACCATCTGGAAGGGTCTACAACATTGGCTTTAACGATCCGAGGGTACCTGGAAAAGATGATGAAACAGGCGAACCGTTGGTGCAGCGCGAAGATGATAAGCCAGAGGTGGTGAAGAAACGACTGCAGCTCTTCGACAAAATAATGCTCCCAGTTTTAGACTATTACAAGGATAGAGGTATTGTTACCACCTTCAGTGGATCAAGGACCAAGGAGATCTGGCCGCGAGTCGAACACTTTCTTAAAGAAAAGATCCACAAGTGCCCTTGATCCATGGCCCGCACTCAAACTGAATTCCACCCATTGGGCACAAAATACCGATAAGTAAAAATTGCAAAAACAAACTGCACATAGAGCTATAAGAAATAAAATATTATTTTTTTAAACTTTTTAGGATAATCATAGATATTTCATAGAAAATATTTGCAGCAAAGCAACGCCTAATAAAAAGCCAGCCCGAAAGTGTTGCATTTTCTATGAAAAGCTATGGCTATCTTAAGAATATTACATCATCTGTTTAATTAAGTGCATAGTGTTTCTATAAATAATTGTATATGTATGTCTAAGAGGCGGATGGAGGAGGCAGACACAATAATTGAATTTGAGAAGCCTTACAGTGTGAAATTGAATCACTGAGTCAGCCAATACTTTCTTATTTTAGGCTCCGCAGCTCTTCTTTATAATGACCTTTTTTCGTAATTGTAGTACGTGCTCTGATAATAAAATGTTTCTTATATTTGGCGCTGATAACATAACAGTCTTTGGTGGACATAACATTTATGGCTTCACCTGATGATACACTTGGCAGAAATGACCTTCTACTTGGTAGTAGGGCATCAGAACCCGAAAGATACGGGATAAGGTGACGCTCCCTTTCAGTTGCTCTCACACATGCATGGGTCACCAGCAGCTGTGAGCCTCTCTCTCACACACACCTGCACAAGGGCAAATCACAACAGAGAGGCTTATCGAATACAGTGAAGGGTCTACAATATGTCACAGTACACAAAGTAAAATATTATTTTTATTTATTATTTCAAAGTAAATTATAAAACTACTCAAATATTAGTTTTGTTTAAAAGTGGTTTTCTGTTGAAAATTTTAAGAATGATTATTTGGAAACATTTTGGATTTGTAATTTGAAAGTTTGTAATTACTATTTCCAAACTTTTTGTAAAAACACCTTTTATTTTTTTGTTTAAAAATAGCTTTTATTTTGGCCATTAGTGTACTGAGAGCGTTCTCTCCCCGCTCTCAGACCTGACTTGTCGCTTGGGCCAAATTACGGCATTTTCGGCATTGGAGCAGAAACTCATGCGCCTCTCTTCGCACGCGCCCCCTTCCGACCGCTCGCCCGCCCTCTGGGAAATGCGCCTTGCCATTTCCTGAAACAAATGCCAGAGCGCCGAGATGCGAGCCGAAGGAAAGTAGATGCAATTGAATGCTTATCGATGAATGAAAGGCGGGTGCAAAAGGCAATTGGAGGAATTCGCCAGGGCCGAAAGAATCACAGCATCACAGAAGTGGGGTGGGGGAGAGGAAGGTTGGGTCATGGGGAGAGGAAAATGGCTGCTTTGCTTTGTGGAGTTCTTTGTTTATGCGAATGGGGCCGCAACGACGAGAGTCCAGCAGCTGGCTGGCGGGCAAACAATGGACACGACACCGAAACCACAACTCGCTGACTGTGCGGGAGTTTGAGTCATAGATGATGCAAGCCGGGCTTGTGGGGGAAATAGTGTTTCAGGGAACTGATGATGGCCAGATCCAGGTATGCTTAACCTCTACTCACCGCGTATTTTGGTGCGCTTGCTGAGATTCATCCAGATTTCGCCGCGAATGATGTCGCCGGCGAAATAGACGCGATCCGAACTGTCCAGCGTGATACGCAACCGCTCGCTTTCCATTCTGATGCCCCCGCTCTCATCAAACGCTTATCCAAAAATAATTTCGTCATCAAAATGCCGCAACATACAAAACGATGCACTACGGACTTGTATGCAGAATAATAGTACTACAACACACAAACACACACCCAACTATAACCAGGCCGAAATACTACACACTGTGAGCTTTTTTTTTCCTTTTTGGCTTTAATGCGAGTAGTCCACTTCTTCGGAAAATTAGAAACTTCAAAATGCAACCCGCACTCACAAGTGTTTTGCTTTAGGAACTCTGTCGCACGCTTTGGGTAATTTAATTCGATTGACTCGGTTCGGGCGGGTTGAATAATTAAATTTCTTATAAATTTACGAGATCCGAGCGTTCTGATGTTGTTGTAGTTGCTCTCTCAGCTGTTTTCCGATAGCCAAGAGAGCGCTTTTTCGATAACAAGTAGGAGATTGTGGCGGTGCTGCCAAGCAAATAATAATAGTCGTGGCGGCTAATTGAAATAATTTTTAATTTATAATTCCGAGTATATTAATTATAATTAATAATATATATTCTGATAATTCGAGATACCACATGTCGCTTATAAAAATTTTAAATAAGCTCTTCTAATAAATATTTTTGTTAGAAAAAATATTTATTTTGTTAAAATAATTGTTTTTTTAATTATTATTTTATTAATAATTCAAAATCTGTTATGGAACAAGTCCATCTAATTAATTAAACGTTAAATTGATACACCATTTCAAAGTTTAAGAAGTAAAAAAAATACTAGAAAATAAAATGTTGCATCTAGTAAATTTGGTCATACTAAAAATGAATCGATAGCCGATAACGACAGGGTAAAAGAAGCAGAGGGTAAACAAACATACAAACATGGTAAGTTGCTAAATTATTTATTTATTATGAATAAAATGTATAATATCTGTGCCATTTTAGGCGAGAAATGCGGAAAAGGCAATGTGAGTATAAACATTAATCAAATTAAACTTCATAATGTTTCCTAAACTGACACTTTCTTCGCTGTAGGACAACCTTGGCACGTTGGCGGGCCGCCAAGGAAGTCGAATCCGGCGAAAAGGAACGCCGGCCGTATTTGGCCTCGGAGTGCCACGATCTGCCCCGATGTGAGAAGTTCCGTCTGGAGATTATCAGAGAGATATCCAAGAAAGTGGCTCAGATACAAAATGGTACTTAGAATGTACTAGAGGCAGCGGTGTGATGCCATTTCTAAATATTATTTATTATTTCAGCCGGCTTGGGAGAATTCCGCATTCGTGATCTCAATGATGAAATCAACAAGCTGCTTAGAGAGAAGCGCCATTGGGAAAACCAAATTTCCTCACTTGGCGGCCCTCATTACCGAAGGTATGGCCCCAAGATGTTCGACGCGGAGGGACGTGAAGTCCCCGGAAATAGGGGTTACAAGTACTTTGGAGCTGCAAAGGACTTGCCGGGCGTTCGAGAGCTCTTCGAACAGGATCCGCCTCCACCGCCCCGAAAATCCCGCGCTGAACTCATGAAGGATTTCGATGCTGCTTACTATGGCTATCGGGATGACGAGGACGGGGTTCTGATTCCCATAGAAGAACGAATCGAACGAGCGGCCATACAAAAGGCTGTGCAAGAATGGCGCGAAAAAATGGCCCGCGATGGACGTATAATTGACGACGACGAGGAGGAGGACGAAATATATCCACTGTCCGGACCCGCTCGTGAAGCTGCCGAAGATGCCAAGGCCAGAGCAGCTGTGGAGGATCCGCACGGCTTGTTGGCACCCAAATTCACTGCCCATGTGCCTGTTCCCACGCAACAGGATGTCCAGGAGGCTTTGCTGCGCAAACGAAAGCAAGAATTGCTCGAAAAATACGCCGGAGGAGCCAATTAACTTGAATAAACTTTTACATTTTTTACTTTTGAATTTTAATTTTAATTTTTAAAACTAAAATACCTTTTTTTAGTGATAAATGAGAATAAATTTTATGAAACAAAATAATTTTTTATTTCAACAGTTCATGTGTTCTGAGCGTATTTTTTATTCGAATACGATGGAGAACTGTTTTAAAATCAGACCGATTTCAACTAAAAAATCGAAGAATCATTTTTGGGTATCCTACCCCATTGATTTCTTAAAAATTACAAGGCACTTCCAAGGTGCTGGAGTCGCTAAAACTAGAAAAATAGGAAAAATGTCCTGGTATTTAATTAGAATTGGAAACGGTCGAAGTCACGCCCGCCTCCGCGACTTCCTCCGTAACGGCCACCGCCGAAACGACCGCCGCCACTTCCTCCTCCGAAGGCATTTCCTTCGGCAGCACGACGCTCCTTCATGGCCTTGAAGCGCGTTGCCATGTTGTAGAGCTCCGCGGGAACCTCTTGCTCTGCCTCCTGCAGGATATCGATGAGTTCCTTGGCCACGCCCCAGTCCTCGCGGGTGACAAAGCTAATGGAGGTGCCTTTGCGTCCGGCGCGTCCAGTCCTACCCACACGGTGGACATACTCCTCAATATTACGCGGAAAGTCATAGTTAATGACGTGCCTAGAAGGATGAAGTAAAAGTTGAAACAAAAACCCAAAAACTATTCGCATCTTGGCGGCTTACGAGATGTCCTCAATGTCCAATCCCCGCGAAGCCACATCAGTGGCAACGAGAATACGCACGACACCGGATTTAATGTCAGCAATGGCTTGCTCCCGGTCGCTTTGGTCCCGATTTCCGTGAATGCACTGAGTACAAAAGCCATCCAAAGTCAAATCACTCGACAAATCGTCGGCACGCGCCTTCCGCCCGCAGAAAACGATTATTTTATCCGTTTTCCTCATATTCTTCACGAAGGACTTGATGGTTTGGAACTTTTCGGCATCGTCTTGGAGCAGTTCAATGATTTGCTTCACCGAATGGGTGGCCGCCAGATCCAGAGAGCCGACGCACACCTGGATAGGGTTCTTCATGTAGCTCTGGGCAAGCCGTCGCACACCAGGTGGCCATGTTGCCGAGGTCATGATCGTCTGCCGATCCGGACGGATGTCCAGCAGCACTTTACGGATCTGCGGCTCGAAGCCCATGTCCAGCATGCGATCGGCTTCGTCCAGCACCAGGTATGTGATGCTGCTCACATCGATCACGTTCGCCTGCACCAGATCGTTCAGCCGACCCGGAGTGCAGATGATGATCTCTGCCCCGCGTTCCACTTCCGAGATCTGCATGCGACGATCGCCTCCGCCATAAACGCACACCCTGAAATGCACTAGTCAGTCTTTTTCTTTAAAATGTATGTCATTTTAAAACCTACGCTCTCATGTCACGAAACGAGTACTTCTTGACCTCCATTTCGATCTGAAGAGCCAGCTCTCGAGTGGGCGCCAGGATGAGGACATTGGGTCCACCCCTCTGGCCGCGTGGCACGCTCTGGTATTCAGTGTGTATCATCCCGGGTAGCAGGAATGCCAAAGTCTTGCCAGTACCCGTCTGGGCTATCCCAATCAAATCGTGACCCTTCAGGAGAATGGGCCACGCTTGGGACTGAATGGGCGAGGGCTTGGAGAAGCCCTGTTTCAAGACCTCGTCGAGCAGGTCCGGATACTTCTCGAAGCATTGCTCGAACTTCCAAATCGGATTGGGAATGGGAGGCAAGGTATCACCTTCTTTTGTCTCAAAAACATGCGACACCGCAGTCCTGTTGTTCTCCTCCCGTATTTTTTCAGCCTCCGATTCGCTTAAATTGGCCACTTCGGGTGACTCTTCGTAAAAGTTCTTGGTTAGGGGAGGGCACTTTGCCCAGCGAGCTGCAGTAGCTTTTTCCTGAAAAGTATGTTTCAATTATAATGCTTGGGTGTGGATTTTTGAATTACCGAAGCTTTGTTTAGGGCTGCCCAGTCAATGGTGCCTGTAAGATCACCGTGCGCGTCGATTGCTTCCACCGGTGTGGGGGGAGGTGCAAACTCATATCTGCCTCCACCATAGGGCTTTCCGCTTCCGAATCCGCCACCATCACGATCACGGCCCCTGCCGGTATCGGAGACCTGTTTGCGCACAAAATTCATGGCATCGCTAACATCCCTCTGGAGACTTCCGTAGATCTTGACCAATAGGTCGCCCTTGTCCACCTTGACACGGACATTGAAATCGTCCTGGATGCGTTTGATGTTACATCCGGCCTTTCCGATCACCTTTCCAACCATTTCGGCGGCAATGGAGAGGGTTTCGCTGAAGTCGTTCACTGCCCCACCTCCGCCGTAATCATCACGGTTGCTCCTCCCGTACACACTATCCCGATTGCTACGCTTCTCGCTGCCGTAGTCATCTCCCCTTCCTCCATCATTATATCGACGCGGCTCAGCGTCACGCCGCACGCTTCTCTCGTACTTCTCGTTCAACTTGGCATAATCCCGGGGCTTCACGGGTCCTTCAACATAGTTTGGATCGTCCCAGTCGAGGTCAGACATGTCCGATTCGAAGCTTCGTTGTATTGTGATGAAATTTGTTTAAAAAAAGAGACGCACGTGGAAAGTGCTGACTTTGCCACTCTTCCGCGTTTCAAACGGTAAAAAGAGTGCAAAGGAAAAAAATGTCGCTGACGAGGTAAAAAAAAAATGTTTGCTTAGAACATTTAGGCTATTTTCAGAGATATTTATTGACTGGGCTTCCACAATTGAAGAAATTAAAACGAAATCGTCGCAAAATGATACTTACATAGCTTTAATTCCACTTCTCCATAAACTAACAAGAGCTTCGAGAAAAAATTAAAAGAACGATTTGGCGGACGCCGTCAAAACAGGGTTGTCAGTCCTTTGAAATTTATCGAAGCTTTTCGATTTATAAGGGTCTGACAAACAATATTAAAAAATACCGTTAGTAATAATAAAAATATAAGTAATGCTTCAATTGCTACTGTATGGTAATATATGCAACAAAAACCACCGCTTTTTTCTAATAATACAAATTATACTTACTGACTTTGGCCAAAATTTAAATTCAATTATTCATTCGATAAATATCGATTTGTCTGGTAGCCCTGGTCAGTGTTGTTAAATCAACAAGCCCTCAAGCTTTTGCAGCACTATGTCCGTTTCGAGCGGTTCTGTTTGAAAGTTTATAAAAAAAAAGACGCATCTGGTTTAGTTACTTTTGAAAATTTCCATTTACTTAACACAATGGTTACACTTTATGGATGTGTAGCTTAGTCTACTTACTTATAGCCTAATACATGTGAATTAAATAGCATTCATGACCAACTCACGCGCTCTCTTCATATAAATAACTAAAACTAGAAAACACAAACACAAACTCTTTTTCCTTATTTCCAAAAGATACTAAATTAAATGTGTGGGTGGCTAAAGCGGTTTGATAAAACTTAGAACAGTTTTGATAAGATCTTTGCAGTGTATATATGGCGGATTTGTTTCTTTTAAGATTTTTGAAACCATAGGGAGTAGCTAAGTGGTGGTGGTTGTGTGGCAAGTCAGCAGAAATTGTTGCAGTGTGCATTTCGGATTATCATTGTTCTATTTAAAGTTTAATATATAGTTTATGTGTGTATAGATATAGTTAAGAATCACTTAATGCTAACTTTAAGCTAAATTAATATATACGAGGTTATCTTTCATTTTCATTTTGCAAACAGTTTGTTGATGGGTTGCTTGTTTTGGATTAATTTGTTTTTTTTTTTTTTGGGGAGAAATACATTACAAAAAAGCTCTTATAAAGTACTGCGTTTAGTTAGACGCTGCACTTAGCATTCCTCATTCCTTGTTTTTTTTAGGTACGCTTGTATGTACAATATACACAGAGGTGGATTATCATCATCACCTTGGTTATATAGGAAGTGTTATCAGCCATAATACGACTTACATTTGGTAATGATAAAATGTAATTTGTTTTTTGCCTAAAAAACTAAACAATTCCTCGAAACAGTTTTTAGTTTTTTTTTTTTGGTAAAAAGAAAGTACAGTTTACAATCATAATGAAACCGCCTTGGGGCCGTATCTTTTCTTTCTATTCACAGCTGCTTTCCGGCGGCTCTTTCTGTCTCAGTCCCTCGCCAGGGGACTGCTCCTCTCCACCGACGCCTTCTCGCATGTGGGGGTGGATGGGATGGCGATGCAGGATATGGACTTCGGGATGGGCGAGGCGGGTGAGTAGTTGGACGCCAGGTCCAACCTCAGTTTCGCCGGTGAGTTGCGCTTGAACACCGCCAGCTGCCGTGTGGGCGAGAGCAGCGACGAGGATGATAGCTTGCTAGTGGTGGCAGCGGCGCAGGATGCAGGAGTGGGGCTGTTATTCGATTGCATCAGGGAGCACATTCCGCTTGACGAACTGGTCGATCCCGGGGAGTCCAGTTCCGACACAGAGGACGCTGCCGCTGAAGTGCTGGGCGCCTCGTCGTCGGGCGTGATCGGGGGTGAGGTCAGCCGCGAGGAGCAGTTGCTCCCAGCCAAGCTGCCGGCTCCACTGTCCACATCGTCATAGTCGTAGACGTCCTCGTCCATCGCCTCGCTGTCCGACTTGGATCTATTTTCCCGCTCCCGCTCCCTCCGGTTCTGCCTCTGCTCCTCGATTTCCTCCTGCTCCGGCTGCTCCAATAGTTGACTAGATGATGCCACAGATCCACCCCCCACCGTAGTTCCCGCCTGAATACTGGGACTATTCAGGAGCGGTGTGGCTGGCGCCAGGACACCGCTCGTGCGCAGATTCTGCTCCAGCTCCAGCAGCTGGCCCATGAAGTTCAGGTTGGGCGAGATGATCGGCCGGGCCACTTTCACCAGCTTGTAGGCCTCCAGGAGGGAGAGTGACTTGTACCGCATCACATAGGCGATGGCAATGGTGGCGCTCCTCGAGATGCCCGCGTGACAGTGCAGCAGAACACGGGAACCCGTTTTCCTAGCATCCTCTGCAAAAAAAAAAATAGAATAAGTGATATTTTTAGTTAAGTTTCTAATTTTTGTAAAATTTTAAAACTAACTTAATCTTAGATCTTTATAATTCCAGCATCTTCAACTTTTAGGGAGAAACTTTTTAGCCGCTGGCTTTTTTTTTTCGTTGTTGTTGGGCAGCTCTTGATACGGCTGTCGATAGTGATGTCGGTGTGTTGGTGAGTGTGCCCGTTCTCACTGCTCGCCACCTCTGGCGCTCTCCCACCTCACTCTCCTGCCCACTCTCCCGCTCTAAACGTAACTGTGTGAATTTTGCTGCGATGACTCATCCGTCCATCGCTGCCAGCGGCGCAGCAACAACAACATTGAGCACAAAGCTTATTGACAGAACATTTTTATACCCTCACACGCACACACACACACACACTCATATGAGAGTGTGCACATACACACACGTGGGACACATTAACTCATAATTTACGTTGTTATTTTTGGGGAAAGATAAGCAACAGCAGGAAGAAGCAGAGAAGAAGGAAGAGGAAGAGAAACCAGAAGAATCCACAGCATACGGCGTACTTTTTTTTTTTTTTTACACCCCAAGGCTCAAAGTTAGAGTGGACCAAGTATAATTTTTTTATAATAAAAATATAATAATTATATTGGATTTTAAAAAATCTCTTATGGTTCAATATTTTGTGGTAGAACACACCCCTAAGCCTAAAATTTATTATTATTTTTTTTTTTTGGGTTATGGAAGTAAGCCTGTAATCAGTGCCACCACCACCAACAAAAAAAAAGGAAACGATATCTTATCGGCCAGGAGTTGTGGTGTGATTTTGGTGACGGGCTGAAAAAAAATATAATGAAATAAAATAAAACTGAATGGGCGGAGTGTTGGGGGGAGCCTTTCCTAATCGATGCTTACTCACAATGCAAACAAGGCGACACTTGTCTGATTTCCACACAGCTGATAGCTCGCAAGAAGCCTTGTGAGTCACCAAGCGCCCACCAACCTCCTCCCTTATAGATCCCAATAAACCCTTTCCATAAAGCTAGGAAGGTGATATCAGCGATAGAGCTGGAAGGCGCGTGTAACGCACTCGGAATTGCAGCTACAGCTGCCCCCTCTCCCATTTCAAGTGGCAAGCGAGGCAAGGTGAGGAGATAACACTCTGTGTTTTTTGATTTATCAATGAATGGGTGCAAAGTAGGCGCCGATAAGGACACCCGCCCCATACACATCCACTATGAATTGCACTACCACCCCCTCCTACACGCCAAGTGATATCACTTCGTTCTACGATGATTCGGCAAGTTCATATCGCCACCGCTTTTGGGGAAAATCCATCATAAATAAATAATCGATGATAACATAATCACTAAAATGGAAGGCTTCTGCGTCAAATGTCGGGTAGTTCTATCCTCTTTTTTCGTCAAGTGTAGGACAAGATGAATCAAAAGTTAAGAAGAAAAGATCAAGTTATAGGCTGGCCAAAAATAAACGCAGATAAAGAGAGACGATCATTAAGCGGACAATGGCAGACAATTGGTCACCGTCTGCCACTTCTCCTCCCCACCCCCTGCTGTCTACTTGACACGCCGCTCACATAAATCCTCTTAGTTAATGACCCAGTCGGTCGGTCAGTAAAAATCGGCAATAAAAAAAGCTGGAAGAGCATGACTCATGCGGCTAGAAGAGGCCGCGAATCACAGATGGGTTTCGAAGTTCGAAGTCTTAGAATCAAAGCTGAGTCACAGTGTACTAATTACTAATTACTAATTACTAGTTAGTACTACTAGGATCCTAGTCCTGCTGCTATCTCCCACAACACCTGCCTTCCTCCGAAATCAAACAAAGAATTATTGAAACTCGAAGCTATGTCGGCGCTTAGTCCGATTGTCTAGATTATCCGGAACTCCAAGCTTAGGTAATTGTTTATTTTTTGATGAAAAATAAATATCAAATATGTGCATGCTGGGGAGATTACTAAGCAGCCCCAATAGTGCTTTTCTTTATGACTAAGTTCGGTTTACCGGCGCGCTCGCATAGTCCGCCGATGAGTATGCCCTGAGTGATCCCTAAACAGTCAGTCAGTCGTGCCCCCCAATTTCCATTCCTCCACCGGGCTGGGCTGGGCTGGCTAGTAGTAGTCGTGACTCCATTTTCGGGGCGATGCGTAATGCTGTCAGCCACCAACAACCTCACCTCACGCCTCCCACTTTTATTTTTACCGATTCAGAGTCGGATTCGGATTCGGATTCCTATGATTAAGTGCAACAGTAGCGAGATGTCGGTCCCCAGAATGCGTCATCTGGTGATTCGGGCCCAGAAGTGGGCCAAGTGGCAGACAACTGTCTGACAGCTGCGAAGTGAATCTGTATGGTGCATGCACTGCGAAAAAAAGCTTTATCTTGTCCGATTGGCCAACATATCCATCCCGTTTCGCTTTCCACCCGATGGGAGTCTTGCTCTTCAGAACCCAAGGGTCAACTCTGCAAGACTCAGCCGAGTGTCGAGTCTCCCAGGGCGCTAAACTCTGACTCATGTCCACAAAACCAAAATAATAACAAAAAGGCAAAAAAAAAGAGAAAAAAGTGGAAAAAAGATACTTCATTTATTTCAGAGTTTTATTCAAAAAAACTCTATAACTAATTATTATCAAAATATTTAATTACTTTCGGCGGGTTTTTATCTTCCAGAATGCCCGCTTACTCATTCGAGCAGTCCGAGTTCGAGTCTGAGTGCTGCTGCGGCAGGTGCCAGGACACTTAAATGGCGATAAGGCGGCGCTGAATCATTCAAGACAAAAGGCAGTAAGCGAGGGAGGTGGGTAGGGGTTTGACCTTCAACTTGGCGAAGCTCGACTTTGACGAGACGACGAGTCATACGGAAACAAACAAAAACAAATCTTAAAAACTCTGCCTGCACTTTGAAGTTGGCCAAGTAGTAGGTGCGAACGAGAGGGGCAGAGGTAGTAAGAGAGTGAGTGATTGAGTGAGTGGGTGAGTAAGTGAAAAGGGATGCCAGGTGATCGCTGAGAGGGGCTCTCCTCGAGTGATTCATAAAGAGCATGCGCGACTGTTTCGTAAACAAATTGCGCGCAAAATAAGAGAGTGCGCGGGCGCCATATAGTCACAAAGAAAGGAAAATAAATAAATAAAAAAGAAGAGGAAGTACGGTGATCGTGGGCGTGTTCGTGGGCGTGGTTCCCTGTAAAATGATTAAGTACTTTATAATTCGAATTTCTCATGCGCCCGGCAGCAACCTGAAGTCGTTTTATTCGAAATTCCTTTTCGAAGATTTTCTGTTCATTTCGCCTGGTCGTGGTGGTGGCGGTTTTTGCATTTTATAAATAGCCGGCTGACGAATATTGAAATTATGCGCACGGGGGCCAACAAAAATGTCACCTCGAATTTTAGCTTCTTGCTCGATTACTCATTAGTGGCAGGGGCAGGACTGTTGCTTGGGGTTAGTTAGCATTCTTAGATACTTTTTATTTTTCAACTCCATCATGTTTATACTCTGTGTGCTATGCATATGTAGTTTTATCTTATCAGCTCTCCAACTGTATTTATGTACGTACCGTAAGGTATATATGGAGCACCGCTATCACCAAATGTTCTAGAGGGGCCTCCAGTTTGCTTAGCTGCTTCTCTCTTATGTGCTTTACGTAGATTAAGTAAGCCGAGAGATAAAAGCTGATGTCTTGATAACTTGACGCACAAATAATATATGTATGTAGGAGGCTATGTGGGTACAGTTGGCACAGACACCGTGGCGATTGATTAGGCCTCGGAATGATAAGGAAGGAGCTGGCGAGGTCTCTAGTTTCTAGTTGGAGAGAGAATGAGACAAAAGATAGCTGCAGGTACCGTTCAATTTCCCACAATTGAGGCTTTGATTGCTTTCTAGGCCAAGTGACTGGCGCGGTTTATCATTCATGTTAATGAGACAGCATAATGACATTAGCATTATCCAACAACAACAACAACAACAACTAATGAGCCTCTGCCGGCGTTGAGCTCATTTTAAGCTTTGCTTGGCATAGCGGTGCTTCCTCCCCCCTCTCTTTTTATCAAAAGGCTTTTGCAGCACACCAAGTGCTGTTATAATGAATGAAGGCCCAAAAAGACGTTGAGAAATAGAAGAAAGAGACGTAAAGCAGTACACTTGGACAAAAAAAAACAATAATAATAATTGCCAGGCATAAGGTGACGACGGCAAACCAAAAAAATGAATGCGCAAAAGGCAGCAGCAGCACAGCAAACACAATCACAATCACACACAAAAGCAAACGCAAACACACAAACACAAACACAAACAGAGAGACGGAATCATGACTCATGCACTCAGTACAATATTCTCCTTCCTCTTCGGTCTCGACCTCCTCACCCATCACCGTTACTTCGTGCCAGAGTACTAATGTGCTTGAGTGAGAGGAAGAGAGGTGGGTAGAGCATTTATAAAAATAATACTTGAGAACATGGGCTGTACGCATTATTCTATCAGGGTGGGAGGCATAGAAAGGGGGTGCCATTTTCAAAATATAAACCCTAAAAGGAATAAAATCCTTAATGGTCTTAGCCTTAAGAACATCCTGCTTACCTCACTCCCCATTAAGAGACACAAAGAAAGAGAGTGATCAGTAGGATGCTGAATAACAGTTAATGGAGTGATCTAGGCAGAGAGTAAGAGAGAGGCAGCAGCTGTTGCTGCTAGCACACCTGACATCCGCAACAACAACAAAAACATAAACATCAACAGTCGGGGCCGCACGCACAAGGATAACCCAAAAAAAGCAAAACGATGACGACGATGACTCATAAACAGGAACAGAAAATGTTTACAAAAATAGAACATATGCCGAAAGAAACCGAGCTGGTGGGGAGATGGGGCGAAAAGTGCCGTTGCTGGCGGCGCAATAAATAGCAACAATAAGAAGCCAACAGAAAAATCGATGCGGCTGACTGAATGCTACAAACAAGGAGCGCGTGCTATCCCTCACTGCCTCTTCACCACCACCACCACCGCCACCCCATCCACCCACTCGTGTTGGCCGTCTCGCTCTTTGTGTTCCACATTGCACGATGGATGAGTCATCGTACTAACGGCGCACAGTGGTGGCCGAAAATACACTGCCGGCAGCTAACCGGCCCAGGAAACCCGAGGACAACCCTTATCAGAAAGGACGTTTGCGGTTGGTTAACGTTGTAGCCTGAGTTCTTCTTCTTGCTTCTGGCAATATGCATAAAATTTCCATTACCCAAGTACACTTAAAATAATAATTAACAATATTAGATAAAAATAACTTAAAATAAGTTATTTAAGATTTTAGTTTAGATTTAAAAAATCTTTTATTTTCAACATTTTTTATATTTTTTAATTTATTTTGTATAACATCCTAGTTTTATTTTCAGTGTAACTTGGTCTATTATGCAAACCAAAGCAAAGCAAGTAAAAGCAAGAAGAGAAAAAAGAAAAAGAAAAGCCATTTTAAGCGCAGGAGCAGCAACGTCATAGCAGCCGAAGCCGCTGCCGAAGTCGCAACACAGTAACAGTAACAACAACAACAACAACAACAACAACAACAACAAAAAGCAGCAGCAGAGACATTGCTGCCGCCGCCATGCTGTCTGCCAACGCCAACACGCAACAGCAAAAACAATGTGCCGGCGAACGAAGGAGGAAGGAAGGCCAAAGGAACGATGGCAGGAATCAAGGCAGATAGCGTGGGAGTTGCTGCTGCCCCAACAACAGAAACAGTTATGGGGGCAGAGGGAGAGAGAGAAGCAGAGGGAGAGACATTTCTCCTCTCCCACTCACTATAACTGTTTCTATAACTTGGAAGCCTATTTCAAAAATGTATCTGAAGAATAATATTTGCTTGTATCTTAAAGATACATTTTCTAGAAATTGCGCAGTAGGGCTTCAGATATATATATATTTTTTTTTTTAATTTAAAAAATTATAATAAATTTCTTGAATTTCAAGAACCAAGTACAACCTCAGGTACCTCAGTTTAGAGGTCAGACATTTGTCGCCCACTCTTCTCGCGCTTGTTTTAAATGAAATACTTGCACTACTTAAAAAATAAAAAATAAAAAACAGCAATAATCCCATAAAGCAAAAAAACATCACACACGTGCCGAGATATTAGCTGGCTGGCTGGCTGATGAACAGCTTTGGACATGAGAGAGGATGGAAATGGAAATGGAAAAATGCGATTGACGTCAGCATTTCATATTCCACAGCTATACCCTTTCTCTCTCGCACTCTCTTGCTACATCGTATATATTATTTTCATTTAAAATTAACAAAAGTATAGTGTTTTTTTTTTTGGTTGTGTGGGAAAAGCGCTGAGGGCAGCACAAACGCGCCAAACAAAAAAGTCAATAACGAATCAAGACAAATTTTCTAAAAAAAAAATAAGTAAAAAAGTGGAAAGCAGACTTAGTCCGCCAGGCATCCAATAACAAGTCACGTTTAGCAATCGGCGATTGCTGGCCAAAGCTGATGACTCAGCGTAACTCGGAGATTCTCAGGCTCGGTTCGGGGAATCTTGGACATTACTAACTTTTCTATATTTTCCAGTTAAAGTATAATTGGGCAATAGACTGCCTATTCCCAGAAGAGTTACTAAGAAATATTTTATCTTGAAGATACTATATATGGAAACTCACCGATAAAGTCGTAGGCCTCCTGGAAGTACTGCTTGATGTTCTGGTGGGGAGTGTCGCTGGCGGGGATCTGCATGTACTTGAGGCCCTGCAGATGGCTCTCGCTGGGACTTTGGCAGGTAACGTTCAGTACACAGTTGGCGCCCACGCTGCTGGGATCGTCGGCATCGCGGCCATTGCCCAGCAGTAGATGCGGGAAGACGGGCGAGGCGGGATGTGTTTCAATATCTGCAAGATACATAGAACGGCCCGAGATCGGATCATTAGTTTTTATGAACAAATAATGGAAAAGTTCAGGATGGATCTTTGCCAATTCGCGGTGTCATGCAACAAAAAGAGTCTCTGATGGCCTGGCCCTCTTTTCAGTATCTGTATCTGTATCTCAACTTGTATCTGTATCTGTATCTGTATCTGTATCTATTGTTGTATACAACGTCTAAATTTTGCTACAACAAATTGTTTATTTTTTTTTTTTTGTTTTTTTGTTCCACCCGTTTCGATTCGTCTGCTGCGGCTGTTTCTGTTGCATGAGTCATGCCACACACAGGGGCATAATAGTCGCAGTTCAGTTGGGTTCACTTTTATTGGCAGTGGGCGAAGTTGAAGGTGGGGGGTGGTGGTGGTGTTTGGGGGGCAGGGCGCAGGGTGCAGGGGGCTGCCTCATGGCCGAGTACCGAGTTCGTAGCACTCTCAATGAGCCGCGCAATTGTATTTCTTTTTTTTTTTTTTTTTTTTTGTTTCCTTTCTATGTGTGTATCTATAATTGCTAACAGTCCAACTACACTTGAAAAAAATTCAAGAAAGAATTTCATTTTTTATTTAAATTGATTTTTATTAAATATTAAATTTGAAAATTAAATAAAAAAAACTAAACAAAAATGATCTAAAAATGAAGTAAAATTTCGTTCAGTGTCTTTGATGGAAGTGCGGGCTTCCAATGCCCAGCATATGTATGCCCTGAGGTTTTGGCTATTACCCCTCCTCCTACCACTCACCACTCACCCTCCACCCTCCACCCACCACCCTCCACCCTCATCGATTATTTGTCATTGGGTTGCGTGTTAATTGATGGCACTCTCAGCCATGGCAACTCCAAGTCGTATATTTAATTTCTGTTTTGTTTTTCGGGCGACTGCACTTTGTGGGTCACACGGAAATCACTTGCATTAGTCATCGCCAGTCGCCAGTAGCCAGTAGCCAGTAGCCAGTAGCCAGTTGCCAGTCGCCAATCGTTGGAACCTTACACGTAAAGATGATTGTCATTGGCGGCATTTACGCAAGCTTGGAAAACTGATAGTGCAATCGAGAGATTCCATAAATAAATACTTGCACAGTGAGTCAGCGCGGTGGAGGCATTTCGGTAAACAGAAGACACCAGTGAAGGGTTAAGGGGTGATCCCTATATCACTAGGTGACGAATATTCCATGTGACGAACCAATCAGGTGGTAGAGCATGATAAAGTAATGAGAAAACAACTTGAAAGTCTGACATTGAAAATATTACGCTGCCTGGTGCTAGTGATGCCACTGATGCCACTGATGTACGCTCGCTGTTCCTACAACGTGAAAAAGTACGAGAATTAATTGTCATTTATCTCACAGCACGTGCCGGAACAAAAACAAAAATGTTTGTTTTTAATGTTAAGCAGAGCTTGAACGAGAGTTGGGGCGATTGTATGACAATCTGAGACAATTTATCGCCATGTAGTGCTGTCAGGGGGCGGGGTGGTGGGGATAGAGGCCTAAGGCCGAGTAGGAAATAAAGTGCAACGATAAGCACAACCACACACACACACACACACACTCCCCGACATGCAAATATGCCACAAAAGCAGAACAATCCAGAATAGATTGTGCTTCCGCCCGAGAAATACATTTTTCAGATACTTCTTAGATTTTATTTTTGAAGTTTTCGTCACTGAGTCACACAGATAGATACTTTTTGGGGGAATCCCATGGCGGAGTGGCTTTCACTTACCGTATACCGCCGGACTGGAGCAGCTGCGGGTTAGCGGCGGCGTCCGTCCGCCGCCGTTCATTGCCGTCGAGGATGACGTCGTCGATGCCACTGGCGAGGGCTGCTCGTCACATACCAGATTCTCCCTGGACCGCTTGTTGGGATAGTCCTTCTGATTGGCTGCAAAGACAAGGAGTATCTTTTTTTAAAACAAAAACTAATTATAATTGAAGAGTATTAGCGATTTGTTTAATTTTAAACCCCATGATGTCAGCACCACTGTGGCAAAAACTTGTCGCGCCAAGTCTGTTCAAATAAACCGAAAAAAAAAAAAAAAAATAATAATATTTCGTTCGTTTCATTTCGATTGCCGCCTGCCAGAACTGACGTAAGACATTAATTTCGGCACGGGAGTTGTTGGCTGATTAGCAGCCGACCGCTGAACGCTGAGCGCTGAAAGTTTTTCACATTCGACAGTTCACAAGTCGCTTATCACAATGAACGGGCAGAACTAGGGCCTCCGATATCTCAGCTTTTGGAAGCCAAAACTGTCGAAAAAAAGCAACTTCAAATTAGTTGAAATAATAGTTACAGTTCCCTGACTATTTAAGGAGTAAAGCCTTTATCAGTTCTACACAAAGTATGCTTTTTTTTATGCTGGAAAAGCAAAAAAAAAAAAAAAAAAAAAAAAATCAAAACCAGAATGGAATAGAATCGTTATCAGCCAGGCGACCTCAAAAGCAAAAAAACAAAAAATAAAAAAAAAAGGCACCTCAGGCAGGAAATGTTGGCTCAGTTATGTTGTAGTTTTTTTTTTTTTTTTTTTTTTTTGCGGCTAGGAAAACAAGTAGAATTGCATGCCAATGGTGCACTGCCAGCACACAGGGGCGTCTGGCGGTGAGTGTGGGCTTCGGGGGGCGGGTTGGGTTCGGTGGGGCGCCCAAGTGCCAATTAGCAGAAAACTGAAAAACAAGTTATAAGCCTGGTTTTTTCCTCCTTTTCTTTCCACAACTGTCTACCATTTTAAATCATTTTTAAATTTAAAATTTTTTAATTTATTTAATTTTTTATTTTTAAAAATTAGCAATAAAAGATTTCTGTGTTGACTGCCACTTTTTGCAATAGAATGCGAAAGATTTGGGGGAAACATTTTTAGGAGCCTTGGGGGACAGTATCACCCCTCGAGGCTGCCCCTGCACTCGCGCATGCAACTCTCTCTCTCCATCGCCCCACTCTCCCCAGTCGCTCTCTCTCGCTCACTCCAGCTCCAACTCCCATCTCCCATCTCCCCATTCGTTTCAAGTTGTTGCTGAGGCTGTTGCTTTTTCTCCTTCTCACCACCTAACCCTCTCGTTCTTCTGCCTCTTCTGCTGCTTCGCCCTCAGAGTCTTGTTATTGCAGTTGTTATTGTTGTTGTGCCGATGAATTCGTACTCGAAAGGTCGTTTCAAAGCGGGTTTTCAGTTGGTTTCTTTCGGCGTTGCCAGGCCGCTTCAGAAACCTGCTTTGCTTTACATTTTTTTCTGTGTTTTATTTGTACTCGTATTTATTATTTTTTTTTTTTTAAGCCAGCCAGCGAACGAAACGAAACGCTTCTTTGCTTTTATTTTTGAAAGACACGCGAATTGTGAGTCACGTATAAGTAACTGACTCCGAGTCTCTGATCTCTCAAGCTTGGCTCTTTTTTTTTTTTTTCTGTTGCTTTTCGTGAAATGGAGACGCTGACGCTTACGTGTGTTCCCCTCCAGAGGCGTACCTTCCCAAGGGGATTGCTTGAATTCGGTTTCAGAGAAGCGTTCACTGAAACGTAAAATGCTCAATAGATAGAGATTCATTAGATCCCCGCTACACCCCCCACACCCCACCCCCCTCCTCTATTTTAATCAGTAATTTACGTTTGTTTTTGTTTTTTTTTTTTTTGTTATTCGGTTGTACTCACCCCCAATGCGATTGTTGTTGTTGGTATTTTGGATTGGCATAAATAACAGAAGACACGGCGCTTCTCTCTTTATCCGCATTTTCATTTCACTTTTATGACTCACGCTGTTGCTGTCTCCGTCGCACTCACAGCAATTGTTGTTGCGTGTTGTTGACGTTGCCGTTGCCGTTGTAGCTTCGCTGTAGTTGTTGTTGTGGTTGCTGTTCAGCGTTTCTGCTCCTCGATTCACACACATATGCAAACACTAACACACACACACATATAAAACTGTTTCAAAATTGATATTTATTCCCCGTTTCTATTATTTTTTTCTATGATTGGTTTATTAGATAATCTCCGACACTTGTTGAGCCACTTCCCGTTATAATTCGGCGCTAGTTGATTGTGGCGACTATGAGAGTGTGTGTTGCAACCAAGTCGGGGGGACCCAAAAATCCAGTTGAGTGTCCACTTGTAGCTCGCGCACTTCTTTTTTTTTTATTTAATTGATTAGACGCGAGGGAAAACGCGGGCTCCTTGCTACACCTACACAATTGGTCCAAAGCCAACGTGCACAATTCAGTTATAGTTCCTTTTCTTATTTTGCTTCGCCCACGCACGAAACACGTCCGCTCGCCGCAACTTGGTTCTCGGTTTTGGCGGTGGAGACTTTCTAGTGGCGATGGCAAGCTCGAAAAGGTGGGTGATAAAACACGGCTGTTCCTCTGTTTTGTTCCACTGTGGTGCGGCTAACATCTGCTGGGGTCAAATAAGTGTGGCCAATGTTAGTCAAAACAGCTGTTCTGTGATTCACTCAACCGGTTCGTTATTAACCGCTGCATTTTAAAATACCAAAACGGTTCGTAATAAGAGGTTTATAGTGAACATCTATAAATAAATTATTAAGTTTTTAAATAGAAACAACATTTGTTAGTCATCTTGTTTGTTGCTCACTGCCAATTCATCCCAATCGGTTCACACATAAGAATAGGTTCCACAATGAAACACAGGTTTCAGTGCTGCCAAATTGAGTCAAAATTAGACCTTTTTTTAGTACAGTAAAAAATAAAAGTTAGTCTAGACCAAAATTCTAGCAAACATAAAGATAATTGTAATTTTATTACAAAATTTGAGTTTTTTGTGTCATATAACAGTTATAATATTATGGCTATTTTCCTTTCTTAGTTGAAAACGACGTTTTGTTCTTAAACTTGGCAGCACTGGCAGTTGAGAAAATTCAAAATCTTATTTTTTAGATGTATTTATATTTTGTAATAAGTTTTAATTGTATTTTCAATCTACCCTTTAACTTCTATACTCAAAATATCTTTCCAAATCGTCATTTTTATCTTATAAAAAAAATTTTAAATTTTAAATACATTTTAGACAGCAATAGAAAATGATTTATAAATTTTGGGTTGTTTTCATTATTTTCACCCTTTAAGCTCGTGTGGAACAGGTGGCTTCCAACCGCCAAACGCCCTTTCCAACTCCACGGCGACCCTAAGGCACAATCTGTCCTGATTTGGTCCGGCGATGACGGAGAATCCGTACGGAAGTCCCCGTTCGTCCAGACCCATGGGCACATGGGTGACCGGAAGACCCAGCACATTGAAGATCAGGGTGTAGTCGATGCCCCAGAGGGAAAATACGGACCACTTGTGCCGCGGAGCAGGTAGGTTCAAGGTGGGAAACAGCAGCACGCCATTATCGCCGAGAAGTTTCTAAAGAAATAAGAGAACTAGATATGTTATTACAATAAAAACTATTGCCTTATTACAGGAGAAATAGAGATTGCGACATAAAACGAGCTCATAACTTTTAAAAAATGTAGAATGGCTGCTAAGCCAAAGTACAATCTGATGATTATAATTATTTAACAAATAATAAGTAGTCCCTCCACCAGCACAACCGGCTACCACTTGCATGTCAACTAATTGCTCACTTACGCTGAACTCCCCGATGCGGAGCCGTGACTCTTCCAGATACTGATTCACCTTTGCTCTCGACATAAAGGCGTTGGTTCGTCGCAACAGCTCGAACATCAGAGCGTTCGTTGTGTAACTGGAGCGACCCACCAGACTGCGTAGTATCTCCCAAAGGGTCTGCCGCACCATACCCGACTCCCCAGATCCATCCTCCAGCAGGTAAACCATGCCATCCTGTCCGGCGATTCCCGAAAGAGCCATTTCCACAGAGTTGCTGAGATTGGGCAACTGGGCCTGCGTCACCTCCAGGCCAAGGGTCTTCAGGTGAGTGGCTGCCCTGGAGATGGAGTTCCGTATGCTCTGGTCCACAGGCATGTGTATGAGTCCATTGAGGCCCTCGAAGCCCAGGGCATAGTGCACCTTGACCTTATTCAATTGAACAGGTTCGGTTAGACGCAACTTCTTGGCGTTTTCCTGGCCTGCCATCACTAGAAGTAGATCGTTAAGATCCACGGCGAACCGGGTCATTGGGCCCTCCACCATATAGTGCTCGAAATCCGGATCTGTGGAGTCGGGAAAGTGCCCCTTAACGGACACCACTCCGCCGGAGGGTTTGTGTCCAAAGATGCCACAGTATTGGCTGGGAATACGAATGGATCCTCCAATATCCGAGCCAATGCCAAACAGAGAAGCTCCAGAGCCATTGAGGGAGCCCTGAGCAAGGATAATAATTAATTTTAATTATAAATATACGCCAATCCTTTATACTCACCTCTCCGCCAGAGCTGCCGCCCGGAGTCCTCTCAAAGTCGTACGGGTTGATGGATCGCCCGTTCAGTAAGGTGTCCGTCTCAATGCTGAAACAATACTCGGGAGTGGCGGAGATCAGCAGAGGAATAGCTCCGGCAGTTTTTAATTTTTTCACCGCCTCGCCATCCGCAGTGGCTTTCACATTTTTCCGGAACAGGCTGCCCACAGAGAATGTCATTCCTTCGAGGGCACATGACTCCTTGACGGTCATGGGAAGGCCCATCAGGGGACGCTCCTCGAAGAGCTTCTCCACCGCCTCTGAAGATGCGCATCCGGCTATTAGGTCATCGGCATGTTGGGCCTCCTTCAGAGCAGCCGAGAAACGAGACTCAATCAGCGCATTTAAATGGGAATTAACGCTCTCGATTCGGTCGATGTACGCCTTCACCAGTTCCACAGAAGTCAACTAAAGGTGGATTTCAAAATTGTCTTTAAATATTAGCTCATACAGACCGGCTAGGCAGTTGAATGATAAGCTCTAATGGTGACCTTTGGTTTTATGATAAGGTCCACTAAGATAGTTCTCGAGCTTAACAAAACCAAAGCCTATTAGCTACTAAAGAAATCTTTTTTTAATTGGAGACACTGTAAGTTACCTGACGTGACCGAAGACGACTGCGCAGCTCCTGAATACTTAAGAGGAGAAGTGGATTTTTGATCGGAGGTACTCGGGTTCTTTGGGCTTTTTGGGGATACACGAACTTGTCCAGAATCGGACTGATGATCAAGGATAACACCTTAACGACTATCAGCAGTAAACGAGGAAATATTTCCATTGTAGCTCGTTCCGCAGCTGTGAAGAGAATGAAAATCATAAACATAAAACAGCGCCGGAACAGAAGCAAGGCGAAGAGTACAGCCTATCAGGTCACGCATACAGGTGGAAGTTATGATAGGAACCGGTTACAGTATGGCGCGAAATTCAAATCTTCAATGGTCTAACATTTTAAAAATCTAGAAACTTAAGACCTATTAAAAAATGCCTTCAAAGAACTCAAAAGCTTGGACTAACTATTTTATTTTGTAATTATTTTGACAGTTTTTTGTGACCGCTATTGTAGGAGCAGTGTTAGGCAACTTCAAAACAAGGCCTTTGGCGCTCGCCCTGCGATAATTATTTTGCGATCAGCAGTTGGTGAAACGGTCTTAATTCTAGACAAAAAAAAAATCTATTAGAGAATCTAATCTAGAGAGAGATAAAATAAATGTATTATTAATATATATTGATTATCAACCTATAAGAACTATCGATAGATCACTACGATCGATAAATAAAGACTGTTCCAGTGTTTGTAAGCGTCGTTAGAAGTGCTGGGTAATGCCACCAGAATAACAAAAACTTGCAAATAAAGAATTGGCCTTAACAATGGTGTAAAAAAAAAGAAAATTTGAGAGCAAAGCGAGTCTGCATGAACTATTTAACAATTCTGCTGTGCAACCGAAAACCGACGATGCTCTCGCGCCGGAGCAAGGAGAAACAGCACAAGGAGGGCGTGGTGGGAAAGTACGTGAAGAAGGACACTCCGCCGGAGATTCCCGTGATCAATGTGTGGTCCAGTGACCAGCGATCCAAGAAGAAAACGCTCCAGCGCTGCGCCAGCACCTCGCCCAGTTGCGAGTTCCATCCGCGCAGTTCGAGCACCAGCCGGAACACATATTCCTGTGCAGACTCCCAGCCGGACTATTACCATGCCCGGCGGGCCCAGAGCCAGATGCCCCTCCAGCCGCACAGCCAGCACCATCACTCCCATGCCCATATGCATACGCATCCGCCTCTGCCGCCCCACCAGTTCCGGGCCAGCAGCAACCAGCTGAGTCAGGGCAGCGTCGGCAGCAGCAGCAGCAACTATGTAAACATTGAGCAGATCGATCGGATGCGTCGCCAGCAGTCATCACCGTTGCTTCAGAGCACTCCGTCGCCGGGTCCCGCGGCTGGGGGATTCCAGCGCAGCTACTCCACCACCCAGCAGCATCCGCATCCGCACATGGCGGCGGCTAGCTACGACGCGGATCAGGGCATGCTAAGTGCATCCTACGCGAACATGTTACAGCTGCAGCAGCGGCCCAACTCACCCGTCCACTATGCTATCCCGCCACCGCAAGCCCAGCAGCCGCAGCAGCTCCAACAGCAACATCACCAGCAACACGCCTCCACCCCGTTTGGGTCTACGTTGCGCTTCGACACGGCGGCCATGTCCCTCAGGGATCGCCAGCCAAGGTATCACCCCACCAGGTATGACGCATCGTTCAATAATGACGAATTCTGTAAACATCTTTTTTGTTTTTGTAGGTTACCAATGCAACAACAGCAACACTTACAGCACCAACAACTGGCGCCGCACCTGGGTGGCAGCTACTCCAGTGACTCTTACCCGATCTACGAGAACCCGTACCGCGTCTCCTCGATGCGAGCCACTCAGTCGCAGCGGTCAGAGTCGCCGATCTATAGCAATACAACGGCTTCAACTGCCACGCTGGCCGTGGTACCACCGCCCCATCACCAAGGGCATCTGGCGGTTCCTGGAGCCGGTGCCAGTGGTGGGGGATCTCTCAGCGGCAGTGGCCGTGACGGCAGCTCGGGCAGCATTCGTGGCGCCTCTACCTCAGTGCAGTCTTTGTATGCACCACCCCGCACACCTCCGAGTGGAGCGGGCGGAATCGGCGGCAGCGCGACTGGATCCCTCCAGAAGGTGCCGTCGCAACAATCGCTCACGGAGGCCGAGGAGCTGCCCCTGCCTCCGGGCTGGGCTACGCAATACACCTTGCATGGCAGAAAGTACTACATCGACCACAACGCTCATACGACTCACTGGAATCATCCCCTGGAGCGCGAGGGTCTACCAGTGGGTTGGAGGAGGGTTGTGTCTAAACTGCATGGCACCTACTACGAGAACCAGTACACTGGGCAGTGCCAACGGCAGCATCCGTGCCTGACCTCGTACTACGTTTATACGACATCCGCGGAGCCGCCGAAGGCCATCCGCCCGGAGGCATCCCTCTACGCCCCGCCCACTCACACCCACAACGCTCTAGTGCCGGCGAATCCCTATCTTCTGGAGGAAATCCCCAAGTGGCTGGCCGTCTACTCCGAGGCGGACTCATCGAAGGACCACCTGCTGCAGTTCAACATGTTCAGTCTGCCGGAACTGGAGGGCTTCGATAGCATGCTGGTGCGACTCTTCAAGCAAGAGCTGGGCACCATTGTGGGATTTTATGAGCGCTATCGGTGAGTGGAGCTTTGATGCACCACTGCTTTGATTTTCCCATTTCATCACTCTCTGTGCTTTGTTTTCAGTCGCGCTTTAATACTCGAGAAGAATCGTCGGGCCGGCCAGAATCCCAATCAGAATCAGTGACGTAGCAGCCAGTGACGACTGAAACAGACCACATACTCGCCAGCAGCCTGGATAGCCTCTATCCTGCCACCACCACTAACTTATTTATCCATCGACCCATCGCGATAATCAGTGCCTTTGACAAGACTTGACGGAGAGAGCGGAGCAGCGGACATCCATGTGACCAATCGAGTGCCTAGTTTTAACGTAGAAATGTGTTACGTTCGATTACCCCCCTTATCAATGTGAATTGAGCTGCGTTTTTGTTTGTAAAATGTGCAAATTAAACTGGTTTAATGCTCAAGTTATTGGCCGGCAACGGCATCGCCGTTTTGTATGCAATCAACCTGTAAGGTGAGCCACCCGCTGTCTGTACTGGGTGTCCGATTCTCTCTCCAGGAAACAATACCCATCGACAATAAGGTCTCCAGTTGTGCCGCAGGCGGCCAACTCTTGCTTGGCTTGGCACATATTTTCGATTCCATGCCAAGTTTTCGATTTGCTTGCAAAAATTTATGCATCTGGCACAAGTGGATGGTGGATCGTGGTTCATTCTGCATCATCATTAAAAAAAAAATCTATAATAGAAAGTGAAATTTATAATTTAGTTTGTTTACTGTGACAAATTATTTATAGCCGGCGATGGGCAGCTCGTATACCATTTCGTCAGACTTGATTATTCTGAGTCGCCGCACCACTTTATCAAGAAGCTAGATACAACTTGAGTGGCTTTTATTTTTTCCAATACTGTTTCTCCTGCTGATAGCGCCATTCAAAGCTTGTTCTTCTATTTATAGGAAAGTGTCGGGAATGCCATAAAACTTTTATGATAAAAGTAATTTTTCACGAACATAGATTGTTGAGAGATTGGAACGTGAGCTATTAACCAAGAAAATGTTTTAAAGAAATGGCTTTTTTTGAAAGATTATAGGACAGGAAAGGCCTTTTATGAAATGGTGATTTTTAATTTTTCCAATAAGGGATTTTATTATTTTTTGTTTGTTAAATATGGTTAATGGACATATCATTATAAGCCTAATATAATTAATTTGAAAGTATATTTTTTTATTCTTTTTATATTTTTATATTTCTTTAATGCCAATTATTTTTTTTTTTATTATTTTAAATGATTTTAGTACCCGAAACGGCTGAAGGTACTAATTTTTTTCATTTAATTTTTTTTCATTATTTTTTTTATTGTTAAATATAGATAATGGATATATCTTTATTATCCTAATATAATTAATTTATAAAACATATTTTTTTCATTCTTTTTATATTTTTATATTCTTTAAGGCCCACTATTTTTTATTTTTAATTATTTTTATTTATTTTTACTCACTTCTGTTTTTGGTAAATAAAGTACCTGAAACGGCTTGAGCTGAAGGATTCTTAAGGATAAAAAAAAAAAACTTTAAATATAAAAACAACTGCCAAGCGGTCTGCCTGGCGATTCGATCTCACTCTAGCTCGAGTTTCTGTTGTTGCCTGTAGCGTCGACGCCGACTGCGCGGCGACTGCACGGCGACGGCTCCACCGTCCCCAGTTCCCCAGACCCTCGAGCTCCGCAGCTCCATCCATTATTTATACGGCTCCATTCATGCGCGCGTTCAGTTGCTGGAGAGTCGCCATCGGCTCCCAATGATATAGCCACCGTCGCTCATTGCGAGTTTAATTGTCGGCTAGGAGCTTTGTTTAATTTTGGTTTTAACGCGGGTGAGTGTCGTCCGAGTGCCGTGGCCGGATGAGTGGTGTTTGTCACTTGGAAATTACCCAGTTCTGGATGCTTATTTTTATTGCGTTTTTGGGCGGGATATCTGGAATTGGCTACCAAATCTCCCCGCTGCTTTCCCAGCCGCCAGTGAAAGTTCTAATCCGGCTGAAACAGACGCAAAAAAAAAGAAGAAAAAAATAAATAAAAAACATTTGTTTCGAATCGTGTGTTGAATTATGTATTCATTCGACAGGTATTTGAACAGTTGGGTTTTCCCACCTGTTCTTATCAGTGCAATAAACTCTGATTAAAATTAACTCTACAACTAGAGAAATTTTAGTAACTAATATTAAGATTAGTATATTTTGAAAGAAACTACTTGAAATCGTTGCAAATTTTATGAAAGGATTAATTGTCTTTGTTATCTGGGAAGTGCAGTAACCAATCTACTGCCGCAATTTTAGTGTTGGGCCATAATTAACAACGATTGACACTATCAGGTGCCATGGCTCGAGATAAGCCAGTTCTCACGCGCCTTTGTTTAGTGCCTTGTCACGGTCCTCCCAATGGATCCAATATAACCGCCATATAAGTCTGGAATCTTTCGTGTTTACGACTGACCGACAAAGTCAATCATTTCCTGCGTGTACCGGGCAAAAAAAAAACAAAATAAAAATAGTACTAATTGCAAAGTTGTAACATTGAGCGAGATTTTTGTCGAAGGTTGCCCCTCTCCATCGCATAGCTATTTTATCTCAAAAATCGCAGGTAGGATTGATAAACGTGGTGCAGGTATATGGAGTGTATGTGGATTCGATTTGAATGCTGAATGAAAAGTATTAATTCAAAATGTCATCGGGAGCTTATCAATTTGCATTTTTAACTCGGAACGACTCCTTTCCCCCAACTCTCCTCTTTATTGGCGTAAATTGATTTTAATTTAATTTCCAATTCAGCTTGGCCCGAAGAAAATGCCAATAGGCCTGAACTGAATCAGAGAAGCACCAGACATAACCAGAATGGGCCTGGCGTTCGGACTCCTTCTTCTTCTGGCCACAGGTGAGACCTTTCATTTAATCCTGATATGGTATGTGCCAATAAGACGGATTCTTCTACCGACAGTTGGCCTGGGAAATGGACAAACCGGTCGACTTACCGTCGATTCCCATGACATCACCGTTCTTCTGGACACAAACGAGACTTTCGTGGTGTATGCCTAGTAAGTTCCAACGGCCAGTTAATAATTCAAGTTAATTATTATTTTAAACCACTTAACATTACAGCGAATTGTTGGAGCAAAGTGTGCGAGTGACACTCAAGACGGATTCAGACGATCACCTGCGACTGGATCCTGACTCCTTCGATTATCCTGCCGGCAGCACCCAAAACCAATCGGTGGTGATAACTGGCTTAAATGCCGGCTATGTTCAGGTGACGGCCTCCAGCGATCAGGACGCCAACCAGGCGATGTAAGTACCTATTTAGTTAGCTAACTTTATCAAAAATATATTATCTTCTAGTGTGGATGACGTTTTCTTGAGAGTAACGGTGGCAAAGAATAAAGGCCTTATCTACACTTCGATTGTTTTTGGATGGATCTACTTTGCGGCCTGGTCTGTGTCCTTTTATCCGCAGATCTGGATCAACTATCGCCGCAAATCCGTGGAAGGACTGAACTTTGACTTCCTCACCCTCAATATCGTTGGCTTCACTCTCTATAGCATGTTCAACTGCGGTCTCTACTTCATCACTGGCCTCCAGGAGGAGTATGAGGAGCGTCATCCTCGTGGCCTGAATCCGGTGTTGCTGAATGATGTGGTTTTCTCCCTTCACGCCATGTTCGCAACCTGTATTACAATTATACAGTGTTTTATTTATGAGGTAAGAATATTTTTCAAATTATTTAGCAAATTTAAAAATTAAATATGTCCTTTTTTGTTAATTCTTCCAGAGGGGACAACAAAGAGTG
The DNA here is from genome assembly GCA_035047585.1 of Drosophila monieri. Classification (NCBI taxonomy): domain Eukaryota; kingdom Metazoa; phylum Arthropoda; class Insecta; order Diptera; family Drosophilidae; genus Drosophila; species Drosophila monieri. Next base: position 148,348 of record JAWNPJ010000112.1, on the reverse strand, counting down.
TCATTTATAGCCTACGGCATCCTGGGCATCTTTGCCGTGGTGGTGGTGGTCTCAGCCGGCCTGGCTGGCGGCGGAGTCATCCATTGGCTGGACTTTCTCTATTACTGCAGTTATGTCAAGCTGACCATCACCATTATCAAATATGTGCCTCAAGCGTTGATGAACTATCGCCGGAAGAGCACGGCCGGATGGAGTATTGGCAATATCCTGCTGGACTTCACTGGCGGAACTCTAAGCATGTTACAGATGATCCTTAATGCCCACAATTATGGTAGGAATATGATGCCAAGATTGTAAAATTCTTATAAAAAATATAAACCTCTTTTTCAGATGATTGGGCTTCATTATTTGGCGATCCTACCAAGTTTGGTTTGGGCCTTTTTTCTGTACTGTTTGATATATTCTTTATGCTTCAGCACTACGTGTTTTACAGGTAATATTTTCTATAGTTAAATATATTTAATTTAGTAACATCCATTTTCACTGTAAACTTATCATAATGTGCTGTTCCTTTGTATATTCTTCAGGCACACCAGAGAGTCCTCGACCTCTGACCTCACCAATGTCACAGAGGCGCAAAATCGACCCACAGACAATACACCTAGTGAAGAAAATACTGTGAAATATTAAAGCTTTATATTCCGTGTGCTTTTTTGTACGTTTTTAGAATTGTAAATATATGCCATAGCTACATAAGCCTAATCTACGAAGTATTTGAGTTTCATTTTGCATTTTAAAGATATGTTTTAATTATAGGAGCGGTCGCATGCGCAGATACTCCAGGACTTGTTCTTGGCAATCAGTTGGTGTGATTTGGAACAAAACCAACAGTGAAATTGATTAGCTTTAATAAATATTTAAATTTTGGCGGCATTTCATCGATACTTGTTAAGTATTATTTGGTAATCGATATATGGTGCTGTTGTCAGCACTAAACTTTTTGTGCAAGTGTTGCCGTATCTGAAAAAGTAGTTCTCAAAGCACCGTAATACTCGAAATTCGTTTTTCTTGGCAATTTGTTGAAAAAAGCGACCTACAAGGAGGTTAGCTACAATTTTGTCCATTTCTTGTCAAGGAAATCCACGCAAGATGTCTCTGAAAGCCTCCTCGTCGTTTAGCATGTCCATCAACCAGTAAGAATCAATTCTTTTCCCAACAAGATGACATGAATAATTGGGACCATTTTTGCACAGAAATTCTTGCAGCATTTCAAGAACCAACAGCAAATCTTACTTCTTCGGAGGTCCATCTAGTGTGGACTTGAGTCCCATATTTGAGGGCGATTTTTTTCCAGGGGTGTCGCCGCCAGTGAAGTCTACTGGTCCAAGTGCTCCTCACGTTCCTTGCAACGCGGCAAGCTTTTCTGTCGTTCAAAGTGAGCCCGCTGGAATTGCGGCTCTACCCTCCAGGATATTTATCAATAATAGAGGAACGTGGACCCAAATTTCCGGAATGTTAATCCCCAAACGGTATGATTTTTCAAAATAACCCGCCCCCGACGATAGCCGATAGTTGGGTGCCCGACATATGTACGTAGCATGGTGACTGGCAAAATAGCACTTTCGACGGTCTCTTCCTAGTTTTTACCGCTCTCGTATTCAGATCCTTTTACTGGATTTTATCCTGGTTTCGATTTTGAAGCACTAAAATACCGGAATGTACATTTCCCAGCCAATGTCATGGCACAAAGTCAGGTATTGCAGAGTGGCTACCACCAGACGTAAACATGCATGAAGCAACACGCATGTACTTGCACCATTCACGTCGCGATTTGATTGTATTTGTAGCTAAGATTACTGGATCGCTTTACACTCGCAATTTTTGACTAACTTAAAAAATGTGGTTATCCGCAACAGCCCCGATTCTGACGATGAATACCATGGAACTGCCAATGAAGCATCCGTGGGATCGGCACCGGAGGCAGCATCCGAAGACATTGAAAAGGCCGTTGCAGAAGCGGGTGACCTGTGAGTACTTGACCATAAGTGATCAGTGCCTCTCTATTTCCTATTTAATCCTCTACAGAACTACCGAGCCGATGGCCTTCCTGCAAGGATTAAATGTGAGTGTATCTGGGCAAAATATAAGTTCACCCACTAACAGTTTTTAAAATACTTACAGTCGGGAAACCTCATGCAGTTCAGTCAGGTGGGTATTCTAAAGCATCCTGAACCGTTGCGACAGATCCGCTTGCACCAGGATAAGCAAAAAGCTGGCCACCGTCGAGAAGACATTCATAATCAGTGTCATATCTAGTTCGTACAGACCCAATGGCTTGATTTTGAATCGACTGAGCGTCACGAATAGGGTAAAATCGTGAACAGCTTTGCGAAAGCGAGGGTCTGCATGGCGCAGATTCATGTCCTGCAGTAGTGTGCCGGTTCTTTTGGTAGCCACCAACAAGTTATTGCACAAATGGGTCAGTAGTGTAATCTCCGCCAGCGAAATGAAGAGAAACACCAAATTGATGAGGGAACCCAGGCCGTCGTACGGTTTCCCGCCAATGAAAGTGTCCGCTACGGCGTAGTATAGGCTGTAGAATCCAACTGTCATTCCGAGCAGATGACAAATCAGCGAGAGGATCATGGAAAGCGACATAGGGCTTAGGTATTTGCCGGCATGAACATAAAATAACCTGTAGCAGATAGCCAGATTGTCTAGTTCATCGGCCAAGGAGCAAAATCGCTGCATCCGGTAGTAGGTGGTGTTCAGTATTAATTGCTCCTCCCTTTGCAAAAGATTAACTTCCTTAAGAACCGTCTCCACGCGTAAATTAAGGGCCTTGAGAACTTCCAACACTACAATCATTGCGCCATAGAAACAATTGTTCAATAGGTTCGAGATGACCAGCGGAAACAGGCGATATATGGTCCAAAATAAACTCAGTTCGGGATGCAGGCGCCGCTGCTGTAGGATGAATGCCACCTCCAAGATGATGGGGAAGCCAATGGACTTGATCAAAGCCGACGAAATGGATATGTACAGCGATTTGCTATTGAGGCGAAACTTCCTTAGGGTCTCGAAAAACGGGACGGCACTCATCGTCTTGGCCACACGCTCACTTATGATCATTTGTGTAACATAGTTTATGACTGCCACTGTAATGTTCATGTAGCTGTACAGCGTGATGGCATCTCGCAGGTTTATCTGACCCTGATAGTATTCCCTGACAATGTGGTGTCCATACAATATCGTGAATCCAACAGTCCAGAAAATGGCATAAGCGAGGTATATCCTTGAGAATCTGAACTTCTCACGGCTGCGAGAATAGTAGCGGTTGGATAGCAGCCCAAAGAATGTCATAAGGGCTATCAGTGTGATGGTTAGGAATTTCACCATGCTACGATGGGTCGAATCGCTGGACAAGTTCATGTTGTTGGAACAATTGGCAGAAAGCAACTAATAGTTGCCTAATTGTTTTAGTCCTCATTGGACTGACACCATCCGATAAACAGTCAAAAATAAAGACACTATCTGGACACATCGCAAATGACTTGTTGCAAGTAGGAAGACTGCGAACCAACTGAGCATGCGCCCGACTCAGCACTAAACGGTGTGACTCAGACGCTTAGCCATTTCATAAGACCGACATGACGTCACATATAGAAGTAACTTGTTCCCAGAGGACTGATTCGCACATTTCGTATACTCTTATCGAACAGATTAGAAAAATATACAATTGTTGAACGGCTGGAGCAAAACAAAAGTGCAATTCAGTCAATAACTGGTCAAGCAGAAACATGAAGCTCTATCAGCTCTACGAGCGCAAAGTGGGAACTCCATTCTAGTCTTATGTTTTGGTAATTCTTTCATTTGTTTATATTTTCCAGCAATCTGTTCTACGCGAGATGATCCTGCAGGATCTCCAGGTCCAGGTCAGCACTCTTCCAAAGTTGGAAAAGCACAACAATGGTGGTTACAACTTCAGCTTCGAGTTGGTGGAGCCACCCAAGTCGGATTGGACAATCTCCAAAGCGCTCAACAAGCTTTATATCCGAATGAACAAGGTCTTCAACGTGGACATTCAATTTAAAGCCAGGATGCCCATTCAGCCGCTGAATCTGCGCGTTTTTCTTTGTTTTGTCAAAGATGTCAGTGGGCCGGTGTTGCGTTGCCAGAATCATCTCAGTGTTGAGCCACGTGAGTCCACCACGTGGTCCACCAAAAATTCCAGTTGAAAATCCAGCTTTTCCACTTTCAGTTACCGATAGCAACGAGAAAGAGCGCGAAAACTTACTGCGCTGCGGGAATCCCAACACCATCTATTGCGGCACAGCTCAGGGCAAAGGTATTTCCGAACGCTATTCGGTTCTGGTTCCTCTAAACGTGTCCCGGTCAGGGGCTCGAAACGGGGGACTAGTACGACAGACGTTGGCCTTTAATTTTGTTTGTCAAAATTCGTGCTTCGGGCGAAAGGAGAGCTGCTTGGTCTTTTGCTTAGAGAATGCAAGGTAAAGTAATCAAATATATAAAGAGGTATATCCTTATGGAATTAGTTTTTCCTTTCAGTGGTGATATTGTCGGGCAGGACTTTTTGAATGTTAAAGTCTGTACGTGCCCGAAACGCGACCACAAACAGGAAGAACGCCAAAAGAATGTGATGAAGCGCAAAATGCATGCAAGCGACACTGAGGAGGATGACACTGAGGAGCATCCCCCCAAGTCGCGCCGGTTCACCGAGACGATGCATGTCAAGGAGGAGACCGAGAGCAATGACAGCTTTAATACCACCCAAAGAGGACTGCCTCATAACTGGGATGTGGCTCCAACCGATAATGGAAAATACCAGCTGTCCATTACAGTTCCTAACAAGGAGTGGCTTCTGGACAGCATAGAAGGCATGATCAAGGAGGCGGCCACTCGAGTTCTGCGAAGTCCAAACAAGGACCGTTTGCGCAGCTATGCCCAAAGTCTCTTAAAATTGAAAAGTAAGTTATTTTAACGAATTTCCTTAGAATTGGTATTATTTTCTGACTGACTTTATTTTCAGAACGTGCCTATGAGTTGCCATGACCTCCAGAAAAGAGTTCAACAAATAAAGTTAAGATCCACGTGATTTATTTAAGACACTAAGAAATATTGATAGAAGTTGTCATAGTTCGTAGGTTAATGTTCAAAAGCGTTTTTAAATGCGACACTATTGATACTATTTTTTATGCGGTTGGGCCGATTAAGGTAATTAGAATTTGGAGCATATTTTTATATTCCGATGTGTGACTGTTGGATTTTTATTTAAATCTAAGAATAAATTTTTGAAAATGATAACAATGTGCATCACCCTTTTAAATAGTTAATTTTGTTAAAGACTAAAGAGAGCCTCGTGCTGTACGCTTGTGGCAGACCCTACTGTACGTGGAGTACAGTATAGCGCATGCTATGGCCTAGCCATGTGACATGTGTGGCTTGTGCGGTCAATGCTCCTTTTTTCCGGCTCGGCACGGCTGCGTCTCAGCAAGTCTGCAAATATGTCAAAATCGCTGTGCGCTGCATCTACATATTTTATTTATACTCCTATCTGTGCGTCTTTGCTTTTAGTTTTTTGCTTAAAAAACTATCTTAAGCGGGGCGCATGCGTTTGCCAGCGTTGCACATGTGCGAGGATGCAAAAAACCAAAAAAAAAATTGCAGTCTAAGATTAAAAAAAAAAAAAACAGATGTTGAAATTGCGGTGCAGCTGCAGGCGACTTTGGTTTTTGCCACATGCGGCAAGTAGGCAGTAGCTATGTTTACTCTGCGGTGCTGTTCATTGACCTAGGGCACGGCAATATTAATGTGCCATAATTGTAATGGAATAGGAATCTCTTCGTGGCCATATTGCATGCAGAAGCGGATGTATCGACTACCATTTGGGGCCTTTCCTTTTTCTCTTGGGCCGCGTTACCAGTTTGGCACCACGAAAATGGGTCGAACGAAATGCTCACCAACCCATCCACATCCACATCCACTCGATTCTCGTTCGGCGGGTGCCTAACGAAGCAGTTTTTGGCTTGAGTCCAACGAAAGCTTTGAGTCAAGTTTTGAGCTTAATGCGGGCTCTGAGATACATGGAGAAAAATGTTTATTTATTCCAGACTATCTAAGGAATTTTTGTAAATATTTTTAAAATACTTGAATAAAGATAAACTTTAATAATTAGTATTTAAGTTAAAAGAAATACTTATTATAATAATACTTATTATTTTTACATTTAGTTTGATTAAAACATTTCTTAATTTTGTTTAACTTCAAACTTTAATAAAGATAATCTTTAATAATTATTGTTTAAATTAAAATAAATACTTTTATTAGTTTTACTTCAAGCTTCATTTTTTTATTCAACATATTTTTTATTTTTTGTTTCTTCTCTACTTTATATAGATAGATATCTTTTATTAATTAACTTTCAATCAACTAGGAGATACATGTTTTTCTCACTGTATGCGATGCATTTATCTCGAAAGTACTAACATAAAATTTTATATTTTTTTAGTGACAAAACCCCGAGTGGGTGACGTTCAGTAGGTGGCTGATTATGATTCAGCAGTCACTGGGCCTCACGGGATGCTGTTGCTTTCCAGCTCTTTCCCCCAAAGGTTACCTATGTTTATGGCCCAAGATATAGGGAAAGCAAACACCGCCGATCTCTTATCTTAGCATACAACACACTCACTACTCCCCATCCGGAGCGGGCACGGGGAAAACAATGAAATTAAACACGAAAATTAAAAACAGAAAGCCCGGCCAAGACGTCAGGTGAAACCGCAAGAGACTGCAACTCCACTCCGGCCGATTCGATTCCACTCAAAGGGGCCCACTGCCCACTCAAATCTGCAGTCGTAGATACAAACCAGATAGCGACGAGCGATCTTCACTCGATGGGGAAAGAGTCGGTCGAAAGCTGGCGCGGTCCAAGTATTGTGTAGTTTGGCTTTGGCATTCGCATTCGGTTGTTGGCGTTGGCGGTTGACTTTTTCGTTGTCGTATTAGTACCTAGGGTACTGCCCGATCTTCGTTTCGCCGGCACGTCGCGTTGCAGCTGTTTGGAGTCGATTTAATAAGCCATATAAGCCATATACGCGACGACCGCGAAAATATCTTGGCTGAAACCGAACCGTTTTACCTTGTTTCTGTGAGTGTCGGTGTGTGTATGGTGCAGCTGCTGCAGTGATGGTGGAGACAGCTACAACCACGACTATAACGCGGACCACCACCCAGGGGCCGGCGGGTTCTGGAACAGTGACTCCAACTCCGGCTCCCTCTACGGCCACGTCCACGCCCACCGCCGCCCAAGTTGCAGCGCAGGCGCAGCGAAATGATGAAACCACTCGAGCCATCTTTAATCTAAAAATTATTGTTTTCGTCTTGATGCTGCCCCTGATTTTGTTTGCTGTCCTGCTCAAGCATCTTTTGGATTACCTGTTTGCTTTGGGCTTGAAGGAAAAGGATGTCAGCGGCAAGGTGGCACTGGTAAGCTATCATCTGACAGATGTATCTGAGATATACAAGCATTTTTGTGGCGACACCGCAGCCAAACGAATCGCAACGTCACGCACTTTTCTTTTCCAGTGACTGCCCACCAACATTTCCACTCCCACCTTTGGCCCACTCTCACCTCAACGTTTTCCAAACCGCTTTTTTCCCATTTATTTTTTATTATTTTTTTTTTGTGTCATCTAGAGTGGGTGCGGCCACTGATCGTAGTATTTCTAAAGTAAATATTTATGCGTTTGGCACCAGCGCATTGGACTGGTTGGTCAACTGTATGAGATTTGCGGTTACTTCAGCTAATGTGGCATCATTTCCATGTAAATATAGCTGTAACGATGCAAGCCCCCTCCGTGCGAGTCTAATTTAATTTCAAAATAATCATGTTTTCCCCATCGCGGTCCATTAATCGCATATGGACAGTCTGACACTGATCGGCGCACACATTGCGTTCTCGTAACGGAAAAGTCAATTGGCGGTCGCCATCGGTCAAGGTTTAAGTGAGTAGGTGACAGACTGGCGACTGGAGATGATGCGATGCAAAGAACCTGATCGAATTTTGGGTTTCATAAGCATTCCATTCCATTCTCGGCTGAGACGTGGGCAGCACACGTAGCGTATTAATGAGTCATTATAGCTCGATTTTTATTTTAGTCTCAACTTTGGCGATCGTTCTCTCAGATACGAGTACTCCAAGCACAGTTGCACATATCATAAGATACAGATACACGCTTTCGGCCGAGTCGACAGGGGAGTACTTGGAGGGAAAATTCTCAGGCTAGTTGTGAGAAGCGACTTTATTACCAGATTAACTTACCAAGATAAATGCGATTGTTCTGCCTAAAATTCGGGATCCCCCGGGAAATCGGCGCCCCTGCCAAACGCAAACTGGTTTTGCGTCTCAAAATATACAAAAAGACAAACATGAAAGGCGCAAAAATGCAAAGCTTAGGAACTTCACTTTTGTTTTCAGTCCAAACACGATCGGTGACGTTTACTGCCGACTCGAATGTAAACAAAAAACAGCTTCGGCAAGGGCTGGGAGAAGTATCTCCAGCAGGCGACGCCGCCGGGTATCTGGCAGATGCGTAGATAAAAAACAAATACTAGTACTAGTTAATTTGCATATGATATTGAAATTCTTCAGCCATGCTATAACCACCACAGTGACTACAAAAACAACTGCGCACTGCCATGTGCTGCTGACTTGTTATTGTTTTTATATTTTTTTTTTTGACGAACGTGCCAAAGTTTTGCTTTGCATCACAATCGTACAATCGACGCACCCCTAACCGACTGAGGTCACTCAAATTTCGGTTTAATTACGGTCAAAAGTCATTCAATTGTGCCTGAGAGGGTCGGCCCACCGGGCGTATGAGTAATGTCATTCATTCAACTACCGCCGGTACTCACATAATTGCTGGTAAATGGGCCTTTTGTTCAATGCAATTCGCATTAGCCGGAGTTGATTGTTTGTAAATTAAGCTAATTAATTTTTATAATTGTAATGAGAGTAAACTGTGATTTCATCTTTCTTAACTCACAGGTGACCGGCGGGGGCAGTGGCCTGGGTCGCGAGATCTGTCTGGAGCTGGCCCGGCGGGGCTGTAAACTGGCCGTGGTGGATGTTAACTCCAAGGGCTGCTACGAAACCGTGGAGCTGCTTTCCAAGATTCCCCGTTGCGTGGCCAAGGCCTACAAGGTAAGTTCACTCTAAGGTTTCACTTTTTCTCGAGAAACTATATATTTTGTTTCAATACAGAATGACGTATCATCTCCTCGGGAATTGCAACTGATGGCAGCCAAGGTGGAAAAGGAACTGGGTCCCGTCGATATCCTGGTCAATAATGCATCACTCATGCCCATGACTTCGACGCCATCTCTGAAAAGCGATGAAATAGATACCATTCTTCAGCTTAATCTGGGCTCTTACATTATGGTAGGTTGACCCAAAATATTTATCTGTTTTTAAGTAGCGGTATAAAGATATTTAGCAAATGAGACCAGTTGGCCCGAAGTAGCATCCATAGAATCGATCTACACAATTTATGAAGGGGACCCCCAGAAAATGTGATGAAAAATTCAAAAAAAATTTCATTCCTAGATTTTGACGCAGAATGACGGAGAATCGATCTACAAATCGTTTAAGGTATTTCGCTCAAGAATCGGATGGGAATTGGCGAAGATATACCCATCGCTGTGGGCCATAATGTCCTTTCATGCATTTTCACCATTTGTGAAGGGACCCCCAGAAAATGTGATAAAAAATTCAAAAAAAATTTCGTTCCTAGATTTTGATGCAGAACGATGGAGAATCGATATACAAATCGTTTAAGGTATTCCGCTCAAGAATCAGATGGAAATTGGCCAAGATATACCCATCGCTGTGGGCCATAATGTCCTTTCATGCATTTTCACCAATTTGTGAAGGGGACCCCCAGAAAATGTGATGAAAAATTCAAAAAAAATTTCGATCCTAGATTTTGATGCAGAATGACGGAGAATCGATCTACAAATCGTTTAAGGTATGCCGCTCAAGAATCGGTTGGGAATTAGCCAAGATATACCCATCGCTGTGGGCCACATTGTCCTTTCATGCATTTTCACCATTTGTGAAGGGGACCCTCAGAAAATGTGATGAAAAATTCAAAAAATATTTCGTTCCTAGATTTTGATGCAGAATGACGGAGAATCGATCTACAAATCGTTTAAGGTATTCCGCTCAAGAATCGGATGGAAATTGGCGAAGGTATACCCATCGCTGTGGGCCATAATGTCCTTTCATGCATTTTCACAATTTGTGAAGGGGACCCCCAGAAAATGTGATGAAAAATCCAAAAAATATTTTATTCCTAGATTTTGACGCAGAATGATGGAGAATCGATCTACAAATCGTTTAAGGTATTCCGCTCAAGAATCGGATGGGAATTGGCGAAAATATACCCATCGCTGTGGGCCATAATGTCCTTTCATGCATTTTCGCAATTTGTGAAGGAGACCCCCAGTTAATATGATGAAAAATTCAAAAAAAATGTCGTTCCTAGATTTTGATGCAGAATGGTGGAGAATCGATCTACAAATCGTTTAAGGTATTCCGCTCAAGAATCGGATAGAAATTGGCGAAGATATACCCATCGCTGTGGGCCATATTGTCCTTTCATGCATTTTCACAATTTGTGAAGGGGACCCCCCCGAAAATATGATAAAAAATTCAAAAAGTTGTTCACTGCGTTGCACACTTTTGACCAAAATTCGAATACCCTCTGAGAGGATATATTGTTTGGTAATTATTTTATATTTATTTAACTTTAATAATTTTATTACAGACCACCAAGGAGTTCCTTCCCAAGATGATTACCCGCAAATCGGGTCACCTGGTGGCCGTGAATGCTTTGGCAGGTAAATTTTGCCTTTTTATGTAATAATGTCATTATTCATTCTGGAATTTATAATGGTACAGGTCTGGTGCCACTGCCAGGAGCCGGCATATATACAGCCACCAAATATGGAATCGAGGGCTTCATGGAGTCGCTGCGGGCGGAGCTGCGCCTCTCGGACTGTGACTATGTCCGCACCACAGTTGCCAATGCCTACCTTATGCGAACTAGTGGCGATCTGCCTCTACTAAGCGATGCGGGGTAAGAATTTTTAAAAAAAATAAGCCAAAGCTTTTGCTCATCCAAAATGTCCCTTTAGAGTGGCAAAAAGTTATCCCGGACTGTCGACGCCGTATGTGGCGGAGAAAATTGTCAAGGGCGTGTTGCTGAACGAGCGTATGGTGTACGTGCCAAAAATATTCGCACTCAGTGTATGGCTGCTCAGGTGAGAATTAAATTAGCCACGGTGTCTGATGATTATTTCTAACGATTATTATTGTTTTCCCTCCCCATTAGATTGCTGCCAACCAAGTGGCAGGACTATATGCTGCTGCGCTTCTACCACTTCGACGTGCGCAGCTCCCACCTGTTTTACTGGAAGTGAGGTGGGTCAGCAGGCCCTCATTCAGCAGAAGTCCCATCCAGCCCATCCCAGAAGCATTTAAGCGGAGCGCTTGTTGGTGTCCCACTTGCAGTTCTTAATTTAAATGTTGCTTGCACTTAGTGTACATTTTTAGCTATTTATATGAATCTTTAACATAAAGTAAATTTATTTTCCTAACAAGTAAAAAAAATTAAAATTTCAGCTTTTGGAAAATTTAATTTAAAGTTGAGTTGCAAGACAAATACTAATATTGAATATTGGGGAATATTGGGGAAATATAATATTTAATTATTTCGCTTCTAGAAAAGCTGTTTATAAAAATAATTGACATTTTGATTGAAAAACTCTATTCCTATGTTGTATTCGATTTTATAGCCATCTTTTTTCGTAGCCGAAGCCCCTGGCTGTAGCACTTCTTCTGGAATTCCTGGACACACGATCTACGCTCATTATTCCAGCTATAATTCGAAGGACATCGGTGGATAAGCTTGTAGCCATTGGAGCAGTAGTAGAAATAAGAGCAATTTCGAGGATGTGGCATGAATCCATACACTCCGGTTGTACAGTTGGTGATTATATCTGGAGATGGTCTTTGGTTGCAGGATACCAGCTGGGCAGGAGTGCAGGCTCTCGGAATATCAGCTCCTTCATAACAAACCATATACGGATAGCAGGGTCCGGCATTCGAAAGGTTTCTCAGGGTTATCGCCAAGGGCTGGTTTTTTTTCGCAGCCGAGGTGGGCTTTGACACAGGGGATTTGGTTGTAGTTGTGGAAATTGTTATACCCGGCTCCTTGGACTGACATCTTTTAACAAGTTGCCGATCCACACAGCGTTCCAGCTGCTCATCGTAAAAGTGACCAGCCAGGCACTCGGCCTCGAAGGAGCCAGGTCCGGCGCAGTATATGTATTTGGAGCAATTATTGGCGCTGGCTACGTAGGCGCCTATTTTTGGGGCACTGACACACTCTTTGAACTCCACAGATAAAGTACAATGACCCATAAAACAGGTCAATAATGTGATGGCTAACCATCTTATAGTAGTATCCATTTTAGGGCACCCGTAACGCTGCGATCACATCTCAAGACTGAAATCATGGTTCGGGTGTCTTTGAATATTTTTGCATGTGCTTTGAAATGATAAAGAGATGACATGTTTCAGCATCGATTATTGTGTGGTTATCGTAGTCTAGATACGGTTAATGAGTTTCAGAATTACGTGGACCACGGTGCGCCGAGAGACCGGAGTCATGCGGTATGCCGGCAATTTGCGATTTCGTAGCCTACTTCGCAGCAGCGACGGCCGCAGATTTAATGACCAGGCCACACCGCAGCACAATTCTCGGATGGATTCAGTTCGACGCGCTCGGCGCTCAATAAAAATTGAAAATGTACTCAATACGCAATTAAGTGTCGCCACTTCCGCCGGGACAATCGGCGGACAGCCATCGATACACACGAATATATGTACGTATATGTGCGCGCACAATCATGGCCATTCATCGCCCTCATCATGGACATGGACACGGAGTTTGGTCGTGGCTTGTCGGAGTTAAACGATAGCCATCGATTTAATATTCGATGAAATATTCATAACTTGCAATTAGGTTTGGCGGCTCTGCCACACTTTTCCAGTAATTTCGTTCTGGGTCCGATTAATGAAGAATTACCACGGCAAATGGCAGGGATTTCTGAGACATACATACTGGTCCATCTGTCGCATTAACAATATATTCAGCAATGTCATCGGCATTGTGCAGTGAGAGTTAAAATTTAATTAATTGTTAATTAAACGCAGCCGAGTGCCGCGTTGTCCCAGCAGCTTATGTGGCATATTTTTCGGCTCTCGACAACAGGTTATTTCGGATTGAATATCTTTTTATATGTTTATCTTCAGATGCTTTGCGACCCACAAAAATACAAAAATATAAAAAGAACACAATGAAGCGAAAACAAAACAGAAAAAAACGACCCCATATGGTGATGACGACGAGTCAAGTGATTAAGTGCACGCTGAAATCTTCAAATGCAACATGTGCATCAGCCCCCGGAGAAAATTCTAATTACAATTATGGAGCCGGAGACCCCCAGCACCTGCACTCACTTCAATGCGCAGGCGCAGCGGCATCGGCGGCATCGCTCGATAAAAATAGCCCACTAATTATTTGTGCGCTAGGGTTACAGTTCCTCTCATAAAAAACAAACAAACTCCACTGTCGGCTTTTGGTTTTATGGATATTTTGTGCCCCCGCGAAGTTTTTCGATACGACTGCTCCTTCTACTTGAATATTTATCCACAACTTGTCAATTGGCGGGGTGTTGGGCCCCTTTGCCTACGCCCTGGGATTATGATCTCCGCACCCGTCATGGTCCTCCTGGTTCTCCGAGTCGATTATCCGGCGTAGCTCCAGGAGCACTCGCTCCGTGCGCTCTTCCAGCCTATCCAGGGCGCCGTTGAGGGCATCCAAATTGGAGTTGACACTGGCTATCAGACGCTCCGAGTTGTTGGTCACCGTCATTAAATCCTCGAAGTTGGCAGCCGGTTGACCTGCGTCCGCTGTGACCCGAGCCACCTCCAACTGCATCTGCACTGGCCTTTGCTCCTCGGTGCGTTCCATTAGAGACGTCAAGGCAGGCAAATGGATTTCGGATTAACTTAAATTTTAAATGCCGAGTATTCAAAGGCCTTTCAGCGCTGACACATATCTACGGGGTCCTTTGTGATTATATAAAGAAAACATTGCTCCAAGTTATCCATTGTTTAGTAAAAAATTAATTTAATTTAATGTATTCTCGTTGACTTTTATGAAAATTCCCCCAGCCATTTTGCCTTTAATAAAATGTGAGAGTAAAAGGTCAAGGGGTATATTCGTTGATAAAAAGTAATAACTAGCTCTTAATGAAATATTAAATATATCATATTAAAAAAAAGCATTATTATTTAACACTTTGCCTGTGAGTCCTGAAAATAGACATAATTATTCATCTAAACATGCTTAAAAAACATAAAAATATTTTCGTATTAAAGGGTACTTCAGTTTCCTTTTGCCACAAATGAAAACATTTGTTTATTTTGCCCTTGTTTGTTGTGGGCTAGCTCTTACAAAAAGCATCTCTCGTTCATTTCATTAAATCCATTTACGAAATGGCTTTGTCCATTATTTATACATATCAATTATAAATTGAGCGCTGCTCCTGCAATATTCATATTCACTTGTCAAAATGTCAACTCAAAATAGAATATTTATGCATTTTTATGTGTGCGTATCGGTCCATGATTTGTTTGCGTTATGCTCTTTCATTTCAAGAACTCTATGTATATCGGCATAAAAACCAAATAAAAGACAAACAAAAAAAAAACCACAAGGAAAAAACTAAAAACGTGAAAAGGGGAAAATGACAATTCGGTTTATAAATACACGGCGGCAACCGAAGTTGAAATCAATTTTTTTGGCCCCATACTGCGGTGGTCGCGTTTCGTTTTCGGGTGTGAGGCAACTGAGTGAAGCGAACTCCTCCTATTTAGCTTGCCGCAAAACAAGGTGCCTAAATTTATTTTTAATTGAAGGCAAATTGAGGCAATCGCCGAGCTGATAGGATGAAGTTGGCTTTTGCGGTTGTCCGACGATGTGGTCTCTTCATGTTAATAACTGGAAAAGGCTACCAAGGCCTGCCAAGCCGCAGTTCTTCCTATTGCATGTGCATTTTCAACTTAATGAAGTTTTGTTGCAAGTGACTGGCAGCAAGGATGTGTCAGGCGAGTGCCACAGATAACACATGACAATGTCCGAAGTGAACATCCTGCCACAAACACAAGCCATTAACCAACCTGAGTCAGCCCAAAGAGGCCTGTCGGAGGCAGCTTTCTTTTTGGTTGACTAAAATCGGTTATTATTCTCATTAAGCAGGCTTTTGTTGTCGGTACTCGGCTTGGACATGTCGAGTTTGTAAAGGACATGCGTTTGCATATACATTTTACTTACCAATCTTCTGCAGTTGGGTTGCTGGTCTTGTTGCTCGCTTAGCTTTTCAGAGATTTGGTTGAATCTGCTTGTGAACTTATCATCGGTTTGGTTATTGAATTTCATGCTCGAGTCCCATAACGTCTGGCTCCACCACAAACTTGTTACCATGGTTTTCATAACCTTTTTACAAGCACATTTTCAATGCATTTTGGTTTCTGGTTGTCATCATTAGTTGAAAGCTAACAGTTTGCCTCGTTTGTTTACCGAAAGTTGTCGGAAGCATTGTTGTATCTGCTCCTGTTGTTGCATTGTCATCAAGCTGATCCTGATGCTGTTGCATTTTCTTTTTACATTGTTTCGCCTAAATAGAGACGCAAAATTTATGTGTGTGACCCGTTTACATAGACATGGGATAAACCGCAGTGCCAGAGTGTGGCGGTGGTGGTGGAACAGTGTCGGACATTGTGTATACGCCACGTTGGCAGTTGACTGAGTTGGGGAGAAATTACTGATTCTGACTGCGAGGCAGTTGCCCACTATACTCCACTGCCTTTGAGAAGCTCCCATCACAAAGTTCCTTCTATGTGCGGAGCGTATCCTGCCCGAATGGCTCAGGGACACGATTGCTTAGGCAGTACATGAGTGCCGCCTCGCTTCGTTGGCTGTTATTGTTTTCCAACTTTTCACTTTGGTTATGAAATGTCCAGCGCTGCAGTCACTTGCACGTTCTATATCGTCCTTGCCCGTGCTGTTGACCACAGAGGACAACGGGAACTTTTTGACCATGCTAAGCTGCCATGTTCGTGTTCCTTCCAGGATGCACTGCAGAAAACTCTTTTAGGGATTAGAATTTTTTGACAAATAATATAAAGATCTAGAATATATAAAATATATCTATAAAAAAGAGAAAAATATTGTTTCAAATCTTAAATAATAATTACTATCCTTAATCTTCATCTTAATTTCCATTGCAGTGCAAGGATGTGTTTGTTTGAGTATGCTGTTATGCTTATATCCTGCGGCTTAAGCATTTGTTGTTTTACAACGTTTCAGTCTGTTTGCCAAGTAAATAAAAGCTGTTAACTAGTTTTTGCACACCAAGACGAAAATCGGCAGGGGTAGCAGGGGCTTTGCAACACGTGCTGGACAATTTTTTGCTCCACTTGGCCTCTTCTAAATGCTTTTGTGCGTAGCACTCGTGTATGAGCAATTATTTAATGCTGCCCGTCCTTCCGTTCGTCCTTTTGTCATTGTTGTCTTTGGGCCGTAGTGTTGCCGCTTTACCGGCTCCTGTTTGACTGCCTTTGTCTATGCCATGGCCCACTCGTCCAAGTCAGTTGCAGCCGTCTTGTCGGCTGCCCCTTTTGTGTCTCTCATTTATTTGTGTTTATCCTTTCGCTTTTAATTGCGGCTCCGTCCTGCTCCATCGTCCTCATGCCTCTCGCTTCCTCCTTTGTGTAATTACAAGTGTTTGTTGTGTAAATAATAGCGTTAGCTGCCTGAGCCGAGGACCATCGTTGACGCATCGTTTGCATGCTCAGTTAATGCCGTGCATCAGGGTTCCTGCCATTGTCCTAGCCCCATGCTGCTCGCCTTGTCCCTGTGCCTGTATCTGTGTTTCGTTTCTGTGTGCAAATGTGATCTGTCTGTGGCATGGAAAATTAATTACGAGAATTAAGCAGCGCAACGCCCGATCTGTCGCATTGGCACAGGTGTTGGCTGGTCGACGTAACGTATTTTCCTTAGATAATTCCCATAGAACTCGGCAGCCATGTGCTGCACCTTGAACCCGAAGTCAAACACAAGTCATTAATGCACAGAAAAAAAACGGGTGTACTTATTAAATACATATATTTATTTCTCTATTAAATATTTACAAATTAAAATCAACAATTAATCATTGTGTTTTTCAAACTAATAAAATCCACAACGAAATAATAACCTTTCCCTTAATTTTTCTGTGTACCAATTGCACTATTCTAGAGGATGTGGCATTAATTCATTCCGTTTGAGCCACTTCCATGTGGTGTCCATTAGCCCAGTGCCACGCCCTCTACGAGTAGCAAATGCCAGCGAACCATGCGACGCCAAAAATTTCCATTTCGTTGCTTGAACCGTGCATAAATATGTCAATAAGGATTATCCCATCCCCAGCGGTAGTAAAATCTTGGGGAGCCATAAAAAAAGGGGCTCATTCAGGATCACTGCCTGGGTATTGATGTTGGAAAACCTCAGCTAAATAAATAGCTGGCAACGGGAGCAGGCAATGCAATTTGATTATCCTGGCAACCTGCCGCATCCGTTCTCCGACTGTTAAATTATGACATGCAACTGTCAGTGCGGGTTCAAGTGGTTTTCGGATGGGTAAGGATATGGCTATGGATGTGGATGTGGATGCTCCCGGCAGGCGTGAGAAACTGTTATCCTGGCACCTAAACAAACACATCCGTGGCTGGGATGCAGTAGCTGCTTCAGTGTCCTGACGGGTGTCGGATTGCAGAATATGTTCGATTCTTGAGACACTCTTGCGTAAAACACGACCAGCTAATTTATTTACTTTGCCGACTCGGTGTACTTGTTGCTTCCACACTGTAAAATGGAACATGTGTTCAAGGATCATAATCGAAATGGCCTGTTATCCTGGGCTGACTCATTAAGTCCTATGCTGGTTGCTGCTGTTGTTGTTACTGCTCCTTCTGCTGCTGCTGCTGCGGTAGCACTTCAGATTGGTGTTGACAGTCGTGTTGAGAAATTGCCTCAGTCCCCCGCCTCCCTTCCCCCCTTACTTTTTTACAAGAGTCCTAAGCTCTGAGTGCTCGACACGCTAATGTGAAATATTAGAAAAATAATGGAAAAAAAGTAAGAGCCATCGAGATTAACGTGTTTGAGCTCTCAAACCCCTTTCCACACTTTTCACTTTCCTTTGCCAGCTGCAGCATGCCATCGCCTCTTTCCCCCTCAGCCCCGTGTCCGTCTATGGTTGATCCTTTGCCGTGGGAAACTCTGGAGCTCAGGTTTAACCAGCACTAATCCTTTACCTTAAGCACTTTTTACATTTTTCCGGTGTGGGTGGATAGTACTGCGCACTATCAGGGCTGTTGCCTTGGCTGTTTTTTTAGAACAAATACAGACACTAATAACTAAACTAGAAACTAAACTATGTATCTCAAATTATAATATAATTTAATTCAAATACCTAGACAGAAATAGATTTATTATTGTAAATTATTCAACGTTTTAAAACCAGATTTATGAGACTAATCAATGACAGCTTGTTAAGTTTTATACTATAGTATAAACAATAATAATGTGGTTATTCCACATTTACCGCCTAGAGGTTTTATTTTAATCTATTAGCTTTCATGCAATGAAAAAAATAGTAGTTTGCTACTTGTTTCTGGCCGTAGAAGCTGTATTTGAAGCTGTATTATCATCCCCTAATTATGGCTTTTCGTGCTCAAATACAATTTTCCAAAGCTGATTGGGAGACCTGGGTGACTCGATTAGCCACCAGCACTTTTAAAGGTCACTTGAGCTGGAGTGTTGTTGAGGAAGCACTGAGTGGCTTTGACAATTAAAAGGGTCACCGTGGCATGGATCTCCTTAGCTTGTGACACCGAAGAAAAGGATTGGGGCACCCGAATTCCGAGTGCTCTCCGTGCCTCCAAATTCCCAGACGCCTGCCACATAAATCATCGAAGCTCAATAGCCCAAAAAAAAGCCGCATGCAAAGCAACACCACGTGCATGAAGTGTGACCCGATTTCGGTAAAATTTCTTAAATAAATTCAAAATTGCATCACGTGCAGCTCAAAAGGAAAATGCAGAAAAAAAGATAAAAAACCGACAAGTACGGTTCGTAATTGCGCCAAAAAATGTGAAGATGCAGATTGAGATAAAAAGCGTTGCATATGTGGAGCCAAGAAGTTTAGGTGGCAGAGCACAGAAAAAAATCTTCAGAAATAGTTAAGAGTATATTTAATAATTTTAAAGATTAAAATCTTTTATAAACTTGTAATTTATTTTTAGTAATTGTTTTAGTGCTCCGATTGAGTTTAAATTGGTTAACCTCTCAATTGTACGTTCATGTGTAAGAGTTCGGAGTAAAACTTGTTCTCAGGCAGCGATCGACACATGCCCTCGAGTGCCTCAAGTGCAATAAATTGAAACGCAAGCCAAAGTGTCCCCGGTGTAGGGCGAGGGGCTGGCAGAGGGCAGGAGCACCTTGGCCGATCTAAAACTCTATTAAAATGCCATTGCCAGGGTGAGAAGCAGGGAAGAAAGCAGTGTAAACGGTAGGCCATTTATAGATTTTTTCCAACCGACTCATCAATACTCTGACAATATTTTACAATAAATTGAAAATGAAATTAATCAAAATAAAAAATAATAATAATAATTGGTATAATAATACGATTTTTAATATATTTTATTTTTAATCTCATGACTTGCAAGCTTCATCGCCCAGTCTAAAATCTTAACCGAGGAAACCAAACTGAATATGAAATATACATTTTTCACGATTCTCGTTTTTGTCTCTCGCTCTGTTATTTTTAACTAAAACCACAGCCGGCACAGCTCCATCTATATTTTTTGTTTACCCCCAGCCCCCCGATATATGAAATTATCCTTTGGCTGCCTCTATTTTCCATTCCTATGTGTTCGTATATGTGCTTCATTTTTTTTTCTCGTTTATGGGAATCCACTTTATTGTCAGAAAATCATTTTTTCGTTGGCATCTCTTGATGTTTTTTGTGTCTTTTTTATTGAGCTCCAGCTCTGAATATTTGTATATATGCCGGGGTATATGTACTTTTCATGTACCTTAGTGGCTGTTGTACAATTGTAGTCTCTTCGCTGGTTTTTGTAGTTCACAAAAAATTGCTTTTATTTATTACTAATGGGCTGGATCGGGTTGAGCGCGTTGTTATTGGAAGAGCTGTTGTTATTTTTGTAGTTTCTGCTGCTGTGCATATTGAACATTACTTACAGCAACCGAGCCCTGGACCGGGACAGGGATGGAGATGGGGACCGAGGGCTTGTCTCATCTGTGCAGGAGGTGACTTTTCTATTTGTTTGTTGCTGTTGCCTTCGTTTCAGGTTTTCATTTTGGAGTTAATGAATAAATGCCTATAACGACACGGCTAATTGCCGAGCTCAGTTAACCGGGTCAGTGCGGAATGACTTCAGATTCAATGCGATCTTGTCGGAAAGCCAGTTTTGTTGATAGCTTGCTAGTCACTCGCGTCTTGCGTTTGGCGATCAAAGCGCTTTCGCAACTCTCGCGATTCGGACGTTTCTTAAAACGGTGGAAGGGAAAATGTCGGAAGCGGTACGAGATGCTCTGGTGAAGCTGCAAGCTCACCTAGCTGTAATTGGCCTAGTGGCTCTCACGCCACTGCTCGTTTTGGCCACTATTTTGCGAAAGCTCTTCTCCAAAATATTTTGCTGCCAATCGCCGAAGAGTGTCTTGGGAGAAGTGGCCGTGGTGAGTTATTTTTCCTCAAAAGAAATCAAAAACAAAATAGCTTATTAAAACAAATATTTATAAAAATATGTGTTTGTGATACATCTAATTCGAAAATATAGTTCGAAAATCTAATTTAAAATCTAATTCTAAGAAGTACGACATATGGAAGCTCTCTTAGTCAGTAACTAAAGGTTTTTTTTCGCAAAAAAAAAAATCAAATGCAACATTTTTTACGTCAACAACCTATAATGTGAATATTAAATTACAATTTTGATAAATAATAACAGTCTTTAAGACACCTTAAAACAAATATTCTAATTATGATTCAGCGGCAAATATATTTATATAATTTTCAAATTATCAAAAAAAAATTGTTCAATAATTTTGTGAATCAACTAAGAGAGTTAATGGACTGGGTAAAAAATGCACAAAACTGGAGCAATGCACTCAGGAGACTTAGGTGAACTCTTTCAAAAATGAATACTGCTTCTACACGATTAAGGCGTATGTTACGTATCAACTCATTGATTTTAATTTCCTTATATTTTAAAATTTATGCAGAAATAAAGTGCAAAACCGGATTTTTTACACCGACCAGTTCTAACGATTATTGCAATATAATTAAATGTTTGTGTTTAGGTTACAGGTGGTGGCCATGGTCTGGGAAGAGCTATTTCCCTGGAGTTGGCCAAGAAGGGGTGCAACGTAGCCGTGGTGGACATAAATCTGCCTGGAGCCGAGGCCACTGTAAAGCAGATCCAGGAAAGCTATAAGGTCCGAGCCAAGGCTTACAAGGTAAAATTTCCCAAAAGTTTATAGAGCCAATCTGCTCTAATGGTTTCAACTTGTTATAATAGGCAAATGTCACTTCTTATAAGGAAATTGTTGAGCTAAACACCCAAGTGGTTCGCGATCTGGGTCCGGTAACAGTACTAGTTAATAATGCCGGTGTATTGCTGCACCGTAAACCCATGGACCCTGACCCCTCGGATGTCCAGCTGATGATGGATGTAAATCTCACATCGCATTTTTGGGTAAGTTGAAATAATTTGTTGTACAGAGAATATAGTATATATTTTCTCGTATACGAAAAGCTTAAAAATCTTAACTTTTTTGTGGTTCAATTAGCTACAAGGTCAACATTTGTTGACGCTTAAAGTTTTAATTAATTAGTAGACATTATGTGTGAATGTTTAATTCTAAAATTACATTTTTATAAGACTAGGTTGTGAACTCTGTGATTTTTTTAATAATCATTATTAAAATTGTAAATTAAAATGGTAATCAAATGTCATTAACCCCCAGACCAAAGCTGTATTCCTGCCGAAAATGAAGGAGTTACGACGGGGCTTCATAGTAACTATTGCATCATTAGCATGTGAGCTACATGTCCCAAGAGATTTCGAATTCCTAATTAATTTTCATATATTCGCAGCCGTTTTCCCGCTGGCCTACAGTTCCACATACACAGCCAGCAAGTCTGGAGCTATGGCTCACATGAGGGCGCTGCGCTTGGAATTGGCTCTGGAGAAACAGAAGAACATCAAGGTGACTACCGTGTTTCCCACATTCCTGCGCACCAATGACGAGGTTAAGGAGCTCAGCACAAACATCGGAGTCGAAACTTTTTATCCTTTGCTCAGCGGCGAGGAGGTTGCCGGACGGGTCGTCTCCGGGATGCTGCGGGGCGAGCTGGAGATTCATCTGCCGGAGCTGACCTGTATCATGTACAGACTGATGTTGCTTCTGCCCGCTGATTGGCAGGATTTGATGATTCGAATTTTTGGTTGTCGTTTGTTTAATTCTTACCGCGAGATACAATCTTGAGCGAAATTGAGGAATATCGGATTTTGGGATAATAAAAAATTAAGATACTACTTTGAGGCTTACAGGTGCCTTGAGCAAAGTTGGGGGTAGAAAGGATAACGCTTAAATGCGTTCAATTAAAATCCGATTAAAGACACTTTGGCGACCCACTGGTCAGGACATTCAGCCTCAGGCTATGGACTTTGGTCTGTCTCGTCAACGGTCTCGGTTCATGTGTTTTTCATTTAATTTCTGCCCGGCTTTAATTTTACTGCTCAGAGTGTCCGGTCCGGTGTCCGGACCTCCACTGCTTCGATGTCTGCTTTTGTCAGCTGGAAGGGAGCTGTTGAAAAGTGGGCGGTAGGATTGCAGCGACATGCAATCAACTTGTCAGCAGACACAGCCTCTTTTCCACCTCGTCCATCCTGAATCTCATTATGCAACTTTTATGGGGTCATTGGAGCTGCGTGATTTATATATTTTGCAAAATTAAAAAAAATTTAAGCAACGGTTCGAATTCATGTTTCTGTGCATTTGCGTTCGACTCGCTTTTACTCTTCTTGACTATCGGGTGAAAATTGTTTCGCCTGACTTCAAGGCATTTGTCCCCATTCGTTATAATATTCAGGGTTTCGAGTGCAATTTTGGCCAGAGTGCATACGGTGTATGCAAAAGAAACACCCCAACGTTTTTGCTGCCTCAAACGAAATTGTTGTCTAATAGGGTCGAGTAAGAGCCATTAAAAGAGAGTGGCTCAGGGAAACTATTTCGGTTAAAATGATTTCTTGCTGAAAGGGAAAGAAGTATTGTATATGCATGGTTTTGTTCACCATGACAGTTTCGCTGGCGTTTTTGCTTTCTTCCTTTATCTTTATGCTGGCGAAATTAATGCAACGCATTAAGAGAAATATTGCAACCAGTGGCAGAGGACTTCTTCATTTTTCTTATTTTTTTTTTTTGCAGTGCGAGCTTTTTACAGACATACACAGAATTTCTTGCATATTTTCACGTTCTGCTCTGCACGCGCTTTTCCTCTTTTTTATACCCTTGCAGAGGGTATTATAATTTTGGTCAAAAGTGTGCAACGCAGTGAAGGAGACATCTCCGACCCTATAAAGTATATATATTCTTGATCAGGATCACCTCCTGAGTCGATATAAGCATGTCCGTCTGTCCGTCTGTCCGTCTGTCTGTCTGTTTCTACGCAAACTAGTCTCTCAGTTTTAAAGCTATCGACTTCAAACTTTGCACACATCCTTCTTTCCTTTGCAGGCAGTATATAAGTCGGAACGGCCGGGATCGGTCAACTATATCCTATAGCTGCCATATAACTGATTGATCGGAAATGCCATAACATCGTTGTTTTTCAAGTTAGACGGATGGAACTTGCTGTGGACTCTTCTTTTAGCAAACCTATTCGATCTGCCAAATTTCATAAGGATCGGCCGACTATATCCTATAGCTGCCATATAACTGATTGATCGGAAATGCCATAACTTCGTTGTTTTTAAGTTAGAAGGATGGGACTTGCTGTGGACTCCTCTTTTAGCAGACTTATTCGATCTGCCAAATTTCATAAGGATCGGTCGACTATATCCTATAGCTGCCATATAACTGATTGATCGGAAATGCCATATCTCTGTTGTTTTTTAAGTTAGAAGACTGGGACTTTGTATGGATTCTACTTTCGGCAACCTAATTTGATCTGCCGAGTTTTATAAGGATCGGCCGACTATATAAGATCCGATATATATCTAATAATTTAAGCTGCCACATATCTGCAAGGGTATATCAACTTCGGCTCCGCCCGAAGTTAGCTTTCCATTCTTGTTTTTTTTTGTTTTCATCTTCCTGGCGCTTTTATTATACCCTTGCAGAAAGTATTATTATAGAGTAGAAATTGTGGAAAGCAGTTTATAAGATTGAGCTTAAAAGTAGAGACATCTGGGATCACTCCAGTAAATTAGTGAAGAATAATGCCTTGCATCCTAATTCTGTCCTTTTTATCTTTTATTTTGCGATCTAGAAGTCGGTTCTAGAGTAGGTTTTAGCCTAGATTATACAATACAATACCTCTTCTTCACAAATCCCAACAATACATTATTTTTGTTATGAAACTTTGCAATAACTTTGGTTTAAAAACATATATGTATCTACAAGGGTATATAACCTTCGTCCTCGACCGAAATTTGTCTTCCTTTCTTATTTTATTTATGCTATCACAGCAACCTGAAATGCTTTAGCCACACTCGCACACAAAGACACAGTCGTATAAGGACGGTTGCTATGCCAGAACTGAATTTTCTTCCTGCTGCATCTGCTTTTTCTTTCAGAGTTCAGACAGGACATCATGGGCATATGCATGAAAATTTTTTAGTAAAATTAAGAAAAATATAAAATGACAGGAGCGGCTGGCCGAAGAAACGCTTTAGGAAAATGAAAAAATAATGCTGCGAAATGCAAAAATAACATTCAGGCTGATGTGAACTGAGGCTGAGCGAATGCAGGACATGTGAAAATATTATGTCAGCACATCGAGACGTTTCTGTGGGAAAGAAAGCCATAATCAAATAACTAGGGAGCTGCCCTGGGGGATTTAGGGGGACGAGAGTCAAGCTTAGTGCCTCGCCCTGTTGTGATTCTCCAATTAAAAAGCCGTTAATGATGCGTGGCCCAAAAACACGACCAGTGCAACCCCAAGGCCCAGACGTGTCGCTCGAAACGCCTCAATGGCGGCCTGATTGAAAACTCAAATGTATGCGATCCGCCCCCGATGTTTCGATGTTCGGTGCTCGGGTTTATTGTTTGTCTTTGACACTGACGTACACTTTTTAATTTCGATGGGTTGTCTGCGAACAAACGAGGCATTTCCGGGCCCGATTAACGCCATTCAATTGGGATCTGCGACATGGGAACTCTGCTCCTGACTTGATCCTAATTATGAGCTGCCAAAGAAATGCGTGGGAATTCCATTCAGCTCTTTCAGCTCCACCTGTAGTCCCTTTTTCTCATTTGAATTTAAATTTATCCGGAATCCGAAATGATGAATCGATAGCTTAGGCCATCGGTAGGTCATATCATTTCCATGCACTGGAAATTCGACGATATAAATGCAATAAAGAAGTGTTTCAACAGCTGCCGTTCATAGAGTGAGAGGACTATCATAAAATTCCATTTGCATTTTCATTTTCCATTTTTATTGGCCTTGGATCCGCGAAATGTCCACGGTTGGCGGATGGCTTTCCAGCCCACCGTCAAAAACTAATTAAAAAGCTCGGTTCGAGCGTCAGCCATTGCCACGGCTAATGCCAATGTAACTAATTTTGATGGCCCATTGATTTGGTATGCAGAACACAAACTAGCCGGCCGAGAGGTTGTCCCGGTGAGAAGGCATTAAATTCCACATGGCACAGGTCCTGAAACGCGATATGAGTGCCCCTCGTTCGTTCGGGTGCATAAATCACATGTTTAACTAATTAAACGAAACAGTAAATAACCATCTACTGGGCCCGGTCAACGGGAATTCGGTGGACTTAATGACTAGACAAAATGCCACCGTAAACGGGAGACTCCGATCATAAAAACGCCCCCACTACGCTCCGGTTTATCCTTTGGACTCAAATTCAGATGCAGATGTGATCCCCAGGCGCAATAATCGTAAAAATTGCATATTAAAATTCATTCGGGGGGCGTGAGCTGCTTCAGTTTTCGTTTTGTTTTTTTCATTTTTTTGTTCCTTTATTATTATGCTTTATTATGCTATGCCTTTAAAATGTTTATAAATACAGTCAATTTGCTGTCAACTTTTGAACTTGCCACATGTGTTCGGCTTCGGCTTTCGAGCTGTAAAATGTCAAGAGGTCAACGGCAACAGCTCATTATAATGCAACCGACTAGGCCCAAGTGAGTGACACTCTTTCCAAAGACCAACAGAGATTTGTTTGAATTGGAAATTATGCTAAAACATATTCGGCCGCAACGCATCGAAGAGCAATGCTTCGATAGCAATAGTGGCTTTTCCGACACGCATGTCAGCGCAATCATTTGACATTTTGACAGGAGTCCCTTGATTTTTGTTGGGGGACAGAGAAAGGGATCAGGATGCGATGTACTAGTTCAAGTTGAAGTCGCGCCTGCGTGGCTCATGTTACAAATTAAACAGCGACAATGTCAGAGTTTTCCATTTTTCTTTGCTAAACAAAATCAAATTACGGCCTGACAAATTTACTTTCTGAACGCGATGAATGATAGGACTGAAATATGTTACTTAAGCACCTTATCTCTTGATAAGTTTCCTCCAAAAAATAAGGGGAAAATGTTTTTAATTAAATATCCATCAAATCACTATATCTTCTATTTAATCCTATTTTGACAGCTAATTAAAAAAGTCCTATTTAGTATTTATTTATTTAGGCGCAGTCCCCCAATCGTACAGAGATGATGTCTGGAGTTAGAAAATAAACAAGAACCATAACAATTTCATTCGTGTTACCATATTGTTACCAAAAATACCCCAAATCCGATTTAACCCATCCTCACATCAGCAACTCGGCTGATGGAAAATATGAAGTAAATAAACTCTACCATTTGCAGCACTGTCAAGTGGAAAATCATTGACAAATTTATGAAGTCAACATACATACGTTGTGTTTACGTAAACATATTTAAGGGACTGTAGAGCGGAAAGCATAAAGTTAAAAATTTCATTAACAAATCGACACCGCGCAGTCTCCTTACTTGGCAACAAATAAATTTTATAAAGTACGCTTTTATTGTGTGCATTTCCTCTTGTTTTATTTACGATTTTCATTAAAGTCATTTGGCAGGCCGCAAATCCCACTATCCGGCCCAGTCCGTAAGCCCATGATATTGACCAAACATTTCGGACCCAAGTTTAACCATTAATGTTGCCTTTCAAAAATAATTTCATTGAAAAATGAAAATTGTTTACAGTGGCAGAAGTTGTGGCAAGGATAAGGGCCATTGAATTGCTGGCGATGCAGCCAATTAATTGAATGGATTTTGAACACATATCGTATCAAGTGGAGGTGGCAAGTGAATCATTGCGCGTTTTAATTGAAATTGAAACTAGCCGCAGACAAATCATAAATTGGGCAGCCGCGACAACAAAAGCAGCAACAGCAGCAGGGCTGCCCACGCACAAGACAAATTACCTTAAATCTTGAGAAAATTAATAATCACCGAGGGAGGAAAGCGATCTTCGACAACGGAAATGGCTGAGTGTTTTCCCAAGAAACGTCGACGCGCGTCATCGCCACAAACATAAACATCAAATCTCATTGACATCAGTCCCGTACCAGGTCTATAGGTCTCGGCCAAGACTTGCGACTAGAATTTACTGCGAAAAAAAATTGGTTCATAAAAGAAGCTAGTTTTAAATAGGACAAGCTTAAAGAATATTTATTTTTTTTCAATACAAAAAATTAATTATTTTTCTAAACGTTATCTGGAAACTTAATCCCATTATTCGCCTATGATTTTATCCTCAGTGCACTGACGTTAAAAAGTATGGTCAAAAATCGCCTAATTTTAACAATGATGTAACTTGTCGCAATCGGGCGACAACAAAGGCAATGGCCACACAGTTTTGGCCACGAGCCCAATCTCTTGGCCAGCCAACCAGCCAGCCAGCCAAACTGCCAACCAGCCAGTCCACTCTGCCAGCCCTCCGTTCGAACCGATTCGCAAATGACAAACGCGCAAGTGGTAAAAATTGTGTGTTAAACGTTTCTGAATTGACTTGACGCGACCGGGCCGAAACCAGAACCTCCGACCAGGCCAAGAAACAGGGGGCAGGCCAGCTGCCATCCCATCTGAACTGGCGAACGTGCGCCAAAGTGCGGCGCTTGCCAAAAATCATAAAAAAATATATTGCGATTATGGCGGAGATGGCATCATTTAATGATGAAGTGCAAAAGCTGGGCTGCAAAATGGGTTGGTTGGCAATGTTAAATGGGAAATGGAACGGGAGCAGGAACTGACTCATGCTCCGGAAATGTCACTATCGCAATTACAGTCACAATGGAAATAGCTGTGGGCCTAGGACAATGAGCAAATAGTTTTGCAATTGTATTTTTGCAGCACAAATTAAAAACATATTGTCAGGCATTAGCTCTCAGGACAAATTGCTATAAATAAACAGAAAAAAAAGGAGAACGAGATGCATTTTCAGTTGCACTGGAGGGAGTACTACCGATGTGTGTGTGCCTCTGCAAATGGAAAATGGGGCTCCTTAATAAATTTAGCTCATACTCTCTCTCTGTACAGTACAGTACTTACGCTCGCTTGGTGAGCAAAAAAGAAAAAGTATAGGAAAAATAAGGAGGAAAATTATGTGGCAATAAAAAATAGTGCTAAAACATTCGACAGCCTAGCTGCTGCATGAGGAGCAACAAACACACCAGAGCATCACACTTGCACACCATGTGTGCATTGCCAAGATCACAGCCGAGGAGCTCGGCAGTGCCTCGTTGCTGGAAATGTAAAAAGTGGGCGGGGAAAGGGCCAAGCATGGGGGATGGGGCCAGAGGGCAGGGGACTCAATGCAGAGGAGGCACTGCCACGGTCAAGTGCACTGTGGAAAATTCGATGATAGAACAAGGAGGGGATAGTGAATTTATTCTGTTCCCTCAGACAAAAGATTTTTAAAATGTGCAACTATGATTTTATCTCCTCATATCATATTCCTTGAATAATATCTCAGTTATGTTTCTTTTTAAATTTATTATCTAAGGCCTAAGTACTCATTTTCTTTAAAACAAATCAAATATAAACAATATATAAAACATGTTTAAAGTGTGCTTGAAATAATCAATATAGCTTTTTGTATTTAGCTCCAATTTATGGAATGGATTTCATGTAATTGTTACATTTTCCATTTTAATTTTCGGAAAATGTTCATCTCATTTCCCACAGGGCATGTTCCCGTACAGCTCACGCATAATTTCTATACACAAACATAAACCTAAAATAACAGTATTAACGAGAACAACAACAAAAACAGCATCGAGTAAAACTATATAGCATGGGTCGGGGGAAAATCGGAAAAACGATGAGGGTGAGGTAGTAAAGCCGACCGAGGCAGAGACAGTGTAGTGTTCTGAGGCAGGAGCACATGTGCGTGCCAAGAAGACACCAACAACAACAGCAGCAGCAGCAACACCAGTCGCAGCGACAGCACAACGCCAGCAGAATGTCGCATCAACATCAGCAGCAGCAGCAGCGGCAGCGGCAGAAGCAGGATCCAATGCTCCGCTCTGCTCCCGTAAAATCTGCGACGATCCCGTTCCGTTCCGGGCATTTAAAAATCGTGCGGCAGCCGAGATGCGGCTTATTGTCAGATAGATCGCGGTGGCGTGAACATCCAAGCATCCCGACGAGTGCCAAGTACTAATGACACCCAAGAAGTCACGTCAAGCAAAACAAGATTTTTTGGACTAGAATCGTGGTGTTCTTCGCAGATTTGTGTATTTGTGTTTGGTGTGTTGTTAGCTCCCTGGGATTTCCCGCGTTCGGTGGCCGTAAAGAAGAATTGGCAGCCTTCCCAGTTTGGGCAATACGGTGACAAACTGCCGGAAATGCGAAAGTGAAAGCAACCGGCGGACAACAAATCAGACGATAGAGAGACCCATAACACAATATAGCATGTCGTCTACCCTGAAGATTGCCAGCCAAAACGGCGGCATGTACGTCAAAACGTCGGAGATTTCGGGGAAGGCAGGTCCCTGCTATGGGGGCTTCATGTCGCCCCCGCTAAGTGCGAATATGTGCTCGGCAGCAGGAGCTGATCGACAGACTTTCCGTGTGCCGGCCAAAGTTGAACCAGGAACCGCACATAACAACTTTGTGTCCGGGGATCTGCAATTCCCGGACTTCTCGCACCTTTGCTTTGCCGCCGAGACCCCCAACTCGGTGTTCAGTGACTGCCATAACTACGCCGGACAGGATCAGCAGCAGGACTCGGATCAGGATGATATAGTGTGTGCGGCAGCGGGAAACACCGGTATTCTACCATATCAACAAGGCCAGTATACGCAGCTTAACCGCGAGGACATCTTCCGCTTCGAGCCGGAGGACATAGCACGTCTTACTGGGGATTCCACCGATTTCAACAGAATGCCGCCACAAACGCCGTACACCCCCTACACCCCATATACGCCATGCAGCGCCCAAAACACACAGCTACCCGCGCAAACTACCTGCGCCGAGTCAATCAATTTGGATATTGATTACTTTAATTATGATGAGATAAATTGCCAATCAAAAAACCAATCTCCGTGCTCATCACCGCATCTGGATGCCTGGCTGAACTTCAATCTTGGCGAGATTGGGACACCGGCTGACGGAGGTGCATCGCCAAAACTGGGCAACGTTTTCGAGGAAGAAATCGTCAAGCAGGAGCAATCGCCCACGCAGAAATTGCCGTCGATGAACTCCACCTTTGGCACCCCCAAATGCATTCCCATGTGCGCGGGCAATTACGGAGACTACTCGAATATGTACCAGGGATCTTCATATCCTGCCGAGAATTACCATCATAATTTGGCTCAAGTTATTGAAAAGCCAAATCGTGAGCACAAGGACATCTGGACCATAGATGAACTGGACGAATTGATGCTGGGCGAGCAGCAACAAGAGCAACAGCAACATCAGCACCAAGATCAACATCAGCAACAACATCTGTCAGCTCAACCCGATCTAGTTGATTATTTTCCAGAGGATCATATCAAGACAGAGGAATTTCGCAATCTGGACAGTGATTTTGAGGAAAACTACGACGAAGAGGATGATGAGGTGTTCTCCCTTCCGGCGGAAAACGAAACCAAACCTGATTCCACCTGCTGCGACCCAGAGGCTGAGACGGAGGCTGTTCCGCTTATTTGTCGGTGGACTGCCTGCGACGAAGAGTTTCCCAACCAACAAACCTTTGTGGAGCACATCGAGAAGTGTCACGTGGATGTGCGAAAGGGCGAGGACTTCTCCTGCTTCTGGCTAGATTGCCCTCGGCGCTACAAGCCCTTCAATGCACGCTACAAGCTGCTTATTCACATGCGGGTCCACAGTGGAGAAAAGCCCAACAAATGTCCGGTAAGAAAATGTTATTTTGCACTACAAAAAATAAATAGATTAAATTATTTTCATTAAAATTAATAAAATAGTAGAATATCCTTAGGGATAATTTATTTACCACAAAAATAATCCTTCATACCTATGAAGATTTTGTTTTTTTGTGTAACAACCTTTCTCATCTCGCCAGGAATATCATTTTTCAAAATGAAACAATAGATTTGGTTTTTATTTTTTGTTGTTGTCCGAGCCCAGCTGCTACATTTGTTTATGCGGAGCGACTACGCATCTCCAAACAACAAATCCTTGACGTGGGGAACCCATTTCGTGTTTTAGTTTCCTTTCCATTTTTACGTTTTTGTTTGTATCATGCACGTGTTGACATTTGGCGCTGCCATCCGAGCGATGATGAATTGTGCGGCGCAAGGCAATCACGGAAATTGACAGAGTGAAAAGCCGGAGTCGAAAGTCCACTTGAAATAGAGTTGCTGGTAATGTTATTAGGGCCACACTCTATCTTCTATCCATCTCATCCCATTCCAACTCATCCCATCCCTTGGTTGGCATGGGCATGCTCTTTCATTTTGATTTTTGAGTAATTGATGGATTCATGCTTGGCCTTCCTTTTTGTCGAGGAAAATGGACTCTCGCTCAGAAGTGGTATCCCTCCCCACTGTCCTTTGCTGTGGCACTTGTTACTGTTGAAAAAGCGTAATTTTCAGGGCAGGTGGGTGGAGTTTTTCATGACACCTGCGGGAGTCTGCTGCGAGGTCACAACTTTATTCGTATTCCTTTTCGCAATTTCTTGCTCCCCTTTTGGTAATTGCAATTTTTGATGACACCTTGTCCTTTTTTTTTTTGTTTTTCCATTACAGTTTCCCGGCTGCAATAAAGCATTTTCGCGTTTGGAAAATTTGAAAATTCATCAACGCTCGCACACGGGAGAACGGCCTTATGGCTGCCAGTATAAAGGTTGCCTCAAAGCGTTCAGCAATAGCTCGGATCGGGCGAAACATCAAAGGACCCACTACGACACGGTGAGTACTCTTTGCTCCCCCTTATGCAACCTTTTTCGGAGCACACCTGTGGTCAAAATTATGGTATAGTTTGGATAGGAGCTTAAAAAGAGCCAATTAAACTGGAAATTTGATTCAAATACTTTTGAACTAAAAGAATGTTAAAATAATAAGGGAACTGCCTTAATAAATGTGTCATTTTGAAAAGTGTTTTTTTAATAAATGTTTATTTTGAATGAAATATAAAATGCCTGCAGCTACTTATTATAAATTATATTGATAATAATATTTAATATTTTCGATTCAGTTGGTCTATTCAAATTTGAAACACTAAAAATCCTGATGAAATATAAATTATAAAAGGCTTATCCTTCGAAAAAATAAGTTTTTGCCTTAAATTAATTATAAAAACTACTAATTTTCCAGTGCTATTTTTTTTTGACCAGAGGTGTGGAATTTCCAATCGAAAGTACAGTGTGGGTGTGTGTGGGTGGGAGTGTAATTTGGTGTATGCGTGTGGGGCGAGCAATTTGCAATGCGTGTCAAAAGGAAATTGAAGAGCTCGCGGCTGCAGCGGCTGCAAAAGGATGCAGCTGGTAGCAAGAGCGGCTTTAAGATTTAATGGCTGCCAAGGCGCTTAGAGGCCCAGCTTGCAAGAGTCACTCTTGCTCTAAAAACAAAAAAAAAAAAAGAAAATACAGCTACTAAAGCAGCGAAAAAAAAAATGAAAATTGAGAGAGTGTGGAGCAGCTACTGTTCCTGTTGCTGCCAGCATGACATGTGCACATTTCGCATTTCGCTGCCTGAGTGATTTATAGTTTTGCGTGTGTTCCGTGTCTGTGTTGGTGAGCCCCGATGGCAAAAGTACCAGCAGGAGCAGTAGCAGGAGCAAGAGCAGCAGCCGCGTCAGCGCGTACGACAACCGGAAAAAAGGTCAAAACCAGCAGAAAAGGCCAGAGAGGCAGCCAGCAGCAAAATCAAAAGCAACAACAGCACCAGTAGCAGGCAAATCGAATAAACTAAGCGAGTTACTTTCGTTGCGGAAGGGAATGGGCGGCAGGGAAAGGGTATCGAGAGGGCGTGACAGCCAATCAGGATCACAAAAGGATACATGAGTGTGGGGTGGCATGGCGCACTTGCCAATACCATTGACACACTTGGAAAAATGGTGTTTTTTAATTAATTCTTCAAGTTATTTAGGGAGTAGGCACTTTTCGATGGTTAGATATATTATCCGACTTAATTAAAATGGAAAATGGAATAAGCCAAGGTTTAAAAGTTTTTTTTTTCAAGTGCATTTGAATTTGCTATTGTCGCTGCTTGCCCGCGGCTGCTGCCTGGCCAGAATAAACAAAATGCAGCATGACATTTCAAAACGATTTGACTTGGCAAATACGTTGGCCCTACGCCCCATCTGTTATGGCCGAGTGTGTGTTGGTTTTGTTGTGCATGGGTGTATGAGTGTGTGTGTGTGGATTGGAGTGGCCCGAGGGGGCGGGACAAATCAATTGCATAGTTTTGGGCAGCGCCATTGAGCCGCTGCGGTTTCATTTGGAGAGAAGGCAAATACTAACGCAACGCTTTTACCCTATTCTCGTTTTCGGTCGGATGGAACAGAAGCCGTATGCCTGCCAGCTACCAGGATGCACGAAGCGCTACACGGATCCCTCCAGCCTCCGTAAACATGTCAAGAACCACGCGCTACGCAACGCCAACGGACAGCTGATGCGACGAAAATCTGCCGGAGGCTCTGGATCCGGAAACGGCAACAGCTCCATCAATGGCTCCGCCTCCGGCTCTGGCTCCACATCATCTGGCAGCGGAAGGAAGTCGGCCAAAACACGCCGCCACTCGGAATCGGCGGTGGGCTGTGGGACAACGATGGCAGGTGCGAAGCCAACGAGTGTGACAGGCGACCAGCATCGGCAACAGCGCAGCAATAGTTGCAGCGAAGCCTTGCTGCGGATAGACCGCAATGATTGCAGCCGTATTGCGACGGGTGGTGTTGCAGCTAATAACAATTCAATGAACTTTAATGAGTTGTCAAATTGCATTGTCATCATTGAGCACAATCAGAACGGAGCTGCAACATCGGCAACCACAGCAGCAGCAGCCACACTGACAACAACACCAACTTATGCTGCAGCAACAACGGAAATGGATGCTCTAAGCGTTTGCAGCAGTAACAGCAACAACAGCACGGGCATCACCCACTACAATGGCCCGGGAAATATTAATCAATTAAGCGAACTCGAACAATTGCTGAAGCCGGCAGTTTCTGGGGACACAGCTAATGGAATTAGCTTGGCCAAGAGCGGCGGCAACATCACCATTAGCAACAACCATTTGAACGAATTTGTGTCCTTTGAGTACGTGACAAAATACCTCGCCGATTCGTACGAGCCGTCAAGCAAGAGTTCTGCGGATAATTTTCATTTGCAGCCAGAGTTCGACAATAACTTTGATATGCTGGACTTTCAGCAATTCATATGAGTTGGGAATAGCTTTAAGAACTAGCTTTAGTTAGCCTACCAGAAAAAGTCAGCAATTCAATGTCCAAAGATCTCAGTGCCTGAGCCCTTATAAGAATGCCCACCATTAGTAAGAGATATTGTTTTGTAAATACCAGATATAGTTGTAGTTTAAGCCCTGAACACGCCAAAAAAGAAACGTTCCTGTATGCCATATTTGATCCAGTGATTAGCAGCGTCTTCCTCAGCCCTGTACCACCACAGAAGTGAATCATAAATTTAACTAGCGTATGCTACTTTAGTATTTGGTTAAGCACTATTTGTAATTGCTTTGTTAAAGTTTGTCAACAAACGCATTGACTATAATAAATAATTTAATTTACATAGTTTTTTCTTACCGGCCTGCGTTTGAATGCGTCATTTTATTTAAATATTCATGGTAATTACTTTGCCAAGCGTGTAAATGTAAGTGAAAAGGATTGAAAAGATTGCGGGAAAAGTTAATGAATTGAATTATAAAAACAAGTAAAAAAGATGAATGAAATGGCATCGTAATTAAAGGTGTCGCAATAACATTTTTTGGGGGGATTTTATTTTTTATTGACAGATTAGCATAATGGTTTTTTTATTTGATTCAAATGTTAGGTTCAACTTCCTTAAAAATATGATTTAATAACCAAACAATTGTTCCACTCCACTTAAAATTAATTAAGCCAGTGCTCAGACATAATTCCCAATAATTCCTGATAGCACAGCATGATTACGCTGCCTTTCTTTTCCGATTTCATGTACAGCCCATACCTGGTCTTGACTGCGAAATATTGGAAATATCGGACTGGGAGACGTGCACAACATGTTGGGATTTCCGATTCATGTTTGGCCGGCTGATTATATTTAATTACTGGGCATTCAAAAAATAATTTACAGCGCTTACAAAGTGGAAGAGATTCATATATGTATGTTTATTTATGAACGTAATTTATTATTCGCATTTAACACATTCTCTGATTTCAGTTTTATGCTAACACGCATCGGATTCGCGTTAAATTTATAAAATGTACCTAAAGCCCCAAATTAATTTCGGTTGAGCATATGGATTAAGACAATGATATATTATGTTTCACCTAATTTGATTTAAAATGCCTTTTAATTAAAAACATCAAATCGGGCTGTTAAATTCCTCTGCATCTTATAATTAGATCAATTAAGGCTTAAACCTTGACTTGCAGCCACCATGTTGCATTGCTGATGCAATTTTAGTGACTTAATAAGGCTCAAATGGCCGCTTTCGTTAACTGGCTGGAAATTGCTATGGCCATGGTGCACAGCGGGCTTTTAATGTGTAAACAACTGGCAACATATCAATGAACGGGAGGAGGATCAAAGGGCGGTGGCGTAACCAAGCTCGGGGGCAGTCAGGCAAAAATAAAGTGGCCAGAAGCATGGCCCCGTTAAATGAGCAGTTAACACTGCCCGTTATGAACTTTAATATTAATAACCATTTATGCTTATGACAGACAATGAAAGCCGTGCGCAAATTTACTTCCCGCATCCACAGTCTCGTCTCCCCCGCCCATTTCCCTTGATCCCGTATCCACTTACCGCCCCCTGTGCACCACTGCCCCGTTCGTTTCTGTTTTCGCTGTTGGACTACAGCCCTAAAATGCTTAGGGTTTGGAGTGGGCGGCTCGCGGGCTCTCCCAGACTGCACCATGCATTTAAAAATACTGCAAGTGTGCCAGTTAATATGCAGACCGACACGGGTCTTCATTACAGCCCACAAACACAGACAGGCAACCACTGGCACACACACACTCACACTTGGAACAACAGGGACAACGTCAACAAAATAAAAAACAAAAATGTAAAGCAATTAAAAGCAGCCCAGCAGAACACAACGGAATATACCACATAAAACATGAGCAAGGCATGATTTTGACTTTTTTTCTTGCCAAAGTACTTTCTAGTCTTCAGGCCAAGGATGCTGCTATTCGAGGCTTTGTACCTATTTATATAGGTATTATATATTAGACAAAAAAATCCTTTGAGTATGCCTGTTATGATTTGGTTTTATACTCAAAAACTGTACAAATTTTGAAATAGAATTATTAATTTTTGATTAATATTAAGGAAATGATTTTCAAAATCTCAACAATTGACTTGACTTTCTTCTGACGAAATTTCTATTAGTTCGATATACCTTTTGTATTTTCCAATTACTGGGCATCTGAATCACTGTGGACTGCCTGCTGGGGGCTACAAGTGGTCATTGGCTGCTTCCTGGCGCTTTTTGCACTCCGCATTTTAGTTGCTCCCGAAAAATGAATATTTTTTGTTGTTGTTTTGTTTGAGGTTAAAGTGCAAAAATTGTGCAGAACTCGCTCACACAATGTGGCATGGCCAGCTAAATATTTACAAGCTCAACGAACACACCCGCCAAAAACAAAAAGCACAGACAACACCACTCAGACACACGCTCATACACTTTTGGGGGCGGTGGAGTTTTATGAAAATGGCCGTTGCTATACCCGCATGTGGCTGAGTAATTGTTATGCGAAAGTCGCGCTCACAATTTATTTTTGTTAATCAGCAAGCCCCCCGTTCCGGGGACCACGCCCATTTTGCTGCACACGCGTGGCAAGTGGCAACAATTCGACAATTATGTGGCATTTCCATTGCAGCCTTTGCCACGTTCGTTTTTATTTTAATTAAAAACTTCCCCCTTGGTGAGCGAAAAGGATGCAAAAAGCGACCAGGTTCCTGGGTTCTCACACCTGCAGGCACCGTCGACCACACCCCCTGACCCACCCATGTGTTAGAATTTTTGATATTTATGGGCCGCGGCTGGAGGGTCTAGCAAAGGGGCCGCAGCCGGAGCAGGGACTAGCTTTGGTGGCCAGTGGGAGAGTTACAGTCGGATAAGCATCTGCACCGCTGCAGCTGTTGTGGCTCAGATTTTCGGTGCGTTGGGACGGTTTGGTTCACAATTATGCAAATCGAAAGATCGCCACACAGCGATATCCTAAAATTCCATGCATTTACAATTTTCTAATCAATGGAATTTTAATTTTAATTTCCCGGGGCTCGGTTTCCCGGCTGTAGCATGGTGTGCATACGGTGTGGTGCCAATGTATCTTTGCCACTTTTGTGGCCTGAAAATTGTTTAATTTTCTGGGCAAAGCCAGAAGCATAAATTCAAGGTCTTCTTCTTTTTCGATTAAATGCGCGATGTATCAATTAATTCAATCTCAGTGTGAAATGTGTCACTCACATGTCGCGACATCGTTGTGTTGCCTATTTACAGGCGCCGCCAACACGAATGCGAATTTCATATTCATTTTAATTTAATCAGGCTTGGAGGGGGGCGGCTGGGTGGTTTGGACATCGCTCAACCGTAATTAAGTTTCTTTGCAGCGGTCAGAAGCTCTCGGGGAAAAAAAAATCAAAAATATAATGGGGAAAAATTTAATAAATCAGATAAATATGCGCACCGTATTTTGCAGAGCGCCAAGCCCGTAGACGACTAATGCAATAAAAGATGTTCGCAGCACGTTTTTTAATATTTAATTAAATAAATATTTCCCATTTGGTCGTTGAGTCGACATCTCAAATATTTGATGCGAGAATTTAAATATAAAAATACTTTGCACGCAGCATGCTAAATATTGAAAACTGATAGTGGAATTCTCTTCAAATTTCTGGTGGCGGCGACTCGTCAAAAAGTTTCCAGTCATCTGCTGTTGCAACAGGAGTTGCATGCATGAATCATCATGGGTGGCCCCAAAGTTTTCCCTCAGAGTAATTAGAAGACTTAGTCCCCTGCCAAGGGGACTCAGTCAGACTGCTTAAAATGCTCTTTTGGCGTTAAATTTATGACAACCGCACATGCTGTTTGCCAGCTGAAACAATAACAATAACAGCCCGCCAGGCTCTGGCCAAAGGCATGCAACAACAAAGGTCCTCATCAGTGGTGGTAAGGGGGGAGATCGCAGGAGGGGGCGATGCCAGAATGCTCGTTAGAAAGTTTCTAAGGTTGCGGCCGCACACGAAACAGCTGCGCCGCCAAAAGGAAAGGATTCTCCAAATTGTTGCACGCTTTCCTTCGCTTTGGGGCGGTCACATTGTTGCTAAGCTATACAAAAAAACACTCGAAAAAGTACGCAGTATTATTAAAGGATATAAAAGAATAAAAATCTATTTTATTTATTTAATATTAATTTATTAATAAGAAATATTCATAAAAGTTTTCTTTAAAAAAATTATTTAATACTGGTATCTCACCCGCATTCGTTATCAAGTCTTAATGGAATCAATTAAGATCTAAATAAATAAAGTCAGAATGGTCTAAAATGGTTGATATTTTTTTTTCCAGTGCCGTCACAGACTGCTGCTGTTGGCTGATAAGCTACACAGACTCAAACTCCAACTTAAACTAAAACGCATACTCGTTCGCCGTGTGGTGCACTGACGTGACCTCCAGTGGTGCAGCAAGTGCTTGAAAGTGGGCGTGGCAGCGAAATTTCCAGCTCCAAAGTGAATTTATTGTTTTGCCCATTACCACTTAGCGAACCCTTGCTGCAGCATGCCCCAAAAGTTGGCCCAAAGAGCCGTTTATTTTGACGCAAGCCAGCCACTTCAACTAGCCGCGCCACCGGCTCACCCAAGGATGCAAATTGGAAGCTCACAATACTTTAACGTCTGAAGTCCTGTTTATCCAAGGAAATTTGTAGTCGATAATGAGGGCTTCACATTAATTAAATAACCAATGGATCGCTACTATTGCCATCACGTTTCAAATTATTCAGAAGCAAGAAGAACTGGTGCACTTGTCGTGGCTTTTGCTTCGATTTTTTTTTCACCGCGACAGCGAAATTAATTGCAACGCACCGTCGCGCTTCACGTGGAGAAGCACTTGTTACGGTTGCCATTAGCGGTGCCATCATCGGCCCTCGAAATTGCTGTAATTTCCAATAGATAATGAAATGCAATTAGAAAGTGTGCGGCTTACATATACACACCTCTAAGTCGGGAAGGACTTGTGCAAAATGCAAGAATAACAGCAATTTTAACTGATTTTCCCACCCACTACTATAAAAGTTGCACTGCAAAAACGACAAATCATAAATAATACAATTTAAGTTATTTTGAAACTGGTTCATTTTCAATTAAATCTATTTCGGAAGACTCAATGTAGAAAAGTTGGTGGTTTAGAAAAGAGCCTACTTTTAGGCTTGTGTCTTTAAACAAGTTACCATGACTTACATAATTTTTTTCATGTGCATTGGCTGGCTGTATAATAGCGCATAGAAGTTTGTAATTAAAGTTTGCCGAGGCTTCCAGGTGACGACTACGGCACCGCGGGATATGGCCGACCATCCGCACAATACTGCATCCGCACCAGCAAATCAATTTCCGCATCGCACTCGCAACCGGACCTGGATCCGGTCTACAGGCTGTGGCCTCTGGACTTGGACTTGGTCTCCGGCTCCTGCTGCAGGGCTTTGTCGGAGCGATCAACAATGCAGAAAATAAAATTCAATTAACGCGCTTAAATTAAACTGCCACTTCCTGTTTTGATGACATTTTCATAGCTGCCTGGGCCTGGCCCTGGCCCCGTTGTAGCAGCGGGAGGCCTGCTGATGGGAAAAGAATGCGGTTGCCGTATGGACGGAGGATCCGGAGGATGCCTGTTGCTGGCGTTGTTTACTCCACCGTCTGACAGGCTTCTTTTAGCGCCTTGCATCAATATTAAATGGTAAATGCCGGGCATAATGGCTGTCCAACTGCGGCTGTCATTATAGTTGCTCCTGGGAAGGGATCAGAGACAAGTCCTCTGATAAATAAAGCTCATTACTTGCGCGTCCAACATTCTCTACTGTAATGATTGACTCGTAACTGCGAATGGCAGTCATAATAGTCAGTGCACCGTAGAAAAGAAATATGTTTTTAATCAAAATCAATCGAATTTCAAAATATGTCATTAAAATCATTAAAAATTCTAGAACAAGAGATTTGCAAAACATAAAAAGTATTCATTTAATTGTTTGTTCTTTCGTTTAATTTTATTTTTTTGTGTGTGACTCTAATGCACGCATCCACCAACTGGACTTCTATTGTCGACCAGGCTGAGGTTCATTATCGAAGAGCACAATCCCGAAGCCAAATGACACAAAGTCATTGGAGCGTTCAGGAGTGATTAAATTAAAAATCCTCTTGGCCGAGCTTCCTCCTTCGGCGAAGAATAGTTCTGCCTGCAGTTCACAGAGGGCTGGCAGCTCGGGTGCAACTTGTTTGCATCTTCGTTTGCATCTATTCAATTCCATCGCCCATTTCGTTTTCTTACGCGATAAGCAACTTTGGCAAAGCAACTGGCATTTAATTTAATTAGTAAGTTGAAAGGGATGGGTAGGGTTGGAGTCTAAGGAGACACTGATAAGAGGATGCCATTGATTGAGTTGTTGGCGAAGCTCAAAGCAAACGGAAAGCGGATTTATAGCAGCAGTTCTGGTGCAGGTCCGGCTGCTCCTTTTGATGGTCCTGGTGCTCCAGTTGGCAGGGACATCGGTAGAGCAGCGAGGCGGCCGGCTTAGTTTGGACAACCTGCTTCAGTTGCGGCAAATCCCCGACTCGGCCGACAGGAGGTATGTCCCGGAGAGATTCATTGACGGGCCGGCTTTTGCCAACAAAGAGCAGGCTATCCGAGAGTGGGCGTGGCTGGCAGATGGTGGATGGTGTAGATGTTGCAGATGCAGTCGAGGATGCGACTGAGTTGTGGCTTCTGTCCGATTTCGATTCCTCGCCATCGTCCTCGTTTGGCTTAACTGCCGCCGTCGTCCGCTGTAAATCATTCGTCGAGAGTGAAAGATGTTCTTGCCCCCTTCCGTCATGTGTGGAATGCATTGTTGTTGCCGCTGTCTGCTGTCCCACTGTCAGAGGCGATATGTCCGGGGAAACTGATGGCATCGTCTCACGCGACGACACCCCGAAGCCATCCGTCGAGCTGGTGCGGAGCAAAGTGGCGGCATTCGAGGGCGAGAGATTGTCTAGCGAGTAGGCCCGTCCCTCCAGGAGCTTCGTTAGGAACTTGTTTGTGGGCAGCACCGGCTTCCGTTTCCGCCAGGTGTCCTGTCCAGCTGCCACCTGCTGATTCTGATGCTGCAGTTGCCCTTGGGCAGGGCGTGTGATCCCCGAAAAAAGTTTGTGACGCAGCTTATCCTCCGAGCGACACATATCGAAAGCGTTGGCGACGGTCAGGTGGATCTGCTCGGCCAGCAGGGCGCGGCGGGGTGTGTAGAAATCGCGGCAGACAGGACAGCGCTCGGAGCGAATGCGGCAATCCACGCAGAGCAGGTGTCCGTTCTGACATTGCATTGCCGGCGGAGAGATGGTGATGTTGCACACCGGGCATTCAACTAATCGCAGGATGCTCTCCAGGACGAGGGAGAGGCGTCGCAGACTCGTGGGCATGGGTGCACAGCAAATGCTCTGAAATATTTAATAAATTTTAATTTATTTATGATGAGTTATTTGCTCATTAGCTCTCAGCCCAAATTTCTTACATTTTTATCACAGTCCTTTTCACAGCCACTGTTCCAACAGAGAATAGTAACTGCGTCCTTTTGGCTTTTCACAATTTTGGCGATTTCAGCCACTCGTAAACCCAAGACATCGTGCCCGTTGACCTGCAATGTTAATGTTTATATTGAGTCTGGTCACACTAACCAAAGAATTGTTTACAAAATAATTTTTGTGTGATTATTAATTTGGAAAACAAGGCAAGTTTAATCTGGTCTTGTGAAATATCAACTTGTTTGGATCTGTCTTGACAGTGTCGGCAACTGACAACAACAAAAACTTACCTGTTCTGCGTTAATTGCATTCTTGCCCGGTGGGCGCACATCACGCACTACGTGGTGCGCAGCCGCACACGAGGGGAACTAAGCAAAGTTTTGCTGATTTTCAATGGATGAAAGTCATTTTTCTAACTCGCAGCTTAGAAATAAGCAAATTGACTATGAAAAAATGTACCATGTTGCTGGAAAAACACCCTCGGAATCAGGGAAGATATCCGTGCTCAACGTTCACTATGCTATGAGACTCAGAACATCAGTGCAGTAACAACAACACTAACATTTACTAGTGCTATTGTTAATACAGTATTTTCCACGGCAACTACAACTGCAGCGCAATGCTCACCTGACACTGCTTCTTCAATATTCAGCGGACATGCTTCATTGCTTCTCCAACTTTCGATGGGAATGGTACAATTTCCTCTACACAACTTAGTGATGCTGCTACCAAATTGAAGATTGGCCAAAGAAATCTTTTGAAAAAGAGGAAGAAACCACTATCACCCACTATCAACTCTAAAAAGGTGCACAGAGAATTGAAGTTTGGATCACCCACAAAATCAACCAGCCAGGAAAGCTCCAGCAATAGGTTTGCCTTATTAGACATGGAAGTGGACCTAAATGGTGACACACAGGCTGAGCAAAGAACAAGCAACGCAGAGAAAAACCCTATTAGCTCTCCTATTGCAATCAATTAAATATATCTATCGATAATATTGATAGAAATGATTTAGGCAATAGATCTCAACAGAATGATTCAAATGGCGTTTTTAATCCTCAAGATACTGCAAAACCACCGCAAAATTTTGAGCATTACTAACCTTAATGATCTATTTATCTCATTTCGGAGGTTACTAGCTTGGATAACTATCAGTTAAAGTTAATCAAGGAGCTACGGCTAGAATATTTCCCAAAGACTCACAACTTAAGAGCTATTGTCGACCATTTTGATAAAATGGAAATTGAATTCCATACATACCAAATGAAGGAAGAGAAGCCTCACAGAATCGTAGTTAGGGGACTTCATCATAGCACACTAACTAGTGAAATTGTTGCCAATTTCAAAACATTTGGATTCGATCTCTTCAGGTGCATAACCCAAGATCAAGGTCGAATCAAGACGCAAAATTAAAATATTTTTTATTAATATTAAGCCTTGTGCAGGAATTAATGCTATATATGATATA
This sequence comes from Drosophila monieri, assembly GCA_035047585.1. Lineage (NCBI taxonomy): Eukaryota > Metazoa > Arthropoda > Insecta > Diptera > Drosophilidae > Drosophila > Drosophila monieri. Next base: position 104,052 of record JAWNPJ010000112.1, on the reverse strand, counting down.
GTAACACTTTGTCGTCAACGAGTGAAAATTGAAAGGATGCGCAAATCATCAGAAATTGCTCAATGCACACGATGCCAAGAATTTGGCCACACAGCGAAGTACTGTCGACGGCACCCCAATTGTGCTCGATGTGGCGAAGACCATTTTACAAAGGAATGTATAAGACCCCAAGATCAACCGCCTATCTGTATACACTGTGGAGGCAATCATTCGCCAAGCTACAAAGGTTGTCAGTGGTACCAAAATTACATTAGACATCTATGGGTTCTACAAAGAAGCAAACAACAAGGACACAACAGCCAACGCGACAACAACCAACACAGCAAATGCCTATCAATTCTACAACCATAGTGGAGGCTTATCTTATGCCTCAATAGTAAGAAATGAAAATGAACCAGCTCAACGCCGACTACATAATCTCCAAGCGCAGTCACAATTACACAAAACGAAGGAAAATCTACAACAACAATATGCGACTGATGTTCAGACCATATTAGCACAGCAGCAACAGCAATTTATGAAATGGCAACAGCAACTACAACAGCAGCAGCAGCAGCAATTCCTCTTGTGGCTAAAGCAGCAGCAGCAAGAACAACAAATGCAAAACAAGCTGAACAGTCAACGACTTGAACGTCTAGAAAATATGGTTTTTGAAATGGCCAACTCATCAAGCAATGGACTGGAGATAAATCAATTCTTCAGGTCCAAAAGAACGCTTCAGCCTCACAATGAACACACTCAAAATTCTTATCTGGAATGTCAATGGCATTTTAGGTAAGGCCAGAGAAATTGAGCTATTCGCGCACACCAACAACGTGGATATCATACTCTTAAGTGAAATAAGGCTCAATCGAGGAAAAATTGTCAAAATTTATGGATATACCTTCTATCCAGCATATAAACCAGCACGGCACATCACGGCATCGGTGGAGCGGCGGTATTGATAAGAAGCTCACTCAGCCATTTCCCACAAAGTGTCATTGAAACACAAACCATTCAAATGTCCTCCATTAAAGTTGTCACAGGTTTGGGTTACATGGAAGTAAGCGCTATATACTGTCCCCCAAGGCACAAACTTGAAGAAAGGCATTTCACTAACATACTCGCTTCCTATGGTCAGAGGTATCTGGTCGGTGGTGACTGGAATGCAAGACATTGGTTGTGGGGCGACACATATAATTCACCGAGAGGACGTGAGCTAGCTGAATCCATTTTAGTTAAAGGGGCTAAAATTCTTGCCACTGGGTCACCAACCAGATACCCATATGTACCTGGTCACACAGCTACTTGCATAGACTTTGCATTATACCATGGGATATTGGATTCTCAAATAATATTGGCCAAAACTGGGATTTGGACTCGGATCACATAGCTCTAGTTGTAAATCTTCAAACAAATGGTGTTCAGATTAGACCAAGCCCACGCTTAATTACAAGTCGTACTGATCTGACTACTTTCAAACAACATCTTGAAAGCTCCTTCCAGCTAAACTCTGTTCTTAACTCTAGTGAAGACATCGAGAATGCAGTTGACATTCTTACTGATAATATATACAGAGCTGCTGCTGCTTCAACCCCACCAGAACCTAATCCTCATCCTATAAGCTATGGCATTGCTCTTACAAGGGAAGCCAGAGAGCTAATTAAAAGAAAAAGGCGCCTTCGACGAAGAGCAATCCGTTCTCAAGATCCTTTGGACCGAAATAGATGGCACCAGGCAGAGAGACAACTACGAACTGTTTTAGGGGAACTCCGTAGCGATTTCATCGAGCAAAAATTGTCTTCCATGGACTACACCGTTGACGCAAACTACTCACTATGGAAGTGCACAAAATCGCTTAAACGACAACCTTTTAGACAGGTTCCAGTCCGATGTCCTGATGGTGAACTTGCAAAAAATGAATTAGAGCAGGCCAATGCTTTTGGTCAGCATCTAGAAGATCGCTTCACTCCTTTTAGCTTTGCTTCAGCAGAACAAATTAGAGAGACCCACCAGAGTTTGGAGGCTCCATTGCAGATGTCATGGCCAATAAAGCCCATAAGGGTTGAGGAAATATCCGATGTCATACAATCCTTGCCCAAAAATAAAACCCCGGGTATCGATAGAATTTGTCACGCTACGTTAAAAGCATTGCCTACAAGAGCGATCCTTTTCTTAGCATTAATTTTTAATGCTATTATTAGGATCCAAGTGTTTCCAAAGCAGTGGAAATTGGCTGCGATTATGATGATCCACAAGCCAGGAAAACCAGAGGATGATCCTGAGTCATACCGCCCAATTAGTCTCTTGCCCTCCTTGTCTAAACTGTGGGAGAGACTTATTGCAAATCGCGTTAAAGTGATTATAACTGAAAAGAGTATCCTGCCTGATCATCAATTTGGATTTCGAGGAGGACACGGCACCGTGGAACAGGTCCACAGACTGGTACATCATATATTGCAGGCCTTTGACGACAAGGAATATTCCAACGCAGTTTTCATAGACATGCAGCAAGCCTTCGATAAGGTGTGGCATGATGGCTTATTGCTCAAAATTAAAAGTTTTTTAACTGCTCCCTACTATGGACTATTAAAGTCATACCTCGAAGGACGAGAATTCAAAGTCAAGGTCAGAAATACATTCTCGGATAACTTTCTTATGAGAGCAGGAGTTCCACAGGGGAGTGTGCTTGGACCGTTGCTTTATTCATTATATACTGCAGATATACCCAGCCCTAACCGTCAACATATGGTTGCTCCATCCAAAGCACTAATTGCCACCTATGCAGATGACATTGCAGTCATTTACAACAACAGCTGTCATAGAGAAGCTGCTAATGGATTGCAGGAGTATCTTGTTACTCTTGCAGCTTGGTGCAAAAGGTGGAATCTAAAAATCAATCCACAGAAATCAACGAACGTATGTTTTACCCTGAAAAGGCTAAGAATGAATACCCCTCAAATCCAGCTAGAGGGAGTTACCCTGGAACAGCCGAATGAAGCCAAATATCTTGGCATCACTCTAGACAAACGTCTTACTTTTGGCCCACATCTGAAGTCCACTGTTAAAAAGTCCAATATAAGGATTCAGCAACTGCAATGGCTCATAAATAGAAAGAGCACCATGTCACTCAGATGTAAAAGGGCTGTATATGTCCATTGCATTTTGCCAATTTGGCTTTATGGCATACAAATTTGGGGGATCGCCGCCAAATCGAACTACAAACGCATCCAGGTGTTACAAAATCGAATGCTTAGAAGCATAACAGGCTGTCCCTGGTACGTGCGCGGCTCCACTCTACATAGAGATTTAAGCATACATACTGTGGATGAACAGATCGGAAGACACACAAGCCGATATAGCGACAGACTTCTAAGACATCGCAGCCTACTTGCAAGGAATCTACTTCCAGCTAGACCATTGAGGCGTCTGAAACGGCTAGGTTTTGCCAAAACAATTCGTAACGAATAATGTTAGATAACTATAAGTTAGATATTTAAATTTTGTAATCCTCATTAGTATTTTGGTTTGGTCTATTTTTAAGTTTCCTTCCATGTGATGTTAAGGTACTTTCTTGTTGTACAGATTCTTCACTTAATTAAAAAATTTAAAAAAAAAAAAAAAAAAAATGTTTATATTACGTATACGCATTTATTAAGTATACGCACTGGTTAGCAAGTAGATAATGGTTTAAGACCTTGGCATAAAAAGGAAATTAATTTACCAAAAAAAAACAGTGCTGCTGTTAAAACTTAATAGCTAGGTTAAACTTATTATTAAAACAAATAAAAATTGAAAACAAATTCTTCAATATTCGAAACTGCTTGCTTACACTGCTTGCATATGTTAATCAAAATTCTGTTAATAACATAACTGTTAAATGCTTGAGGCTAAGAACCGGCTAGCCGCGGCTGCAAGTTTCTTGCTTTTTAAGTTTGTTAGTTTTCAATATTTACTTTGCGCTAATTTATTTGTTCCATATGATATTTACTACGCTTGGTTTTTGGTGACTTTTGCATACGCCAGCTGTTTCCCAATGCAGAACATGTGTTCTTTCCCGGCAAAATCACTCAATGCAATTAGTTGTATTGTTTCGCTCTCCACAGCTAGCAATATTCAAAAAGAATAAAAAATGCAAAAGCGATTTCAAAGTTCAGGGCTAAGTATACAGTTCAAGTTTCTTAGAATCGTTAATTTCTACTGCCAATTTCATGCTCTTGTCTAAAACATTATAATTGAGATATTTCTGTTTACCCTTTTATATATTTTAGAAATCTAAAGTGTTATCTAAACAATTTTATTACTTTTTTTACACCCAATTATTCATTAATAGCTTTCTGGGTCGATAGGGAATTAACCAAATTCCATTTGTTTGAAAGATAACTTTTCCACATTGATAAGAAATTTTTAAAAAATATTCCACTTTCTTGTAGAGCAACCCTCTTTTTGAATTTAAAATATGAGCTAATCCTTTATAACTGAACATATTGTAGGAAAATGTGTGGAAACGTCTGGGTAATAGAGCCAAAGGCCTACAATTTCACGAATTTTCCCAGTTTTCCCAGTTGCGAGAATTGCCAGCCAGCCGACTCCAGTTGCCAGTTGGTAGTAAGTTTGTCTGTGGCAACGTGGTAATTGGACGCGGACTTACCTCCAGAACACAGTCGCCGGGTCTGAGGCCGCAGAGCGCCGCCGGGGTGCCAGCTGCCACCTCGCATACCTGTCGGTGGGGGTATATCGCTTTAGCACGAAAGAAACTGAAACAGAAACTATTGTTCTGTTTTGTTTTGTTTTTTTCTTTGTTACCCAGGGATAGGGATCCCACTTGGTGCGGGTCAGATGAAATCCGTAGTGCTCGATGCTGGGGGCGGCACGGGGAATCCTCAGCAACCGCACGGTGGAGGCAGATGAGCTGGAATCGGCACTATCATCACCTTCTTCTGCGCCATCGATGGGCGGTACTCGAAATCCGTTCATTGGTTTTCGACACGGGGCTTGCTTCATTGTGGCTGGAAAAACTCGCGTCGCAGACCTCGTTAAGAAACCCGATAACGGCCGGTGAATAAAGCGTGTATATCTTGCGGGAGACGTGTTCAACGGGCGCTCTCGCTTGGCAAACTGTTTTTCGAGTCTGAGTTTTTTTTTTAACCGAGTGAGTCCCGCATGCTCTGTCAGCTGAAAAGTTGCCGAGTGCTTTGGGCCGACGCAATCGGCTACGACAAACATTTTGGCCACAGCTTTTGGTGAGCTCACAGCATCACCTGTAGCACAATCCCCTGGCCCCCCCGTACTCTTGGGAAATACATTTGGCCATCTGCGGCGATGTTGTAAGGTAACGGCGCCAAAATGTTTCTGAGACCAGGGCCAGATTCGCCTCTGGTCCGCTGACATCAGGTTAGATGTGCGCATGGAAATGTGGCTTGAGTGCCCGCCTTTGGAGATAAGTAAATATTTGAACTTTTGGCTCGTAGCGGGGCTTGGTAATAGGTGTTTTTGGGTGCGCTACAAAAATGCAGAATGAGTCATAATTAACAGTCTAAGAAGATAAATAAATAGTCACAAAGCTTATCATTTAAATTGTTTGTATAAAGTAGAAAACACTTTTTTGATGAAGAGCATAGACCAATTATTATGTGGTTTTAAGTATAGTTTAGATACGTTATCGAATGAATAAGCCAAAATGTTCTAAACACAGTTAACACCAATAACTAAATAGTTTACAAATCTGATCAAAAACCACCATTTCCCCAAAACGTAAATGTCACTTAATAAGTTTAATTCTGTGGTGTTTTTAGTAAAAGTTTTTCGACTTTGTAATTAAGTTTGAAAATAAATAGCTTTGTTTTTCAGCCTAATTGCGTTTGGCCAGCGCCAAATGGCCGTACATTGTCACCGAATGTGGACCAGTGAACCAAAATATTATTATTCGAAATGCCGAAGAAATTAAAACAACAAACATGACAGAGTATGAAGGTGTCAGGCCGCGATAAACATACCCAATGGGGCCCTAAATAAATAACGAGCCTAAACCAGCTCGTCCATTAACCCTAACAATGATAACTGATGGAAATTGGCAGCTGACAAATGGATTTGGCATTGCTACTTGCACCAAACCGTATCGACACGGCAATCGCATTGGCCCATTTGACTTTCGCTTTTTGTTGTTTTTTTATTTTTGTTTTAGGTTTTACGTTTTTGTTTTTTGCCTTGTTTGATTGCCATTGAGGAGGTAATTTCTGTTTGGCGCTAAGCGGCCTGGGACATGAAGCATTGGCTCCGCAAATAACATTGAAATTGGTAATTTCATTTAATTTTTGCGCCCTGCCAAGTGACCCTGATGGGTATGGTTGTGTGTGATTTCGCTTCGGCTTTTCAATTGCGAGTTCAATTAGATTTTGTTGAATTTATTTGTGCAATTGGTTGTTAGTGTGGCTGGCAGCGGTTGGAATAAAGTGGCCCACAGAAGCGTTCGGCAGCCGAGAGCCGTCAGCATTGTCAAAATTAACAAATACTTACCCAGCCAATAACATTAAATTTCATGTTTCTCGAACGCCCACCCCATAATCCTCTGAACGGAGCAGAGGCAATTGACTTTTATTAATCGGCCGGCAATTAGGTCTGGCCCAAAGGCAAATGGCCAAATTCAAGTGCAGTCACGCAAGCCGTCATTGGCCATTCTTTTCGCTTAGCCTAGAAATTTTATTACATTTGTATTGTACCTTAAATATTTGATTTTTTTTTATTAAATTGTATATTAAATCTTTACAGTTCATTCAAGATTGATCAAAAGATTAAGGTACTCAGGTGTTCATAATTTTAAAACAATAATTTGTATTGGCCTTTCAAAAAACTGTTTGAAAGCTTCCCCTCTCAGACTCAAAGCTCTGTCAACAGGCGGCGCTGCTGTACGGCTCAAAGCCCGGCTTAGACCAAGTCTGGTGGTCAGCTGTGCAGAAAACGCTTGTCAGTTTCTAACCAGCTCGCAGCCAGTGCGCAAGCGCCGCAAGTTCCGCCAGCAGACGCGAAGTGCGAAGTGCCGGCGCCAAGATAAGCCATCGAAATTAAGCCATTTGGCTTGGCTAACGCGCGAAGAGCCGCCAAGCGGAGCGAAGAGTTGTGAAAATTGATTTCCCAGCGAGTCCAAAAACAAATTATATAAACAAATAAATTATTAACAAAGCGTACGAGAAACCTTGATGTAAACAATATGATTCTCTAATGGGCCATATGACCTTACGTTTACCCAAAAAACCCTGCTGGGCCTGGTCCGAGTTCAGTTTCTTAATGTTGGCTTAGGTCAAGGCAGCTACCGACTTAGATTTCCCTTTCAAAAAATAATAATAACGCGGAAGTGTAACGCACAATTATAAACGCATTTCGCATAATTAAAGCCGTAAAACATGTTTGCTTCTATTTGAGTTTTCATTTCCTATTTGCATTCAATTAGAAACGCGCCGAGATCGCATAAATCATACGCATGCGCAATACTTGCGCAAAAATTTTGTGAAATTGTGTGTGCGAAATCCAAAGTAAACGAGAGGCGAAAATCCACAAAAATTGTCTGTAACAACGACGAACGTCCAATTGGGAATTTACACGGCAACATCAGCTCCCAGGCTGCTAATTGTAGTGGCTGAAAGAGAGGGAGGCACTGTGGGGGACTGAGACAGAGATGCAGCAACGTCAATGGCGCATGCGCAACAGTTTTGCCGCTTTGGGGTTTCTGGGTCTCTGTCTCTGGGCCTGGCCTGGCCTGGCTTTGCTGTTTCGCTTGCGGTTTCTTTCGTACGATCGTGTAATTGTGACGCAATTTTCGTGCGAGTTTGTTTTAGTTTCGCTCCGCCAGCGCCAGTACACTGAAAACGAAATCGAAAGCCCCAAAACCCAGTGCAGCGAGCAATGCAATGCTAGGCAGCACTTCCAGTTAGTTGCAATTCACACGCGCCTGTGCTCAGTTCGCTTCCGATTAAAGAAAAACAGCAATATTTAAAGGAAGCTCTACGGTATTAATGTGGCAATCAATTAATCGAGTTAGGTCTGCATTGAAGCGTTAACAGAGCCTTTGTTTCGTCCAGTGCCGTGCTTCATTTACTTTGGCCCAATACAATTATAATCTTTGTGTTCTGGCCATATCGGTGGCTATGTAGGTTTATCTTCGCTCGGTTTATGTGGGCGCAGCAATATAAAAATAATTAAATCTGCCTTTTTATTGAAAAAGTAAACTGTAATGAAACAAACATAATTGAATGGTGGCCAGACGCGTATCAATCGCTTTTAATTGCTGCCGCGGCCCGAGTTCAACTTATTGTTTAATAATTTATTTACTTTTGCTGTGCCCACTTCACTTCGTCGACGTCATAGCGACTTCATGGTCAATGCCAGTAAGAAGTGTAGTGGAGTGGAGTGATCTGAACAAGTTTGCCGCACTTGTATCTGTATCTCAGTACCTGTATCCGCGTGCGTAGACAGAGGAAACGATAAATACTCAATCTGTTTGCCAAGTAGAAGTGTTGAGTCTAGGAAACATAATCAATTTCACGTTCAGAATCTTCTCAACCGACGGATTCTGACGCAATTTATTTCGACTTCGATTGGTTCTGACACTAGCAATGACTAAGCCAAAGAATTCAGTTGCTTTAACATTTGGCACTGTCTCTGGGCTACACTGTACACATTTGCCATATAGCACTCGATTCCCAACGATTGCGAGTTCCGGCTTGGGGGCTTAATTGATTTTTCGCTCGGCGTTCAAACTTTTCAAAGAAACCCTTTTGGTTTTTTTGCAAAACAAACTTTTGATTTATGTGCGCAAATTTTACGCTCGGCGAACGTGGCGTATGCGTAATTACGACCACTTGGCACAAAAGTTTCGAGGGCTCGAGCGCTTGCTAATTAATTGGGCTTCGACGCAGCTGCCGAAAGGTGAAAGAATAGCCCACAGAAAGGTGCAAATGAGTCAAGTGGCAAAATCTGAGCTGGCAACCCCACTCGCTCCCATCTACACGCATAATGTATGCGAGTGTGTGTACGTGATGGGCATGCTGAGCGAAGTCAAGAAAGGACACGCCCCTTTCGGCAAACGAAATAAAACAGTTTGGCACCATTTTTCAAAGCCAAATACACGCATGGAGCTCTCTGTGTGTGTTTTGGCCAGGTAATTAGATGTGGATGGGGGCGTCGGCCACATGGGGTGTGAGTTATCTGCCAGACGCCTTAAGTGTTGAAAATTGGCCAAATTTATGGCGGCCAGCTTGAGTGTGTGCCTTCAGTCCTGGCATAAATTCCATGAAATGCCTACAACTTGCGACCTTGAAGATGTCTGTTGGCTGGGCCAGATATAATTCTCCACAACTCAGGACAAATACTCAAATATTTTGTATTTACTTAAAGTTAATCAAGTAATTATAACTATTTTAATAGCTTTTTACTACAGTCTTCAGAAAACGTCCTTTCCTAGATTCGTTGAGGCTTTACTATGAAGGGGGGAAAATATGACGCACCGCGAAGGCTATATCTTTGCCAATAATTATCAGATTCTTGAATGGAATACCTTAAATGATTTGTGGATTGATTTTCTATCAATTTGCATCAAAATCCAGGAACAAAATATTTTTCAGATTTTTTGTCACATTTTCTGGGGGATCCCCTTCAAAATGCGGAAAAGGCGTGGGAAGGGCAATATGGGCCACCGCGATGGCTATATCTTTGCCAATAATTATCAGATTCTTAAACGGAATACCTTAAATGATTTGTGGATTGATTTTCTATCAATTTGCATCAAAATCCAGGAACAAAATATTTTTTAGATTTTTTGTCACATTTTCTGGGGGATCCCCTTCAAAATGCGGGAAATGCCTGGGAAGGGGTCTATGGTCCATAGCGAAGTCTTTATCCTGGCAAATAATTTTCCGATTATTAATCGGAATTAACGGAATACACATTATATAAATTATAAAATACATTGTATTGTTATTAATTTCTAGCTAATATGCTTCAACTTTGCACCATCTATGCCTGTGCCAACGGCACCCTTGGCTTGAACTTGAGTCGTGCCCCCTGGGACCCGTACCCGTGGGTCAGCGGGGTGCAGGAAAAGTCAAGTGCGGAACGAGGAGGTGTTCGAATGGGTGACACGCTCCTGGAGCTGAATGGAGCCGATGTTCTAGGCCTGAGGATCAGCGAGCTGGCCAGCCGGCTGCAGGAGCACTGGCAGAGCGGGGCGGAGCACGTGACGATGACAATGTGGCGACAACAGGCGACCAATTCCCTAAACGAGGATTCAGCGGAGGCAGCACATGCTGTGGTAAGTACCCGTACTTCATGTATTGGTTGCTCTGGGGACGGTGAATAATTGACGGTTTGCTCAGAGTACTTGCCACTGATTTGGTGGCGGTTAAATGGGGCATTGTCATACACAAGAGCATGCAAGAGCAGTTGTGGCTGCTCGTGATGCCGTTGTTCATGTGCCACTGAGCGTTACATAATGCTGATTGGCTTAATGACTGCCGATGTGGCCCAGTAATTAGACGCTGCAGCTTGGTCCACTTGCTTTGTGGGCTTACAGCCGGCCATTGCAGTTTCTTAGTCACTACCAAGGTTGATGGTCATACACAAAAAATGAAAGCCCTGCCAATTACGTTTTTGCATCATGCTTAATCATTAGCCGGCTATAAAATCATATATGTCGATTCTAAATGATTGTTTAGTAAATTGATAATTCGTTAAATTATACTTTGCAGCTTATCATAAGCTTGTCGTTTAAGTAATTCAAGAACCTTTGGTAGTAGGTATTAAAATCACATTTATTCGATCTTTGAGAAACTAATTACATTAACAATCTGGTAAAATACCTTCAAAAGCAAGGTGTTGTCCATGTATAGCATTTCACCTTAACACAGTCAGTTGTTTATATAGCGACCGAGAAGCTGTTTATTTTATTACATAAAATTGAATTGAAATAAGGTAATTTTATCGCTGACACTTTGCGTTTACTTTATTGCAATTAAATTGACGCAAAAGTCCTCAAAGAGGACTGACGAAATATTGGCCAATGACAGAAACTCAGTCGAACACCTGGCTTGCAGGAACTGTCCATTTCAATTAATGCTGAAGGAAATGCATCAACACCAGAATAAACATCGGCAGGATCGAAATGTTTGTTTGGTAGTGCATCTGCACCTGTATCTTCCTTTGAATCTGTATCTGAATCTGTAAGTTTGACCCGTTAAACAGATTAAATTTACCGCCCAAATCGGTCATAATGCGTCTTCCGAATGCAGGCGCCCTTCGAACGGAAGCCCGAACACGTTATTGCTCGTTTTGATAATCGAATGCAAATTGAATGAAAATCGGCTTAAATAGGGAGCTTTTCACATGAACTATTGCGTGAATTATTTACATTCAATCAGACCTGTTCCCCCGAATGTTTGTCACGCAAAAATTTAAATATGATTAAGTGCTGGTGTCAGATGCAATGATTTAATTTTGTGCTTCGAGTTTTGTGCTTAAAAGTGTGCTTCGTGTAACCTTCAAGGGAAAATTCAAAGCTTAAATTAACCAATATTTTTCATTCGTTTCCTCTTTGTATTTGCAGCAGCATGGAATTAATCAACAATCGCTGCAAAAGTTTGCAACATGCCTGCAACATATTTCCCAATTACTGGAGTGTCCTGTGTGCCTTGAGGTAAGTTGGTCGCTGCGGGAGGGTGGATACAGTGGAGTGGTTGAGTGGGGATGCTGGGCCTTAAGGGAAACCTACAGCCAGCCGCCTGCATGTGCATTGAATATCGATGAGCCTGGCTGGGGATGGCTTTAGTTTTAGTTCGTCATTATCTAACTCAGCTGGGCTCGAACTCGCCAGAAACTTGACTCACCAGTTGCCGCTTGTTTGCCCTTGTGAGCGGCAGTTGGCTGTTTTGTTTCAACACGGCTAAAACCGTTAAAAAAGCTAAAAAATCAAATTTAAAATTAAGATAATTATTACATCATTTTATAGTTATAGTTTAAAGTTTGAACTCAACAGTCAATATTATTTATGACCAATATCTTTATATATTATTTTTAAAATTGTATTCCAAAGCTTCTGCAGTTTCAGTGGAAATTCTAGTCGCAGTGCCATTCTCTTATTCCGGGTCTGCGTTGATTTTGCAGCGCAAGTTTGTTGCTAATCACTTGACTGAATATAAAGTTTGCAACGTCGGGCTGCCAGTGATTGCGTGCCCCTTGCCCCATCTGCCCTACTATCCGGCTGCCCTCGATTTTTATTTCCTCCCAGGTATGGCAGGCTTGTTGACTCAATTACTCAAACGACGCACATGGCCCAATCTGCCTCTCGGACCCATGTTGCCGGTTAATAGCCGTCGGTTATGTTGCTGGGCCAAGTTTTCAGTTTTTTTTTAGCCTCGATGGTTGCTGACTTTATTTTGTCCTATATTCGATGGCAGGGTTTTTGATAAATGTTTGCCCTGGCATGTGATTTGATTAGTTTTGTAAAATATATACGTGCATATATGTATAACGGGCAATGTGATTGATTATGTCGTTTAAAAATCAAATATTGACGATTAGTGTGTGCCAGTGTCGCTGCTTCAGCGGCGGAAGTCAGGCTGAATAATCGTGTCAATCGCCTGCGGGCCCGGCTTCTGTTTTTCTACATATTTGTTCGTGTGTCTGGCGTTGTCAAGCTCATCGGCCATTTAAATTAAAGCTGGTGGCGAGGGCCGGTCTTTAATTTTATTTATGCCCTGCTTGTCAGCAAAAACATAAATTTAATTAATTAGACAAGATAAACAGTGAGTTGACGCTGGACGGTGAGCTAGCCGGTCGGTCACTCGGTCACCCACTCTGGCCATTTAAAATGTAAAGTTATTTTCAAATGAAATTCTCGCCTGCAGTGCTGGAGTGTCAGTGTGTAACCATAAATTAAGCATGTGCAGGCCACCCGGAGAAGCAGTAAAAGCAAAAGCTCTAGGACCAGCACCAGCAAGGACATTGCTGGTAGATAGTCTGGTGGTAGTCATGCTGCAACGCCTTCCACAGAGTAGCTTGAACCTCACTTGCAGCTGCACTGAATAATTTGTTTATTAACCCAAAATCAGTTTATGCCGGATACTCTCGCTCACGCCCGGTCCGGGTGCCCCGTCTCTCTCTGCCCTGCGGCTTTGTTGCTGGAGAGTCCTTCAGATTTGGGCATTATTACTGAGGCACGAAGCTGGCATTATATTGTATTATGAGCATATCCCGAATGCTTTTCCATCTCTTTCGTTATGCATGCAAGGATGCATGTGTGTTTGAGTGTGTATGGGTATTTGCGGGTATTTATGTATGCAAACACGAACACAAGTCCATTAAGTTATTAAGGGATTTTGTTTTGCTAGATTTCCAATAGATGTGCATTCTCGATTCCCTTCAATGCTAATCGCCTGCATAAGTAACCGGCTCTCCGCTCGCCTGGATGAGGATTTGCCACAGCCTGGGCTTGATTTGCATTAAATCGGGCATGAAATAATTTTTGTTTCATTTAAATATGAATAAATTTACGGGCCATTTAATTTTCATAAATCAGACAAACAAACAATGACGAGGGCGTGTCGCCTAATCTTTGGTTTGATCTTTGATGGAAATATTATTAATGTATTTTGGAAGATTACTATCGGCCACTGTGGTCTCTGTATTAATCCAAACAATTTCTTTAATTCTAATCGAAGACACATTTTCCAATATGCCTAAAAGCATGCAACCCCAATTTATCGACTGTCGTGCGATAGTTGCAGCCAGAGAGCTTGGGAAAATGGCGTGGGACGGTTAGGTTCGGTCATTTCCGTTTCCACTTCGACCATTTTGCTTTCGCTCAGCTGCATTTAATTGATTTCAATCACTAATTGGAGTCTTTGTTTATGCATGCAAGGGTATTAAAATTAAAAGCATTTGCTCGTGCCATCTAAGCCAATTAGAAACAATAAAAGACGGATAGTATTTGCAGCATGTGTACATATCATAAATATCTTATGTTTTTTTTTATACATCATGGATGTATGTATGTATGTGTTCATATGCATAAAGGTACATTCCCAATCCTGCCCCATATCTCCCATTTTAAAAGATGTTGTAGCTCAAGCACGAGTTTGAGCTTTTTTACTCGCTCAGATTGCAATCAAATTGCATTACATTTGTAATACTTCAATTGCATTTTTACAAAATCATTGCATAAAAAGTTCGGGAGCTGAACGCCAGAAATTGTTTCTTTATTTTGGTCGTAGAAAATTTATGTTTGTCTGCATATTTACAACAGTTTTTGCCCATTGAGAGTGGAGGTAGAAAAAGCATCATCCCAATTTCGATACATATTCCTCAGTCTGTTCCGTCAGTCCGATTGCCAGTATTATTCGTGTTCACATTTTGTATTTTACATACACTTTGTATTTTATTTTTGTGTTTTATTTCGTTTCTCTGCTGTTTTTGGGTTTTTGTGAACGGGCAGTCAGCTTCAAATGCGCAAAAGTATTTTGCTGCGCATCAAATACAGTTGTATTATTTTAAATCCGCTTGCAATATTTTCAATTTGATTTTCAATATAAATGGAAAGCTTCCTGTGCTCCCAATATAAGACATTTTTCATGTAAATGCTATAGCAGACAAGGGCAGCGACGGAAAGAAAAGATGTTGTTTGGCTCCAGGTTCGGGGATAGCCACTGAATTTTTGGGAAAAACAAAGGCAAAGCAAATGGAAGACATAATCAAATTTATTTGATGTTTGAGAATTACCTATCTGCATCATAAAGACCGAAAATGATTTTTGTTTAAATCCAATTTCAAAAAAATGAATCAGATCTTGTTTACCATATCTTTTTGATGCCATTATTTATTGTAATCTTACTCCCACTGAATAATTACATATTTTAATCGTTATTTTCTTGCAATTCTCGGTGTTCCTTTCACTTTTTGTTGTGCCCCATGGAAATCAGGTCATCAAACCACCTGGCTGGCAGTGCTGCAACGGACACGTACTCTGCAATAATTGTCGCAGTCGTTCAGTAAAGTGCCCGGTTTGCCGGGTTCCTTTGGGACCGCGAGGTCGCTGTCTACTCTCCGATAAATTATTCACCTTGCTGGCCGAGAGCTTTCCCTGCGATGGCGGTAAGTGTAGCTCTTAAATAAATTTCTATAAATATTTTTATTTATCTTTAAGCATAGAATGATACTTATACATTGGAAGTAGATTGAAACGCAATACTTTACTTTGTCAACTGAACAGCTTTCGCCCAACAATATACTCGTTTTTCTTGGCATTATTAAAGCAGGTTAAAAGTAAGTAATACCTACGCCCTGCTGAAATGTATCTCCTGCTCCTGGCAACATCCTGGGCTTAGGCGTCATTTACTTTGGCAAAAATGTTTCCAGCTACAGCGGCAAGTGTCAATGTTTCACTTAAATCTCAACCAAAAGTCGGCGCAAATGAAAGAAAAATGCTTCAAGACGCTGAGAAGGAAAACGAAGCCGGGTCAAGAGTGCTTGAAATTGAGCGCAATGGCTCATCTTCTCCTGTTGTTCTTTTTATGGCATAATTATGTAACATAAATTGCTAAAGTTTTTCGCGCTCTATGCTGTTGCCATCTTGCTGGCATTGCGTTACATATTGTTGTAGCTGGTGCTGCCAGTGTTGCTTTTGCTTTTCTTAGCTGCTTTCGTTTAAAGTTTAGCCGCCCTTGTTGTCATTTTCAATCTGTGTCCGCCAACTTAACTTCGAGTGAAGTTTACAGCGTAGGTAACAAGCAGCAACAGAATGTTCCGCCGTTGTCTGCATTTTCTTTTACTTGGTCTCGATTTTCATTTTTTTTATATTATTTTCTGCCTTTCTTTTTGAGATTTTTCTTGGCCACGTTTGCTTTTGTTTTTCTTAGCTTATTCTGTGCTTAGTACATTTTTATTGCTTCTACATTAAGTGTGCATTCTTTATGTTTCGCCAAGATTTTTCTAGCTGGCTCTCATATTTATATGTACAGAGTATATGTATCCGGAAGGTACGGGGAAATTTATTTACTTTTTTCTATTTTCATTTGCTACTTAAACTTCTTGCTAGTTTCTTTTCAAGAGGTTCGAGGGGGGGGACTTTTGAGGAAACCCTAACGAGCTCAAATGGACAATTCCAACTCGAGGAAAACTTGTGGAATTCTAGCCATCCATAGCCAGCCATTTATGTGTTACAATAAACAGTGACGGGAAGTAGTTGGTAGTATTGAAACATTTTAAATTGCTTTACAGATAATTAGTTACAATATATATTAATAACTCTAGTGAGAATTTTTCAAGTAAATTACAAAATAATATTAGAACTTTCTTCATCTCATAAACCTTAAGGACTAAAGACATCTTCACAGAATTTTATAAATTTAAATTTTTGTATTTATCCTGTGCTTTGGGATTCTTATCATTGATGATGTTTTCTTCACTTTTCTCAGGGAAAACCAACAAGGTGACCACAGCCCAGGGCCATGCTAAGCTGAGCAGCGTCAACAAGTGCACAAATGAATATCATAATCAACCAAAAATGGCGCTGGCCAAGTCAAATTCCGGCCAAAAGAAATGCGGCAAGCAAATCTCCAGGCAGCAGCAATTGCAATTGCAGGGAAATGGCCAAACCGCTCGAATTCCAGGTACTGTCACCGAAAATGGCAACATCCAGAGCGAAACCTCCGTGGAGAGGAAAGGTCAGGAGGCGGCACTGTTGATAAAAGTGCAACACCAGTACCAGGAGACCTCACCGGAGGAGCTTGTGACGGAGGAAGAGAAGTCGCTGGAGGAGAGCAACAATATGCTCGTTAAACCAAAGCTAAAGTTGAGCAAGAAAAGTTGGCGGATTACAGGGCAAGATCAAGACGGATTGCGCTGCAATGAAGTTGCCACCATAAATAATGGACACCAGACGACGACGGCGATGTCTGTGGGTGAGCAGGTGAACCAAAACCAGTACCAGTACCAGGAGCAGCGCGACTTCGGGTCTCAAAATTATCATTGCCCTACTGGGAAATCATGCAGCTACCAGCAGAAACTGGCCAACAAATTGTCAACAGTCGGGCAGAAGGCCACCACCGCAGAAGCAGCAGCAGAAGCTCGGGGTGCCAAAAGTGCAGATGGCGCCTTATCAGCGGGGAGCCATAAACAGGCGCCGGCATCCGGCGTAAATCAGGATGCAGCGGATACTGCAGATGGTGTGGATGCTGCGGATGCCGCGGGGTCGGGCGTATCATCAATAAACTGGCAGCGCAGGGAGTGGCAGCTACTGAGCCATCTCAGTGCCGAGCACCGCCTGGCGGTGGTCCACTTCTATGGCACGTTCGGTCAGCGGCTGAACGTGCAACCTCAACAAATGGGCGTGGCCTGCCTCCGGCTGAGCGAGGAGCCACTTTCCAAGGACCTCGTGGAAGTGCACACATTTTTCTTGGCTGTCATAGAGATCGGCGGTGATGAGGCGGCGCTCTTCCTGTGGCACCTGGACAGGCCAGGTCAGAACCAGAAGCCACTTTTCGAGACTGTCATAGAGACAGAATGCGGAGGCGTCAAGTGGCTCGGACCCGTACAGTCGCTCCGGCGCAGTTGGCCGGAAATAATGGAATCTGGCGAGTTTCTCCGCTGGCGAAATGTGGGTCTAAGCCTTAGCACTGCGCTGAATGTGACAGTGAAGAGTAGATTGCCACTTTCTTAATTATAACAAATTGTTTTTTATTAAAAGTAACGCAACTAAATAACTGTGAATATTATCAAATCCCTTGGGAAAATTGGCAAGAAAATGATTTTAATCATTTGGAACTGATTTTGTTAATTCTTGTTTTTTTCACCCTCGCCTAAAGACTGGCTCCAAAGTATTGTACTAATTAATTTCTAGCTAGTAGTTAGTCCTATAGATTCATGTTCATTTTAAATTTAAGTGATTGCCAGGATCTGCGAATCCTGCTAAACAGAGCAAACCAAGAGTGTGTTAAAAACCAGTTCAATAAAAACTTGTTAATAAAAAGTGAAATTGGAATCATCTGATGGTAGCGGCATGATTTGTAAATTATTTTTCTATTTTTTATGCCTGACCAATGTTTCAGCGGATATTTGTTCGACAAAAGCAAAACACAATTTGGAAATGTGTTTAATTTGCAATATTTTTAATTAATAAAAACATTTAGAAAAGTGCTGTTCTGGCAGCTTGAAAGTCGCGCCGCCAGAACACCAACAGTTTTAACATCCGGATATTATGCCGCCGTAATACCCTTGAATTGAAATAGCCCGACCGTTGGTGGCAATTTCCATTGTTCCGGGTCATGCGTTCTGTTGGAGGAGTATCTCCCAGTTTCAAGGATCAAAAGGTGATATGCTGTGGAGTTGAAAAATAATTTTATTATTTGCGCGGCCTCCGCATCAACATGACCATGCATCGCGGGTAACTAGTGCTTGTCTGTTAACTGCCTCCTGATAATTGACTTGCATGCAAATTAATGTTTTTTACCTCTCGGCCTGCGTGGGGGCGTAAATTGCTGGCTTGTCGGGCAAACAGCAAACATGGCCGGTGCTGGAGTTCGTCATTTTCATCAACGCCCTGCCATGCATAAATCTCGCCGCCATCGATGTTTACTATATTTAAGAAAAAAAATTCCAATTTGATGAAACAAAAATCACTGCACTGTAACAACAAATGAATGCACGAGTGTGTGTTATAGTGAAATAAATAAAGCAACATTTATGTCAGCTTTTTTATCACGCTTTTTCCTCCATCTTTTTTGGTTTTGTGCCATTTTGCAGTTGTAGTCTTTCCACACTGTCGCCTGTTTGTTTTTGATGAGCCCCATTGCCATTGCCATCGCCATCTTATGTCCTCGATACAATAGAAAAAGTGTTCATAAAATAATTTAAGCATTTCCAACGCCATTTTTTTTTGGTCAACCCAGGGTGGCGACACGTAATGTCCGCTGGTGACTTTGTTGATAATGGGGCGGGGTGATGATCTGGCTGCGACTGCAATATTAATAAAAGGAAGGGATGGAGGCCATAGGTGTCCATCAGGTAAATTAAAAAGGATCCCGCAGAGGAAAAATTTAATTACAGCCATGGTAGATGCAAAAACAAACTCCATATAATGTGACACTCAAAATGCAAATTACCAGGCAGAAGTGCAGGATTTTCTTAAAAGGAAATGAATGCCCATATTACCTGTCTTGACTTCACACTTATTTTATCACTCCACAAAAAATCGATTCTTAATCAAAAGTTAAAGAGTGCCTATTTCGGCAGCATGAAGAAGATAGAAAATATAATTCTTATCTTTTTATTAAGCCAGTGGGCTAGGTCAGTCACAGAACTCTCTCCATTAAATTTCTCCTCTTACCACGAAAGACAAACAACTCGGTGATTAGATAGCTAGTTATAGACATGCCACTTCCTTGTTTATCAATATAAGATATATTATGATTGTATTTGATTTATCAGCTAATTGGCTTACCTTAGAAAACCAAGAAAAAATAAACGATATGGGTCCCACGTGTCGCCCCATCTCTGTTTAGCCCAAGAGCTCCAAGCGAGCTTCCCTCTCTTTCGCCGCACTTAATAGCATTCTGCTCATTTTTTCCCGAAGCCAAGAGGGAACCACATTGGGTTTGCTTTTGCAACGCTTATTTGTTTGCCAATTAGTTTTATTCGCAGAGCGCTGGCTGGCGGCGCTTCCCGATTCTCTGATTCTCTGCTCGCCAATCGCTGGTTTAAATTGCTTTTCTAATTAATGCGTTGCGCAAATATTTGCCAGTGCATGTTTTGTAATAAAAAGAAGCTCGAAGTACTCGCTGCGGGCCGGGCAGTTCGGGTACTTTGATTCCGTCTTTCCGACGCGCGTGTTCTATTCTATTGTATATATATATTCCGCCGATTCTCTTTGTCGTTCGAGTAAAGTGCTTTTCGATTTTGTAGACATTCGTCTCCCGCAGTTTTTCTCTTTGGCTGTCAATTTGTGTCAAGAACTGGAATACGTTATCGTTGGTCTACGTCAGTTCTGTGCTCTTTATTTTTGGTAGTGGAATTTTCTACGGTTTGCTCTCTTAGCTGTTTTATTTTGGCGCCGACATGAGCCATGAATTGGGTGAGTTCGAACTAAGCACGTTTTCGATTTTGCCATTTGCTGCCAATTTACGAGTTTATGGTTAATCAATTAATTTATACCTATTGCTGACGTGTCAATAAATAAATTTGTGATTTGTTAATTTGCAACCACTGACAGTTTTATTCAAAAATATCGTTCAAAACTGAGTCAATCTTTGGCAGAAGTGCGCAATGAGGTGGCCGGCAACGAGGATCCTCCCCTGCAGGCGTTCCGCAGCAGCAACCCATTTGATGAAGGTTACCAGGCACCGGCGTTGGCACCCCGGGAGTCTGATGCCAACCATGTTCCTTTGCAGTTGCTGCGTCGAGCCAGTGAGACGGTGACCGCCAGCATCCTGGCTGACCTGGAGCCAGAAAAGGAGCACTTACTAGGAGAGCGCCCGCTACCACCACCCCGTGTTCACGGCGCCCCATACCAAGGACTATCAGAAGGTGGGTGATACCTTTTAAATTCATGGGTGCGGTATTATAATTCTTTTTTTTTTCCTGAAATATGTATTATTTTCAAAAGCAGTTATATGCAAAGATTTTTATTCAAATATTTGGCAGATGGCCGCTGTTTGTTTAACATCGGAATATTATAATAATCATTAAAAGTCTATCAGAATTCGCTGCACTATTTTCGCAACTGTTTCAAAGTGGAATTTCGCATGGTCTTTTGCTCACCGAGCTGCAGAATTTCGCTGCAGGACCTGGCCAATGCCAGGTTGGGAATTTGGGCGGGAATAATGAGCTGTTTTAGTTGCGCCCAAATGCCCACAATCAAACAACATACACGAATGCCAAATGCCAGGGGGCTTTCGCCAAGCATTTTTCCATGAATATGCATAAGCCGGGGCTCATTTCCTGGGCATTCATTTCGCATTCGTATTTGAGTTCTGCCTTGGCCCTGCAGCCTGCAGCACTAACTCTGGCCACTCTGGCTGTGATTTGGAAGCAGATCCACAATCTGCTTCTGATTTGGATTCAGAAAGTTGTTTTTAAATGGGGTTCGCCACTGCAGGCTGTGCTCGCATATGCTGGCTCGTTTATATTAAATAAATTCCATTTAAATGCAGCGTCTCATGGCAATTTCTCAAGCTCAACCTTGAATGGGTGTTCACCTGTTCGGCGTCACTCAGTCTCCCCCCTCCCATGCTCATGTGCTCAAGTGTCGCTTTTCTTCATGAGGGAAATGCGACATTTCTGTTAACTAAAGCCAACATGATATACGCTGGGCACACAAACATTCGCGACTATTGATAAATGCAGGGCATGTGTGCTTGTGCGAGAGAATTGTGCATCCGCACTGTGGGCCCGGCAAACTGAGTTCATTACGTATACGCAGTGTGTGTGACATTTGTAAATGCCAGTAGATGCGGCGCGTCTCTGTGACTCGGCATAATGACTGCCAAATGAATGGGAAAATTTTAACTTGAACGTGCTTCAAACCATTTCGACTCTGATGTGTTTTGCCCACCAGCGCTGCAACGGATGGCCCACTTGAGAGGTCCTTTTGACAGCTTCTGAAGGATGTCGCACTCGGCATCACACCGGCTCTGCCACTGGCCGTCGCACTCGCACTTGCACTTGCACCTTTGCACCTGCTCCCGGCTAATTACTAAACTGCGCTTAATCGGTACTTTCTGCGAGTCGCCTTTGACTGTCTGTCAGTCAAAACTGACGTTGGCAGATTTGTTTATCTTGCTCAGAATTCGCTTTGGCGTTTTCCATTTGTAGTTTTATTTGCCGAGTGTTGAAAGACGGCTTATGACCTGGTTTTTTTTTATCATTTCTTATATTTGCTCGGAGCCCGTAGCCAAGAAAGTGCTAGTTTATACTGATTTGCTGCGGAGAATGTGTTCTAAATTAGATGGGAATCGGTGGGGCGTGAGCCCGACTCCGGGTAGAAGATGCGTGACAACGGAATGCAATCTTTCCTCTTCTGTGGAAAGAAATTATTCCCTGAACGCAATGCCATGCACTGGTTAACAGGCAAGGGGAAAATTGCAACAGGACTCACATCCAGGACGCGAGAAGGATACCGGCTGCTTGCACGGCTGGCATAGTTAAAAGGTGGCACGCTTAAGTAAACATAAATAAAATAAATGTATACTGGATGAAGGATACAGGATGCAGGATGCAGGAAGAGTGAATTGATATGTTGCCAGGGAAGTGCAGACAGAGACTCAGATGAGCAGGGAACTTGAAACTCTTTGGCAAATAAATGCATAAAATGTGTAAAGGGGAAAAAAATGATTGAGACTACGGCTGGGGTAATAGCTGGAGCAGAAGTCATCAGAAAACTCATCTCAGTGCGCAATTTAGCGTTTAAACATATTGAAAAAGCAACTGACGTTTGCACGTAAATAATGAATAGTTGAATAACAGATATAAATCATTGAAAATAAACATTTCGGGGAGTTGCTGAATGCTGTTCTTTCCTGAAACCAATTTATGGCACTTTTTGCAGCAGCTCCACGAAACTGTAATAACAATCTAAATGGCAAGTGACAAGGAAAAAAGTTTTAAAACTTTTGAAAAGTACAATAAATTTTCCATTAAACCTTAAAGTAGAGCTTCTCGAACTTGTTTAGTTTTTGCTAAGATTTCATCTCAAAAACTACTCGGCTCGACTCCAATTAACACCTCTCGGATTCCAATTCTCGGTCGCACGCAACTCATTGTCCCCTCGGGACGGACTTCGCATATATGACAAGAACTTTGGCCGCTTCGGATCCATATTACTGGATCCTTTTTTCCCATCATCACATCTTTGGAAGTTGAGCTTTCGGACCAGGGCTCGGTGCAATAATTTGTGTGAAAAGTTCTGCAGCAATTGAAAAGCGAAGACTTTCTGGGCATCCAGAACGAACTGGCTTAAAAAAAACTTTTGCATTATTTTCATGCGCCTGGTCACTTGAAAGTTGCAGAAAATATGACAAGATAAAATGCCAAAAACTGCTAGCGGGCAGTAGCAGTGGGCAGTGGGCGTGGTCGAGAAGCGATAGCCCACCAAATGGACGTAGTGGGGAACGGTAGAGGGGCATCTGGCAGCGGGAAAAAGTAATAATCAATGGGGCGAAGGCAAAGAAAGCCTTAATGACCTGGCCAACTTGCAGTTCAAGTTGTGTGGCTCAACATTCTCTTTTTGCCAGTTCCCTGCCGCTGAGTGCAGCGCATGAATATGAAATATGAAATATCACAGCAAAGGAGCAGCTTGGAGTGGCAAGGAGTGGGAGTGGAGTGGCGTGAAGTCCTGCGAAAGTGCTGTCTTACAATACCTGAGCGCCACTCGCTATCTTTGCTGACACCTTTGCACAATTTATGCACAATTTTTTCATTGCACCGCCAGAAACGCTGACAAAAAATAAAAGTAAGTGCTGCAAAAACTTTTAAATGAGGCACATAATTCAAAAATGTGCCGGAGACCAGCAGAGAAAATCTCACTATTCGACTATCATTGCCATTCGTTCACCATCTCGCCCCGAGCATTTGCCAGCCTCGCCGCCCCAAGACAGTTTGTTATGGCGCAGATATTTTAAATTAATTAGCAAAACTTAAATATTTGCCATAGTTCAAACGCGAACTTCGCATTCAACATGTAAATATTCAATGAGCCAGGAGCCGTAGGAAGCCCATCTCAACTGAACCGCACCGAGCTCAACGTTCAACGCATTTAACCCCCTGAGTTGGCAAATATTTGCGGGCGTACATAAGTTTCTTGTTGGTCATGGCTAATTAATTGATAAGCAAATGCTCATCATAATTGCGCCAGAGGTCAAACAAGTGTTTGTATTGAAAGGCGCTGAAGGGCCTGAGCTCCTACTTCCCAAACTAATACACGCGAAGTGGGGTTCTTTCCGTTTAGTTAACTAATTTTTCGATTACTTTGTCATTAACATCTTGATCTTGATCGGTCTCCAGTATCTCTTTGGATTAGCACTTCTAATAAAGTGTCAATTCTTTGAAATTTACACAATTAATTCCCCCTTTTTATAAAATATTTCAAAACTGAAATGCGACTAGACGACTAGAAGCTTTAAAACATTAGAGATGTATATTCAATAGAAGCCTTTCCTATACTTTTTTTTTTAATATGTGTATTTATTTTTATTTTTTTTACTCATAAATTTGATTAAATTATTTTTCCCTTTAAAGAATATTCACTGTAATACAATATTTTCCCATCGTCACACATTAGCGTAGTTCTCAGCTCTCGCGATCTGCTTAAGTTATTAAACAAATATTTTGTGCTTTTTACTCGCGTGTCCACGAGAGTTCTCCGCTTGGCTGGGAGTATGCTTTTTATTAGCATAAGATAAAAAATATATATCGGATCAGAGTGTTGGGGGGGTTTGCAGCAGCTTTCCAGGGAAAGTGTTCGAGATGCTCGGGCTCAGTAGTCCGCCGCCATCGACTGCGATTAGTTGGCGTTTGGAATTTAATTCGTGCGGTTCGGTTCGCTGAAAATCTATTCTATTCAACGAAAATATTTCCATAGAATAGAATATGTAATATTAATTTTAAGAGTGCTGTGGTTTAACAAAAACTTATTTATTTACCCCCTGCCGAAGTAAGTGCCCACAATATTATTCGGAAACTAAAGTTTTAAAGTATGTAGATGTTATCATGCCCTTTTCTCATTAGTCTCTTGGTAATTAAAATAATATTACATTTCTAAAACGTGGCTTTATTCATTTGTAACTTTACGATTAAATATTTGATGTTTGTTAAAACAAAATTATTATTAAAATTCTCTGTAACAGAACAAAGAGAACCCGAACTGTTGTTTGGATTGTTGATGTTTTTGAAATAATTTAATCTCTTTTTCTGTAGCAGTGTCTCTTTGATAGAGATACTTTATTTTGCTAAACTTATCAGCTGTTGCATATTTTTCTTTATTTGCTATGTCTGGTTAAGTGTTTACATTGATTTTAGGTTAAATGTTAATTCAATTCTTTTAATGAAACTACATATATTTTGATGGAAATGGTTTTGTAATAGATTTTCTATTTAAAAGTATATTTTTTCTTTCTCTAAGAAGTCATGCTGATTAAGTTTGGAATTCCAAATAATATTGTTAGGACTCCCATCCGGTATTTCTGATTTCATCAAAGATATGTGTGTCCTTCGAAAGAGTCGTATGATACACTGAATCACAATCGACACGTGATCGATAGATTGATACATTTACGCAAATATTGGAGCTGTCACACCGACAAACTAGAGTTCGAGCCGGCGAGAATTGGCGCTAAATATTTGCGCACAATTAACACGTAGTCATCAGAGTGGCGACAAATGACAAGCAGATTGTCTTTGCAAATCAAATACAGCTCCATCGGAGGCTGTGAAAAAAAAAAACAATATGGTTCAGAATCTGAATCAAATCAAGTGTTGATTGCACAGCCTAACATTCGAGTCGGCAAACAGAGATACGACTTCGCATAATAATTGTGAGAACGGGGCTATTGTAAATTTTCGTTATTAGAACATCGCTTCATATGCAAATAAGAGTCTCCAGTCCAATTAACCTGGAAGCGGGAGCCTGGAGATGTCAATTGGCTGGAATGTTTCTACCGGTTGGGCGAACCGACATTAAGTGCGCTAATTATAAATGGAAATATTTATGTATTTCCGAGCACCTTATACACCTTTTCCGTTCCGCCTAACCGTCGGCAAAAGTGTGAAGTTGTCGCGGCAACAATAAAGCCAATTATGGAGGCTGGAGACTGCCGGAGCACCTGACGGTTGTCGTCTGGCAGCCGTGTCCTGGCCCAGGTGAAAACAGCATCCTGTCGTCCTCGCCGGCAGCGTGTCTTTGTAGCTTTCAGTGAGCTGCGGCGCAATCAGCGGTTGTCAATCTTTGTTGCAATCTTCATTTTGCCATCGTCGACAGCGCCTTGACTTGAGTGGAAAGGGCTTTCAGGACCTTCGGTATAAATCGGTGTATATCGTCGAATGAATGTGTGTGTTTGTGAGGGTGCATTTGCACTTTGCAATTTAAAAGCGTCGACTTCTGCTGGTTGGCTCTTAGTTATGCATGAGCAGAAGAATTGAATGCGAAATGATTTAAATGCAGCCCTATAAGCTTTTCCATACTCTTCCTTCTGTTTCTCGACTCTTTCTGTTTGGGTTTTATTTTTAGTTAATAATAAATAAATAGTTAATAAAGGCTTAGGTGTCACTAAGACAATATTAAAGAAAAGCCAATCAAATAAAATATGAATAAACTAGTTATATGCATAGTGAGTGTTTCAAAGTCCTTAGACTTCCGAAAAGCTTTCGTCTCCTGACATTGACATATCTATTTAAAGTTGCACTTCTTTTTGCCTCCTACAGGTAAGCGGAAACAGCAGCAGATCCAGAGGCAACTGCAACAGCAGCCCAGCAACAAAGCACTGGCATTGGCGCCAGGTGACAACATGACACAAGGAGCTGGCAGAGGCAGTTACCCTGCGCCGCAGGCTGGATCTCAGGGCGGCATCCCGACACCCACCCTCCATGCTACCCCCAACCAGGACCCTGCGCCGCCGTTGCATACAAAATTAGACATACAGAAAGTCCCGGAGGGCGCGGACGCTGCCGCACAAAACGCTGCAACAATAATTTTAACGCCGACATCATTAAATTTAACAAACACAACACAAAATGTTGCCGACAACAATGGGGGCTCCGGGAGTGGAAATGGAGCCGCAGCCGGAGTTCATGGCGACGAGTACAGAGGGCCCAAGTGGTAAGTGACAAGCTCATATGACCACCAATGGGATTAGAGGGAGAGTGTAGGGCATCGTCGCCATTCCATTGTGCGGATTTGTGCTTAACCCTTTGAATGCACTTCCGGCGGGACAGCAGCGCCGCCGCCATTCACACTTTTTCCCTGTACGCGTTTTTCGCATATCCGCTCCTTGCATTTCGTTTTGTATTTCTATATTTCTTTTGTGCGCCAACAATGTCCTCGTGGATGTTGCCGCTGCACTAGGCAGCGGCGCGTGCTTCCGGTCTTGTCGGGTTTTGGAGCTTCTATTCCTGGCCGAGGTCCCTGGTCCCACAACCCACGTCCCAAAGTGCAGAGCCCATGTCCCCGACGTCTAGTCGCAGTCGAGCCTTTTATTTTTTATTTTTTTTGGCTATGACACTTACTTTAATAGCTGGCGAAATGCCTTGTTGGCTGCCGGCGTTTATTTCAGCTTGTACAGGCATACGAACAACAATGTGGCGTATGAGTTACAGCAGTGATGGCTTGCAGTGTTACGTATCCGACCCGTGGGATGTTCCATTGTGCCGGAATCCGTGTTTATGTCTCACTTCACTTGGAGACCTTCAGGAGCAGGGCGAAGAAGCTATAAGCATTGTTGATGGTCTGCCAAAGAAAAAGGTTTTCGTTAAAATGGCTAGAACTGTTTTAGGGTGGAGAGACTTTACTTTCACAAATATTGGCAGACCTATTTCAAAGAAAACTCCTGCTCGCACTTTCACGGGTTTTTTCAAAAACTCCATATAACAGTTGAGTAGCTTTCGAGTGCCCACCGAATACTCCAGCCAATTGGTGCCAAAAACGCTGTTGGTCAGAGCATTGGCGTGGATAGTTACTTCATTGCCATAATAGCAGGGCAGGTAGATTTGGACAATCATCACAGCCACAAACTGCACAGTTGTGACGAAGAGTCCAGGCCGCTGACTAAAGCCCATATGCACCAGTCGATAGGCACTGAAGCAAATTATAAAGGCGCTGAAAACCACCTGGGAGAGGACATAAGGTGATACGAGCAACTCGCATTCCCTGGTCAATATCCGGACCTTTGCGTGAAGCTGGAAAAGTCTTCGTAACTCCGGTTTGGCCTTGTCTTCAGGCACATCTTTCAGAGATTGAAGTCGCAGGCTCATCAGTTGGAAGATAAGGGCGATCTGGAACATAAAATAGCAACCGAGTGTGTCCAACAGAATATTGGATAAACAGCAGAGCGTCATGGCCAGCACATTGTAGCCCCAGGCGAAAAAGTAGCGCTCCCTGGTGCGCCACTCAAAAGGCACAAAATATGCGAAAGGAAGCTCGTACTCTTCCTGGAAAAATACACTGACATAGCCCATAAGCGCCACAAAGAGGCTGCCGCCAATGTACCAGTAGAAAATACGCTTAAAGCCCTTCTGGTGCGCTTGCCAGAATCTGATTTCGTTCGAATTCCGTAATTCATAAGCCGGATCATGTTCCAGATCCCTAATGAACTTGGCGGCCTGCTCGCGGCGATACCATATATTAATGAGCTTCACAACCAGAGCCAATTCGGTCAGGGACATGTACAGAACCTGGCCAGCCTCCTCGAAGTCCGACGAGGTAAGGGCTTCGAGCCACATCAAAGCAATGTAGGTAAGCGTAAGTGGCAAGTGTAGAAATAATGGATAAATCCTCTTTAGCCAGTACATGATACTTCCGGAGTCCCTCTCATCGGGCCACTTTAGTAGGCCTATCCAGCGCTGGACCACAATCAAGAGTTGCATTGCAGATATGCGATTTGTAGGTTCCATTCTTTGCAATGCAAAGTTTTTTTAAATTTTAAACTACAAGTGTTTACGGCTTTTGTAACCTCTCGGTGACTTTCAGGGGTATTTATAGGTCTCCCTGGGGCCTTTTTGTTAATAACGCCAGAACTAGGGTAGTATTATCGTACTGGTTCACGTCGAAACTAGCTTTTAACATTCCAGTTCGTGGTTAATGGTTAAAAATTTGCCTCTAAAGCGGCCTGCATATGCAAAATAAGATACTTTTTCAGGTACTTGGCTTGAGTCCCTTGGAACCGGTTCTTTTTGTGAGCCATGGTTTCGTGGTGCTCCGTCCCTGATTTGTTTGGGCAATCAGCCAAAATATTTAAACAAATAATAGGCAGGCAATTATAATAATTAGATTGCTGACATAAGGATCTACTAATTGCTGGCGTCTTTTAATTCGAATGTCACGCAATGAAAAGTGAAAAGGAGGTGGCGTTAACCCCATCGAACAGACTATTTCATTTTTTAAATCAGTGCATCGAATTCTTAGAAGCAGTAAAGAGGTATTCCTTTTGTTTATTGAATAAAAATAAGTATAAATGAAAAGTCTTTTGTTTTTTTCATAAGAGGGTTTATTTGAAAGTCCAACCATTTTTGTTCAAATCACATCGCAGAAAATATAGTTAGAGTATTTATTCCATGACTCTCAAGGGTTGCAATAAATTAAAATAATCCAGTTTTAAATACTATTATTGAAGAATAGAAAACAATGGAGTATTTTTAAAGAATTTAATTTATTTAAACATTTATTCAATATGATCTTTTATTGCTTCATAGAATAAAAATCCATTGGTATTTTTGGTGTTTAAAAGAGCCATTATTTCACTTGGATACATTTAGTAGAAGAGCCAAGAAACTATAAGCATTGTTGATGGTCTGCGGAATAGAATAACTATTTTAAAGGAAGAAATCTAAGCAATATTAAAAAGCATAACCTTAACGAAAATTGGCAATCCAACAGCAAAAAAGTTTCCAGCTCGAATGTTTACAGGACGCTTCAGGTATTCCATATACGAGTTCAAAAGCTTCCGAATGGGTGGCCGGCAATGAAGCCAGTTGGTGTGATAGACTTCGTTGGTTAACTGGTTGGCATAGACGGTTATTTCGTTGCCATAATAACAGGGCAGATATATCTGGAGTATCATAACGCTAACAAACTGCAACATGGCTATAAACTGGCCGGGATTGGCGCGAATTCCCACGTGCTGGAGCCGATAGCCGCTAAAGCAAATGATCAAAGCACTGAGAATAATTTGTGATAGAATGTAGGGCGAGACGATTTTTTGGCAGATTAAGGACAGTCTGGAAAATAAGAAGCTTTAGAAACCATTTACGAATCTTTACTCATTTACCTCTTTATACTTTGATGCAACTGGAAGATGTGCCGCAGCTTCTGGCCAAAATCAATATCATCTTCTACATCCCTGAGGTTCCTTAATCGAAATCCCAGCAGGCGATACAAAAGGGACATGTGGAACAGAAAATAGCAGCCCAGGGTATCCAGTGTTATGTTCGAAATACAAGTCAACGTCATGCCAGCCATATCGTAGCCATAAGCCAAGCGGAATCCTCTTTTGTTTTTCCACTCAAAAGGCACATAGTAGGCAAACGGCAGTTCGTAGTAATCTAGGAAAAGGACACCCGTGCATCCACTGTAGACGACGCCCAGACTTATCAGGATGTAGATGTAGAAGAACCGCTTGAAAAAACTTTGTTCCTTCCGCCAAAAATCCACCTCGATCTGGCTGCGAAGGGCGTAGTCCGGAGAACTTTTCAGTTCTTCCATAAGTCGCCAGGCTGCCGTGCGGTGATGCCAAATGCTGAGAATCTTGACTACAAGCGCCATTTCGGTAATCGACATGTACAGAACCTGGCCGGCCTGCTCCAGGTTGCTGGACACCAACGCCTCCAGCCACATCAGCCCAATGAATGTGAATGTAATGGGCAGGTGCAGCATGTAACGGTAGTTGCGTTTCAAAAAGCCCGATAGCGTCCATTGTTCCTCTTTGTCTAGGGACCAGGGCCACAGGCCGAATAATTGCATAACCCTTAGAATCAGGTTCATGGATTCAATGCGATCCTGTTTATTGTCCATTCGGCGAGCTTTTGACTTTGGGTTATACGAGGGCTTGGCTTTTATAGCCAAAATTGCCGCGATAATTACGAACAATTAGGATTACATCAATAAAACATAAGCTACTTATATGTCTTCACATTCTGTTGAATTTTCCAGGTGGATTCATTTGACCTTGCATTGGAACTTGATTTCCGAGCATGTGGCTCTGCTGGCCATATTTTTGGGGCTCTGGGCCATGGCCTTTGTACTTTTCCCGGACTATGCCCAGCCACAGACAGCGATTATGCGAATCGCGTTCCTCTTCGTGGGTGCCCAGATCGCCGGCATCCTGGTCTCCTTCGCCCACCTGCCCGACATGCTGGGTATGCTCTTCTTCGGCGTGCTCTACTCTAACGTGGGTCTGGCCAACTTCGAGGGCTACCAGCGTCTCGAATTGTTTCTGAGGTGAGTTTTCAACACTCTTAGTTATCCCTTCAGCCTTAAACTAACTATTTCTTCTAGGGAAATGGCTTTGATAAACATAATGCTGCTGGCTGGTCTGGGCCTGGATGGCGACGCTTTTAAGCGACTGTGGTCCATGATCCTTCGACTGACTCTACTGCCCACGGTTGTCGAGGTGGCGGTCATTGCCGGATTGGCCTACCTAACGCTGTCCATGCCCTGGCTCTGGGGTATAGCATTGGGGTAAGCGAAAATTACTAAATGAACTATTTTAGCACTGATTAAAAATTCAATTTGTATTAAACATATTTTAGAAACAAATCACTAGTGTAATTGGTATTTTGATTTCAATAAATATATTGTATAATAATTAATTTTCAATCACTGCCCAACTTTGTATTTTCATATTTGCCTGAAAGCAATAAATATTGGACTAACATTTATTTGAATTTGTTTCTAGCCTTTATGGTTTACATTCTGTTTCATATATTAACAATATTAGGCAAAGAATTGCAAAATTCCATGTTCATAATTAATTGCTTTTGTATTTAAATTGTTTTTGATTGTTTCGCGTAAAACAACAAAAGCTGCTGGAAACATAGCTTTGAATGTTGGAAATTAATTAATTAATATCAAAGAATTACAAATCAAAATCATTCAATGGTAAATAAATGCCATAGAAATTTGAGGTCATTAAGTACTTAGTTTTATTCAACTCCGCTAATCTTTGCATCTTAATCGCACAGCTTGGTAATCACTGCCGTCTCTCCGAACGTTGTAGTGACTGTGATGCTGAAGTTGAAGGAGGATCGACTGGGTCTCAACAGTGGCATCCACACGCTCATCTACGCCATGACCACATGCAACGATGTGGTGGCCATCTTCATGTTTGGCGTGATAATCAGCGTAATATTCTCGACGAGTGCGTGCCATTCGCATCCCCATCCGTAGACTCGAATAATCCCACCAATATCGCTCTCTTACAGCTTCGCTCACCCAGCAAGTGCTGCAAGGACCCATTGGCATTGGGATTGGACTCGTTTTTGGCTATCTCTACGGCGTGATGCTCCAGTACTTGCCATCCCGCCACGCGGTAAGCATTCTTCTCTTTTCCGCCGCCTTCTGCCAGACAAAGGCGCGGCCCAGACGAGCGGGCTGCACTTAAAATGCACATTCAGTGAACACTTAGACACTCAATCAGCGCATTTAATGATGCAAAACGCGCACAAGTCCCACGTGGGAGGCGCTTGACGGGGGGCGGCCGGTCGGCTGCTGTGCCATATGTACGTGGGACTGTAGAAGGCACTGCACTGAAAAAAAATCATTGATAAAATAGTTACGCTATGTTAATTCAAAGCAAAGGAATTCTGGGGATTCTTTGGTTATTCTAGTTCACTTTTACAAGATTGTTATGTAATAGTAATGGAAACATTTTTGTCAAGTGCAGTTTTCTACAGCTACCACCCCTTTTTTGGTAAAATGCTTGTGTGGGTGCATTTTGCATAAAAAGACACTTACATGCATAGAGGCAGCGTCAACGTCAACGACTACAACGACAAAAATGCAACAACGACAACAAAAACAACAGACAGAAATGCAACAA
The DNA here is from genome assembly GCA_035047585.1 of Drosophila monieri. Lineage (NCBI taxonomy): Eukaryota > Metazoa > Arthropoda > Insecta > Diptera > Drosophilidae > Drosophila > Drosophila monieri. Next base: position 71,296 of record JAWNPJ010000112.1, on the reverse strand, counting down.
CGACACCGAGAACGGCAACGATGGAGCGAAGCTGGCGACATTTGCGACGACAGTTACTGCCACCATCTATGTGAAGTTATGCCGGGGACATTGAGGCAGCCACAGCCCGAGCCACAAAACTCATTGCCGCAACTTACACCGCTAATGGCGCGCATAATCAAACGCCATGGGTGGCGGTACGGGATGCACTGGATGCATTCCGTTCCCCCCGTTCCTTTCTTTCCCCCTTGTCGCAGCCATCTCCTTTTTATCACACATACATACTTCGACTTCTCATAACTTTTGTTTTCTGCAAGTCGCGCTCGCCTTTGCCACCGTCAAGTGGCATCCGCATCCACGCAGGGCAGCAGTTTGTACAAAAATTTCACGCTGTGCGCCACTTGCATCCTTGCATATTTTACACACCCACTCCGGAAACGCCTAGCTATCCAGTGCCACCCACAGTCATACATTGCCCCGGGAACGGACGATTCACAGTCCTCCCCGGGGAGGGCGACAGTGGGTGGTGTACGGTTGTCATCAGGCCTGCTCGGTTTGGGTGCCAGCATCTTTTCGCATGTCATTGCTACCGCTTTTATTTTATTATTATTACACAGTCTCTTGTAATTTTGCATTCAACGTCACCTTTCGCTACTTTTTTCTACCACTTCTTTCCACGCTAGTTGACAGTATTTTTCAATAAGATATTCGGGAAAAACTTTTTTATTCAACGAGTAGAAGAAAACTTAAGTTGTTCGAGGCGGAAAATTAAAAGTCGCGTCAATATCTACTTTAGTTTTTCCCATAATAAAGGCGTCCAGGCAGTCGACAGTAACGAAGGAGACTTCACAAAAATTTATGCAATTACCCCAGAATTTTGTTAATTAATATCTATTGACGAAAAAGTCAAAAAAAGGAATCAATATGCTATAGGTATTAAAAGTATGACAGCACTAGTAAGAATTAAAGGAAAGAAAGGGGCCTGGAACCTTTGTTTGAATTGCAGTATACGTTGCGTATACGCAACGTGGCCACATGACCGCCCAACAAAACAGAAACAATGCCCAACCAGAGAGGCAAGCGGGATGAAAAACAAAACAGTATCCATCAGAGTTTTGTAAAGTGTTTTCTCCCCTTCTTCGTTTCTTATTTCACTGCATCCAAACTCACCTGTTTCGACATTCACATCCACTCTCTTCATATCTGTCTCTTGACCATCCATTGCAGACGTACGCAAATGGCCTGCGCTTCGTTTTGACCATCTTGGGAGGCACCATCGCCGTGATGGGCAGCCGCGTCATTGGCTACACGTCAGCCGGCGCTCTGGGTTGTGTAACGATGGCCTTTATTGCGAGGATTGGCTGGCGGCGGGAGGAGACCAAGCTGACGCCCGAACAACTGCAGGCCCAGCAGATAGTAAGTATGAACGAAAGAAATAATAAATTTTTTCAAGATTATCATTAATACATTAAAATTATCTTATGAGAACAAGCCAACCTAAGCACATGCCATTTCTGAAAATATTATTTTATGATTCAAGTGCCACTGAATTTTCTTACAGTGCATATCTGTCTGGACACGGCTCAGTCGGTTAGCACTTTGCGTTTCGAAGTGTTTTGGTCTTACCTTTGCCTGACAGTGCTTTCGAGGTATTGGCCTTCCGACTCTTTTTGCCGTGTTGTTTTTTATTGACTTTACTTCTGTTTGGTTTTGGGTCAAGAAAAATGCTCCATGCCAGTATGGCCATTTTTTACGGCTATGTGTGGGATTTTGCCAGGCAATTTGTGACATCACGTCCTTGTCCCATGTCAGAGTAGATTCTGGCTGCTCCTTGATTTGTTTTGAGCATGTGTTTTTCTTCTTCTGGCTGTTTTCCATTTACCTTTCAGTCTAAACTTTCATCCCAGCTGTTGGCCAGTCCATGATTTTTTGCGCTTCTTCAGAATCTGGTATCCAAGGCAACCCTGAGCCAATTCCTGTAACTTGTTCACTTTGTGACCTCGAAAAACAAGTTGGGAGCGAAATGATAGAATGGGCTCTAATTATGATAACGAATCTCTTTAATGGCTGTACACTGATTTGTTTTTCAGGCTAGTGTTCCCAAGCGTCTGGATCTCATGTGGAAGTTCCTTAAGCCCGTCTCGTTCGCCCTCATCGGCAAGGAAATTCACTTTGCCGTGCTCGAGGGCCATGTAATCGGTTATGGGACGTTGCTGGTGCTCGTCGGAAGTCTGGTAATTAAAATGGTCGCCGGCGGTGCTGCCGTCGTGCCACTTATTTAATTTCTTTCATTTTCCAGTTTTGTGTGGGGAATACTCTGCTATGCGACGGTCTTGTTCCCCTAGGTTTTCAGTTTCTTTCCCGAAAACTAGGGGGGCTGGAGTTTGAACAAAAAAAAAAAAAAAAGAACAAAGAATTGCAGGGATGGCAGCAGGGGTGAACCGAAATGAAAATGTTCCGACACCGCAATGCAAATGTTACCTGCACAAAACAGAAAACGAGCAAACGGAGCCCCAATGGGGCTGAATCGGGGTGGGATACCAACTAGAGATGACCACTTTCTTTTTTCTTTTTTTTCCAGTTTCGCTTGGCTTTTGCATATTTATCCACATATGGCGGAAATCTGTCGAGAAAGGAACGTGCCTACATTACAATTTCCGGTTTTCCCAAAGCAACTGTCCAAGTAAGTTTCCCGTTCCGCGTGTCATGTTTCTGCGGTTCCCGTGCCACCCCGTTCGGTGGCCCATACATTTTGCCATCCTGTGTCTCCTGGCCTGACGGTGCTTGCGGTCCTGGCGCTTTTTATTTCATTGCCGGCCATTTGGCCCTCTTGCAACTGGCAGCCGGGACCGTCCTGGTCAGGTCAGCCCGGTCTGTCCGAGTCCTTTCGAGTTTTTCCCCATGCTTAAGTTGTACACGTATTTGCAGGTCATGTTCTCTTGGTCAGAGTCATTTCTACATCGACTGCAGTTGGCATGGCAGCCTTTTGTTTGCAGTTTCACCGCAAACGGACATTTTGTTTATGTCGCCTGGACAGTGTGCGTGTGTGTCTGTGTCTGGGTGTATGGTGTGTGTGTGTCTGAATGCGTCTGTGGTTGCCAGAAATTTAAATGTTCCGCTGGCTTACTTACTCGCCAACAACCAACAAAAAGAAGGCGGTGTAGGTCACATGTGCCCCTGTCGTTGGCTTCTATACTTTGCCCTAATATGCGGTTGTGCATATTTCACTGTCCGCCTTTTTTGTCCTGATTTAATTAAAATATTACAAGGCACACAGAGCTACTGTGTTTAATCTGCCGTTGCCGCTGCTGCTGCTGCTGGTGTTGCATATCACTCATACGCAGCGGTGGCCACTGCTGCTCCCTAATTTTAGACATCTAACCAAACCTCTCGTACTCTTTCACTTTCAGGCAGCTTTGGGCCCGGTTGCCCTGGATCTGGCACGTGCGGCAAAAGAGTCCAACCAAGCCCAGTTGGAGCTGGCGGGCAATGTGCTCCTCATCTCGGTCCTGGCGATTATCCTCACCGCCCCCCTGGGCGCCATCCTTATGCTCCGACTGGCACCCCACTGGCTGAAGCACGGCGATGAAGTCGAGGCGCTGGAGTCCCCCACCACGCCCACACCCACCAACCAGAGCAACGCCAACTCTAATGCATTCGGAGGGAAATAGCCTTCGCTGGGAGCAGCTCCAGTGTGGAGTTGACCCTCCGCTAAAAGTTTTAATCCCACTGTGCTTATCCTAGCCATTCTAGCCATCCGTACTTATACGTAATTGTACTTAGAAATATACAGCATCGGAAATAAAACTGAATGCGAAAAGTTACAAACATAATTCTGCTGAGAGTTTTTCAATTCCTTTTTCTTTTCAATGCAAGACCTTTTTTTTAATGTCACACAAATAATTTATATCCGAGTCCTGTGTCATTATTCTGCCGAGGGAGGTAACAATTTTCAATTCATTCTCAATTTCTTGTTTGGAGAAACCTTTTTTATGGTCTAATTCCGCAGTTATTTGCTTACTTGTCCCTAAATTTCGGCGAATTATCAAAGTTTAGTGTTAATCCTGGAGGACGGTGGATTTAATTGTTTTCTTCGATACTTTGGCCAAGAAAAGCATTTTCAGCACCTAATTATGACTGGATCTATGTTAATCCCTGGCCCGAGCCTCTGCTAATTGATTTTATAATTAATTTTCGGGGGCTTAAAGCGATTCTTTCTGACAGAATGGCTGTATTTTTTGTACATCCCCCAATACCATCCGATTTAATGATTGACAATTGAACAAGCTGTTATTGCTGCTCGTATATTTCTTGGCCAGCTCGATTAAATGAGTGAACCCAAAATGATTTTGTTATTTCCAAAGACCAGCCATCGCAGTGACTTCCACTTCCTTCTCCGGTTTTTGCGCCTGCTGCTTTTGTGGCAGCCGCATTTGGCCACGAGCAAGCAAAAACAGGACCCAAAGCAGGAAAAAAAAAAACAAAATATAATGGAAAGCACAAGAGAATGGCATTTAATTGAAAAGTGATTGTGGGGCCAACCAGAATCGAGTTTTTCCGACCCGCCTATCAAAGCCAAGAAGATGTCGCCAAGCAGATGCAGAATTTGCAATGCAAAAGGCTTAGAATGAACTTGATGTTCTGACCGCCTTTGAAGCCTTGTTTTTGTTGCTCCAGCGGTGGCTTGCATGATGATCAAGGGTACAGTGAGAAAACCGGAGTGACAATTAGTTGGTATAGCAACTAAGTCTCGACTTGTTTTAATAATCTTATTTTTTTCTGGGCTTAAAGCTAAAACTATAGCACATAATGTTCATCAGCTAAAATTGAAAAGAATATGCTGATTACGGACCGTGTATAGCCTGAGTTTCATCTGTGACCCGGTTAAGTGAATGCTGAAAGGAATGATATTAAAAGAAGGCCAAAATAAAATAAAAGAGTGGGCGATGGAGACTCCACTGAGAATCTAAAAAAAAACCTATTATTTTTATTATCCTGCAGCTGCCCATTTTTTTCTGTATGACCTCTCCATGCTTCCAAACTCCCCGTAATTTTCGCTTTTGTGCGAGGCAAAAAAAAGAGTTTGAAATTGAAGGTAAATTAGTGTTATTAAAATGGCTGCACAAAAATAATTGCGCAACTAAATGAAAATTTTAATGAAAATTCTTTGGTTTCTACCTTAACCGACCCGAGCTTCGTCTCGTTATGTTTTTTGCCCGCCCTCTGACCACATCTCTTCGTTATTAGTTGCATTGTTTTCGCAGTTTATGTCCGGGCAATTATTATAATGGAACCATCTACCCTTCCCAAAGCCATACCGTTTTAAATCCAACAAGCGGCTGGGAAAATAAAGTTACAAATGACCTGGAACTAGTTGTTTGATCTAGAAAGTGTATTCAAATGATTTTTGTAGCATCAAATATTATGGGATTAAATGTTTATAAATAGTTTTGCAGAAGAAAAAGGTTTTTGGCATTACAGAACGCAGCGTAGGACCATAATGGAGTGCCTGAGAATCCAAAACACCAGATTTTGATTGCGAAAGTACCCAACAATTGAGTTATGTGGGGTTGCGAAATGGGCGCATCGCATGCGGAATGGCGCATCAATTATGCTGCCAGTGGAATAATCCTTCAAAACTCATTGCTCTTATCGGGGCCATTGAAATGCCACCGGCCATAGATCAACCTTATCAGCGCAGCCAAAGCATTTTCCTGTGCCAAATAAATTCCAGCAGTTTATTATTCTAATTCGCATGCCGAATTCCGGCAGAAAAAGAACGCCAGGCACGTCACCACCTTACGCTCAGAGCCACCCACAAAACCACCCCACTCCTTGTGCCCCGGCAGGGAAAAGGAGTTCGGCGAGTGGAAAACGAAATCAAATCAAAAAGTTCACAAAAATGCCAAACCAACAGAAATTAAGTTATAAAATTTTAAGGACTATGCGCAGTTTAATTTCCAAATGCCATGCCACCCCTCCCCCAAAGCCCACCCACTCCAAGCCACAGATATACACAGGTGGGCGGGGTTGGTTTTGGGGCTGGGCAGGTGACTCCCAAAGCTCGAGGACTCAAGGGCCTGGCTGGGCAGGAGCGTATTGTGGTTTTTGTTATGCGCCGATTACCATAAAAACAAGCTAAAGAAAGTTGCGTCCTCAGACCTCCCCTCTTAGAGCTCCATTCTCATTCCTCCGTTCTCCGTCAACGGAAACGGAAATCAAGAAAACAAAAAGAATGAACGAACCCAAATGAAGTCAAACCTGACGCGGCGCCCGCTCCTTCAGTTAATAAAGTTAGTTGCGTTTGCCTTGACGGCGAAAGTTTTGAGTTATAAGCGCGCAAATTATGGCTTACAACAAAGCCAGTCGGCAATAAGCAGCGCTGGCAGAAACAAATACCACAAAAAAAAATTACAAAAACAACCAACAATGCCGAACAAAGGAAAACAATTAACATGACGAAGACACATAAAATTTCCACAACCACTTCTCCAGCCTGTCGGCCGTGGATTGAGGACTGTGGATTGTGAATTGTAGGTGTAGTTGGGTGCGTCGAATTAGCGGTTATATTTGCTGGCTCAAAATGTGCGTCAATCACGTGATGGGAGTCACCCGGCGCTCCACAAAAAATCCTGCTTCCTTCCACGACCCACCCACCACTTGGCTCTTGTCTGCGTCTTGTTGTTTTGTTAATTTTAATACATGTACTTTTTATCGCTCGGCATTCCCCAGCAAGCTGCCGGCTGAATTAAGCCATTTGTTAGCCTGTATCTGTGGCTCAGCTTTTGCCAGCTCCGCCCCATCCTTTTGCCACAGCTATCGGTGGGTTTTCGGGGTCACAGGTCACAGCACATCACAGTTATTTTCGTGCAAATGGCATATTTTTTATGGCTTGTCGCTGGCGTCTTGTTCCTCGCGCTGTAATTAGACAAAATTGTTGGCTGCCACGACTCCACCCAATTTCCCGCCCCTCTAAAAAAAAGGAGGTCCCCGCCCATCTATTCTCCGTCTCACCCTCCTCTCCAGCCATTCTTCCAATTGTTCTTTCAGCCCTTAATTCCGCCACTCATGTCCGAGTCCCCTGGCATTGTTGTCCTGTCGCTGGAGGAGTGTTTGACACTTGGCGTGCCGGGAGAGCAAAAATATTATTCCTGCTATTGGGGTTTCACTCTGAAAACAGTTATTTAGGTTTATTTTTAAAGAAATTTTTGAAAATATTTATAGAATTATTATTTCTAGAATTAACAAACAAATATATTTTATTCCTAGATTTTAGTGTAGAATGATGGAGAATCGATCTACAAATCCCTTAATTTTCGCTTCGTATTCTGCATAAGAATCGGATAGAAATTGGCCAAGATGGCTGGGGGTCATTGTCCTTATATGCGTTTTCATAATTTATGAAGGGGACCCCCAGAAAATTTTGATACAAAATTCGAAAAATATTTTGTTTCTAGATTTTGATGCAGAATTGTGGAGAATCGATCTACAAATCGTTTAAGGTATTCCGCTCAAGAATCGGATAGAAATTGGCCAAGATATAGCCATCGCTGTGGGCCGTATCGTCCTTCCATGAATTTTCACATTTTGTGAAGGGGACCCCCAGAAAATTTGATAAAAAATTCGAAAAATATTTTGTTTCTAGATTTTGATGCAGAATTGTGGAGAATCGATCTACAAATCGTTTAAGGTATTCCGCTCAAGAATCGGATGGAAATTGGCCAAGATATAGCCATTGCTGGGGGCCGTATCGTCCTTCCATGAATTTTCACATTTTGTGAAGGGGACCCCCAGAAAATTTGATAAAAAATTCGAAAAATATTTTGTTTCTAGATTTTGATGCAGAATTGTGGAGAATCGATCTACAAATCGTTTAAGGTATTCCGCTCAAGAATCGGATGGAAATTGGCCAAGATATAGCCATTGCTGGGGCCGTATTGTCCTTCCATGCATTTTCACATTTTGTGAAGGGGACCCCAGAAAATTTGATAAAAAATTCGAAAAATATTTTGTTTCTAGATTTTGATGCAGAATTGTGGAGAATCGATCTACAAATCGTTTAAGGTATTCCGCTCAAGAATCGGATGGAAATTGGCCAAGATATAGCCATTGCTGGGGGCCGTATTGTCCTTCCATGCATTTTCACATTTTGTGAAGGGGACCCCCAGAAAATTTAATAAAAAATTCAAAAAATATTTTGTTTCTAGATTTTGATGCAGAATTGTGGAGAATCGATCTACAAATCGTTTAAGGTATTCCGCTCAAGAATCGGATGGAAATTGGCCAAGATATAGCCATCGCTGTGGGCCGTATTGTCCTTCCATGCATTTTCACATTTGTGAAGGGGACCCCTAGAAAATTTAATAAAAAATTCAAAAAAAAATTTGTTCCTGGATTTTGATGCAGAATGGAGGAGAATCGATCTACAAATCGTTTAAGGTATTCCGCTCAAGAATCGGATGGAAATTGGCCAAGATATAGCCATTGCTGGGGGCCGTATCGTCCTGCCATGAATTTTCACATTTTGTGAAGGGGACCCCTAGAAAATTTAATAAAAAATTCAAAAAATATTTTGTTCCTGGATTTTGATGCAGAATGGTGGAGAATCGATCTACAAATCGGTTAAGGCATTCCGCTCAAGAATCGGATGCGAATTGGCCAAGATATAGCCATCGCTGGGCTCGATATGCATTCAATATAATATGGTTTGTAGGTTTTAAAATGTAGGTTTATAATTTAAGAATCATAAATCGCCTAAAAGTTGTTTTAAACATATTAATGCAAATACAGAATTTTTTGGAAGAAAGATTTGGTGTTTTTTTTTATTGTTATCAGTTGGGTTGCGCAGCTTATTTCCAAACAAAAAGTGTACAAAACAAAATTATTCGGTTACATATATCACGAAGAAAGTGGCTTTGCCATTTACCAGATTTCCCGGCACCGACCACGGTGGTCGGGCAGGTAGCCCGGCTGACAAGGAAAGTCTATCATGGCCACCTCCATGATTTTCTCGGTGACGGGCTGTCCGCTGGCAGGCTTGACTGTGGTGGAGGCCTCATACGAAGCCAAAACCTGCTGCTCGTCCAGTTCGACGCACTGATTTGGCTTGGCGCGGGTCTTCTGGTTGTTGGGGCACTCGACCATCTTAAGGCAGTATTTGAGGCAGGGTCTCGGGGCAGGCACCTGTGTCAGCTTTTTGCTACAGGTGTAGTGGGCCTTGCAACCCTCGGCAATCTCTGGTACATTGTTGTTGATGAAGAACGGACGGCGAGACTCCTCCGTCGTTGTTGTCGTGGTTGTGGATTCCCTGTGGAAAATCCTTCCTAGTAGTCCGCCCTGCACGGCACTCACCAGCAGAGCAGCCAAAATAGCTACCAGAAACCGCTTCATCGCCGCTTGTGCTTACACTCTGAGAGATGTTCGACTATTGTGGGCTTTTCGAGCAGCGGACGTCTGTCGCCCGCCCGATAACCTCTAACCCCAAATAAAAATCGGGAGGGAAGAGACGGCGGTTGGCTGATAAACACTCGGCCCGCATGCCCACATACCACAAGGCAATACATACACTACATGGGCAAGTCTAGCACCATATATACGCGTTTATAATTCCAGACAGTTTTTTCTCATCTCTGGTTGGTTTTAAATTGGTTTATCGCCAAATTCAATTGCATTTGAGGCGCAACGCACACGCACATTTGGCAAATTTGTCACATGAATTGAATTATCTGCATTCTGTGAACCGCAAAATTGTATAAATAAATATTAGTCAATTCGGTATTTCATACATGCGTGCGCATAATTTGAAGAGCCGTAGCCTGCCCAACGAATGACCAGGGGGCGCATACGAGTTTGAACTGGCACTCCAGTTTCCCGTTTAAATATTATATATGTTCAGGCCGTACAGGAAACGCACACAAAAATCGCACAAATATTCAATGATAATGTCGATTATAGGCGAACGATTGGTAAATTGCGCTTTAAATGACTTTAATTGATAACGACGATAGAGTGGGATTTGTTGTTGAAAATTAATCAAATCACCAACGTGAGTAGTATGCAAAGTTTTTCAATTCCGTTTCCAAATAGAATAATTAGAGAATACCCCCGCGATGGAGAGTGTATTTGACCTTCGCATTAACAAATTAGATTAAAAAAATTATTGATTTCCAATTATTGTTTACTAAACAAATGCAAATAAAAAACCCGATTATCGTTAATTGCTGGGAATTAACCGTTCCCTATAAACCGTCAACGAAATCCGTGTAAGCCCCCAGGAGCTTAGGATTTTACAAATCGAGTGTAATGAAGCTGCTCACCACCAACTCTATTTGCGGATGGGGAAACTAGGACTTGCTTCAATCTGAAAGCCGGTTGCCAACTATCTGAATAATTGATATTAATCGCATCCAAGAGCTGTCAAAATTAATTTGTGATGTGTTTTCAAAGCAAGATTATTGATGATGATTACGGGCGGGTACTAATGAATGCAGCGGCTAATGGAGGCGAGCTATCCAGTCGCCTAGTCGCTCAGCCTCCCGGCCATCCATTCATCCAAACATCCAACTCAAGATATTCAATAGTTGGACAACTGAGATGAGTGGCGGCTTGTAGTTCCCACAACAGGATTAATTACGCTTCGAGAAATTGATTTGGCTTGGACGTGGGCATCCCATTGTCTGGATGGGAAATCGTTTAATATGTATTAGCATTTATTGCCTGGCAAAAGTTTTAGCTGGCGATGGGAGAGAAAAGAGAGCTAAGTCAAGGCAGGCCGGAAATTGTCGAATACTGATACATCCGCCGGAAATAAGTTCAATTCTTGTTGCCCCGCTTGCCGAAGAGTAAATTAAGTTAAAGTCTGTGGGGCTGGGCTATCGGTTGATCGAAAATGAAGGACAACGCCGGCCAGACGCCTCTCACAAAATAATAAAAATGAATGTCTATCGCAAGGAACACATTTCAGAATCGTCGTAAAGGCGGCTTAATTGCCGCCCACTCTTTAGTTCACAGCACTTTGCCCAATAAACAGATCATAATCTGGCTAAAAACTATCAATTTTCAGCCAAACAGAACGAAATATCTCAATCGGATGGAGTGCGAGTCCTTGCTTAAAAGCCAGAGTGACAAAAAAACAAATGAAAATGCTTTACAACATAAAAACAACTGGAGATTGGGATTTCGAAGGCAGAGATGCTGCTGGGGGGTAGGATGTCAGCTACGATGTGTTAACACTTCCAAGGAGCCAAGCCAGAACAGTCGAAATCTTTCGATAGGAAGGTCCTCATAGATTTACGCACACTTAAGCAGCGTTTACTCAGTCCCGGGTCTTCAGTTCCTCAGTTTCAAATAGTCGTATAAATTCTTCGGCAGGCGCAACTATAGCCCGGCTTTTTTCTTTCCTATTCTTTTTTTTTTTGTTTAACGTCTCTTTGTCTTTGGCTTTTGCTTGAACTGCTGTCCGGGCGGAGCTCACATTGAGGTCGGGGGTGGGTGGAGGTAGGGACACTTCCGGGGCGTGAATGAAGTGCCATGTTCTCACGCTCACGCATTTGCCAAGTGCTGCTGCCGCCATACTGCTGGTGCTCCTGCTGGCCCACATGTCGTATGAGTTTTATGTCCCTCTGTTTATATGACTGTCTTCTGTGCGCTCAATCGTTTCTCAGACACATTTATTTGTCTTGCTGCTGCTTCTTTGTTAGTTTAACAAATAAAATTAGTGCTATAAACATTGTCTCAGTCTGGGAGCTGGATCCAGGGCCTTTTCCACACCCACTCACCACACTATACATCTCAATTAACATTTGGAGTAAAGCAAAAATTCTGACAAAAACTTATCTTCATCTAAAACAGCTCACAACCAATGAATCAGTTAGCTTATGATCTCTATCACTAAACCCCGTTCCCCATGAAGCTTTGCCACTGATGTCTTCCTTATATTTGTTTACACAATCGCAACTCTTTGCCACTTCAAAGTTTTTTTTTGTCATTTTTTGTGCTTTTGTTGTCGCTATTTCTTAGGGGATTTATTGCCACAGCCAGTTTTCTGGTAGAGCAAGGGGCAGTGGCAGACAGAATCCTTGTCTTGTATCCCATTTCCGGCAGATGACTCGGATGTTTGTTTTAGCAGCGGCATTCCACTGCGCTGCAGTCCCACATCGCCATCGCTATGTACTTTAGCTTTGTTGTTTTCTATTCTATTCGAGCTGAAAGAAATATCTATTAAATTTATTTTGTATGGGCGGCATATCGAAACAAATGCATTTGGAGCACAAATAGCCAGCGGGCAACATAAAACATACCAAAAGATGATCAAAGGTAAACACATTGATAAACAGACAATAAGTTTCGAAAATATAAAGGTAATGGGATGGACGCAAGGATACCCTATGGAAAGGTAAGTTTTAAGGCCCAGAAAAGCTGGGCCCGTGATACCTTTCATATTATTTATTTTTATAGCAAACTAAAAATATGATATACCCACTTGTTTGTACAAGGTACCATCTATAGCTTCAAGGTTCTAGTTTTTTGTTATGAAAAAAAGAATCTCATTGAAGCCGAGTAGGTGCCATTTAATGGAGCATTTTTAGGGGCTTCTTAGTGGTTCCTAGCCCAAGGGCAAGCCGTTCATTCTACCATATAATCGTGCAAACGACTAAATGCTCCTTTTTCGGCCATTAAAATGGCAAACAACCAGACTGTTGTTTATTTATGGTTGGATCTGCTTCTGGTAGATACACACACGTATTTAGCAATGGTCTATGGGATTATATAATTTCGATTTAGCACACGCAGCCGGCCATCCAGCCAGGCACATAATTATAATTCGCTGTCGGCCGGTCACTAAATTGCAGAATACTCGCCGAGCCAACGACGAAACAAATTGCTGCAAATAAATTTTATTATTATCGCAATTGAATTGAATTTGAGATAAACGCAAAAATAATTCGCATGTTGCACATGACCGCAGAAGTGGTCGGTGAATCGATAGAGATTTGACCAGCCGGCGAATCTCAGCCAGTAGGTCGGGATCGGCATCGGTCCTTGGGTCCGCAGCATGTTCCTGTGTGTTGTAATTCGTGGCAAAGCGATTATAGTTTTTGTTTGAATTTGGAATACGGGGGAGAAACGTTAGGCAGTATTTACATTGATGCACTTTAGCCGTGTTTAATTGGATGCCAATAGGAAACGGGGCTGTGCGGCCCACAGTTGGCCGATTAGTGTCCAATGAAGTCTGTACTACAGAGTTACTTTATTTCCAATTCAAATGCAAATGTTTCTGGACGACAACAACGCTTTTAGGCTTCTCGCAGGTGTGCGCACTAATTTAATAGCCAATGCGGTAAATTGCAAGTTTAGACCACTGGCTGATTATTATTTATTTTGGTTTTTGCATAAGCCATTGGCCCCACAATTTGTCATTGCTGCCGGGCAATAAAATCCGTTTCAGATATATTGGAGCACCGAACAAACTAATTTATTGTAGTTTTTGGGGTTTCCTGGTGCAAATTTTTGTTACTTTTTTTTGATTACGATATGTGGCCGGACTTAAAGGCTAATTACATTTTATTTAAGCCTCTGTTGGTGGGCAAATATTTGGCCGCTCATTAGCCTATTCCGCCCATTCCTTTCGGCCTTCTCGGCTCTCCGCTCACTTGGCTTCACACTTGCCCGCATTCATGTAAAAATTGAGCTGCCATTGAGCGCTCAGCCTCACTTGAGTTCAATTAAAACCGCACTTGTAGTTGTTTGCATAACAAACACACTCGACCAACTCGGCCAACTGGTCAGGCCACCCTCTCAGTGTCGGCCATGACTCCTTGCCACTTGCCAATAGCCCACTGGCCCACAGTTCCCCCTGCCTCCATCTATTCCGCCCACCTGCCTTCTTCGGTTGCCGAGGTAACTATATAATGCAAAATGAACTCGACGCCAGTCAAAGGCTCGACGCAGTCATTGTTGGGCATTGTTTAACAATTAACCGCAAATTGAATGCAATTAAATAAATAACGGTGTTGAACCTTTGTGCAAACGGTTGTAGGTACGTGTTCGCGTCGTCGAAGTTACCCTACTCCACATCCTGCCCACCAGTCCCGCAAATTTCCAATCCTTCTGCCCTCCAGTCCAGCCCTTCTGGCGGGCCAGCGGTGAACGCAATGCAAACACATGCACTCACTCATGCCAACACTGCGTATGTGCGTTGTACAAATGAAATGAAATATTACGTATACGTCACGTCGGTCCATTGGCCACCAAGCAAACACACAAGCACAATACCCGCCCGGCCCAACAGCTCAACCAAAGTTGCCTGCTGGCCCTCGTATTTGCTAAAGTTATTGTTGAACTCGATCTGCTCCGCCATTAAGGATTATTCCATAAAGAGAAAGCTTTCATTGCTCCAACACGGATTGCACTAACTGCATTGCTGGTTCAGCAAAAATAGTTATCGATCTACCCTGGTTTACAGATGAATTTTTATTATTAAGTGCTACTATAACCAAATGAATTACATATTTTTCAATTTATTTAAGAACGATTGTACAACGATTGTCTCTTGGTTCTGATCTACCTTTCCTTAGTTAATAGCCTAATAGGCTTGTGGAAAGGGTATAAATTTATTGTTTCTGCTGCGGTGAGAACAAGAGTAGCAGCCCCTCTAGAAATGCAGCCAATTAATGGCCTTAACAAGCCCTACCAAGCCTTTACAAAGCCCTAGTTCTTAAGAACTCTTAAAGCGCATAAATGAGTAGTTGAAAGATGGCCAAACACTTTCTGCATTGATTGATGAATTGGCTTTGTTTCCAATAGGGGCCATTCAACGCCAAGTGTCAATTTCAATAGTTTGACTTGCATTGTTAAGGTGGAATACCATACAAGGAGTTGACTGGCCCATTTGACACTTTTTATTGAGCTGTTTTGTTGTGCCACCAATGAAAAAATTTCAATTTGCTCTTTGGCAAGGGGAGGGGATGGTCTAGCTTTCATCCTGCCAGGTAGTTGCCAGTTGCCAGGTTGCCAGTTACATGTGAACGCAATCTAAAACTTGTATGACAACGACACCCTACCCAACGCTGATTGTCTATTTGCCAGAACCACTTCCGAAAAAAAACGGACTGTATCCGAGAGAGCAAACAGCAAACATGAAACGCGAAACGCAAATGTTAAATGTTAGTAAGACATGCAAAGTTATTGTCACACATTGCGGCGTGTTCGATAGAAAAGGAAAACACTGTTGAAAAAGATTCTCTTATTTGGCCGCCCTTTGCATTGATTGCACTCATTGCAGGCTCTCATTGCAGGCTTTCATTTGGCCAGGAGTCCTTTTGGCCAAGTGCTCCACTTCACTCCCACACTGCCTCACCTCGTGTGTTATGACAATTTATTGCCTGGTGTTTGACGAAATTGAATAGCCGGGCGTTGGATATTGTTGTCCGGGTCGTGCGATGGAGATGGAAATTGGAAATTGAAAATTGTTTCCAGCAAATGGAGTGGTAACTAAAAAAAACAATGGGGCTAAAAGAACGTCGCCAACAATAAGGTAATACGATTGCCTACCATTAAGCCACATCGCACCTCCTGCCTGCTCGCTTTTTTAATCATTTCTGAATTGAAGCCAGAGATGGGACAAAATTTAAATCAGAAAAACTGGTCTCCCCCATACAGGGAATTCCTTTGAACTGTCAACATGACCATTTCACGTCTTTTGTTCTCTTCCCGGCTCTTTTTTTATTCATGCGAAACTTTCACATTTTGGCAAACAAGAAGTCAAATTGAAAAGTTTTTATTTTGTCATCAGCAAAACAGAGAAAAAGTGAAATTAGAAGCCGCGACCAGGCAAGTGAAACAAAGTTGGCAACGCAGCCCAATTGCCGAGTTGTGTTTCCAACTCGATTCCACAGCAAATAGTGTCCCAATCCAAGTTAAAGCTTTGGTGGATGAATTTAAAGTTCATTATACGTATATTCTTAATTTAAATTAAACTTATCTTCAGCAAAAGAGACAACATTAAAACTTGAAACATGAAAGCAAGTTCCTAAAGGGCCATAAATCAATCAATAAACTATCTGATAATTAAGAAATATGCAGCCAGTTCGCTCCGAGTGGTTTCGCTTCGATTTGCAATTAGTTTCGTGTTTTCATTATGCCGATCTGAATTATCTGGGCTCCCTAGAAGGGGCAGGCTGCTGCAGAAAAATGATAGCCAAGACAGACGCAGATAAACTGCAGCAGCATGGGAGGTAATTATTATTCTTAATTATCCACGGATGGGTTGTCGGGGCCAAGGAAGTTTCATGAAAAGGAACGGAGTCAGCCGGCCAAGAATCCTTGTCAGCTCGTCTTGGCCATAAGTCTGTTGCCGGGCAATTATGCAAACGTTGGACAACAACAGCAAGAAGAACAACAATCCAGTCCAGATAAGGAGACCTCCTCGCCACGTTTCTTCTTGGCTTGCTCGCGCTCGTTAATTGTAATTGAAGTTTGTAATTAAAAAGTTTATACGAAGCGTAGAGTCATTAAAACGAAATGATGCCCAGCAAATACACACAACTATGGCGCTGCTGAGCCCAGCTGGAAGCTAGAAGGGATATCCGCATGGCCGTGTCTAAGAAGTTAGGGGAGGGTTCAGGTATCATTCGCACTCGACAATGCCCTGGCATTAATTTTGATTTAAATGGCGTGTAAACGCTTTTAAACTTCCGAGATTTGTGTGGCTGTCCTTCCGGCACTTTATTTAGCCGCAATTGAGTTATTGGCCTCATTAGCGCCTGGGTTTTTGCTCAGCAGCGAGATGCAGCCCGAAAGCGGATTCGCTTCGACTAATTACCGCCTGACGAATGGGTCGGCCAGGATTTGGGCAGGACGGCTGCTGCTTCGGTTGTTTACCTCGCCCTTGTCAGGCAATCAAAGTGGGTAAACATGCCACACACACCCGTCTAGTAGGCACAGACCCACAAAAACGACGAGCAAACGACCTCAACCTAATCATGAATAATGTGCCACATATTCACACAATAAAATCAAGAAAAAGGCAACACAAATATCATAACAAGCCGTCAGACAGGAGCGGCTACATCCCTTTGCCCCATCAGAGTTCCCATCGCCCACCTATCAAGCGATCCTATCAGCCAAAATGTAACAGGGGCTACGCGCGTGGCAAAAAGGTGGGGTATTGGCTACACTCGGAAAAAATGTGGAGTTCTACTTCAGTCAGAAGCTGACATAAAAAGCCGGAAAAGTCACTTTGTCTCGCTGTGTAGGTGAAACGGGTAACATATTAAATATGCGTGTCATGTCCATTTATTTGGCTTTGTTGTCACCTTCGGCCATGGTGACTTTTCAATCTCGGCGAGCGTTTCACGCTGGGGACTTTGCACAAACAACCAAAACAACAGAGACAGTTGCGTTGGCGGGAGGAGCAATCTGGAAAATGTTGAAAACATATTTTGGAGAGTCCCAAGCCCCACGCGAACCCCCGAATGTAGTGGGCCGGCTTGATTGAATGGGCCTAGACCATTGCCAGACGTCTAAAGTGCACACACACGACTGGCTAGGCAGCATCCAATTCCCCGAGAACTTTCCCGCAAACCCTGTAAACCCTATAAGGGAATATTTTTTAACCCCAGTCGGCCGCTTAATCAGCATTTGTCAAATGAAAAACCTTTCAGCAGTTCAGTCAGATGGCTCGGCTTTCAAGGATTCCCCTCCAAAATGACACTGACATTGCAGAGACAGGCAAATGGCGTCGACTCCTTTCAGCTTCCTCTCTCTCTCTGTGTGTGTGTGTATGTATGTGCGTATGTTTTAGTATGCATGTGTGTGTGTGAGTGTATGATTGTGCTTCTTAACAATGACACCAGAAACGCCAGGCATTATGCGGGCTGGTGGCTGCATTGAGTCTAAAATCAACTGTTTCAGTTGACAAATTTGAGCAAAAAGTAAAAATGTTCCAGCTCGCAGACAAAGTCATACCACAAACGGCTTTGTGTGCGTGGTGGCAGGGCAGGGGGCCTGGCAGGTGAATCGGAAATGTGAATAGCTGGGGCAGCCACCTGGGTGAGCAAACGCACAAAGGCAAGAGCTTTAGCAGGTCGAGTGCTTTTCCCCCCATTGCGAGCGAATCTGGCAAATTTCCATAAATCATATTAACCCACATTTGACATTACTCTGCTTTGGCCCTCCCCGGTCTGTCCTGTTTCTAGCATTGTTTGGCTAAAAGTTTTCATTTTGCATAGTTTTTCCTTCCTCCTGCAGGTTGCACTCGCCCAGAAGCTTCCCCTCAAAGATGCCAGTTCCCAAAAGGTTTTCAGGGCCACCTTTTCCTAATGAATAACAAAGCTTTCAATTGTGAGAGGCCTAAATAATTGAGGCTGAGTGAATATTGATGTACGTCTTCTTGATGGTTGCGAGTGCTTAAAGTGGTACAAGGACGAAATATCTTTCAATTTGCAGAACATTCGAATCGCATGCATTTTTTATCCTAATTACCCCAGAAACAGAATGCGTATTCACATGCTTATTTCGAGAGCTGGGACCCCCGTACCTGGGCAATAAATCATTTTTATTGTTTGCACTTAAAATACCATTGTGTTGCAATAAAGTCGCAGTAGTAAAACACGAACGTCGGTCTTTAAGGTGGAAGAGGAGCAGAAAATATTGCCAAAATGAGCCCCACATGCCGGACATGGTACTAGGCCGCCTTCTTTCGTTTCATTTTTGCGGACCAAAAGTGCTTAGCCCGGCGTGGAAGGTCTAATTGACTGCTCGGGATATCTTCTTTCGGCACTCGTCATTAGTTTTAATTTTCATTTGAGGATGCTTGGCTCGCCTCCACGGCACATGCCCGGCCTGATCCTTGGGAAATGGAGGAGCCATCGCTTTCTGTGTAATTATGCAATCACTTTTTGGCGTGGTACGACTCCTTGCATGTCTTCTGCTTCCGGCTCTGAGACTTTTCAATTCCCCCGCCAGCCCACAGGCATTACAAATTGCGGCCTTAGGCCTGGCTAATGCTTTGCTATTTGTACAAAATGCTAATTTGATTAATTTCCATTTCATTTTTATGAGCCCGCGCTTGTTTTGCGTCGCATTAAATCCATTTTTCAGCCGATTCGCGTGCCGGCACTCATGCCCCTGGTGCCCCGTGCGAGTGGGTGACGAATGTCGGCTGATGAGTGACGAGTAGAACCACCAAGCACTGGTACTGGTACTGGCAGCACTGCTCCAAATCTGCAGCCAGGACGAGGCCAGCTCCCAATTAGGATAATCGGTGGCGGGAAATGTTAATTTAAATGTGAATGATTGTCGTGTTGGCTTTTCTAATTCAGTGACTCTTTCTCTCTGGTCCTCTGTTTTTATTTATTTTTGTTAGTTGTTCGTTCACTGTTGCTTCAGTCTTGGGCTTTCGTGTTGGCCTGGACTTGCGTGTAGCGTTGGCGACAAGGCTACATGTGTTTTAGTTTTTTTTTGTTAGTGTTTTTCAGAGGTTTGCAGAACTCTTGCGATTGTGTAAGCGGTTGACTAAGCTTAATGCAGAATGGGATTTTCTCGTGACGGACAGCCATGTATGCTCTGATTAGCCAGGTTTATCCTAGGCATCCTAGGTTCTACTCTATCCTGGGCATAGTGTAGAATTTTCGGCGCTGACTTTCGTGGAGGCCGCACCACGCCTTGGCGGCCTTCCTGAGAGCATCCTTTCTTCCCTCCATATTAGGTAGACAGGTCGCCTCCCGAAATTTCTTTATGAAGTTGACGAAGGCGACCTTATTGGCCCGTTGTTTATCCTGCCTGGCGGACTTTTTCTTCGCATCCAGTTGACGGACACGGTCTTTACAAGCACTTCCTCGCTTAACAGGTGCCGCTTTAGCTTTCACCTTTGGTCCCAGCAACGGATTCGGCTTCATCTTTGGCAATGCTTTTGGCTTGGTTCTTGACCTTGCCTTTGTCTTTCGGGCTTCCCTTCGGAGTTTCGACTTTTTTTTCTCCGCCTTCCTCGCTGCACGACTAGACTTCTTCTTTTTAGTTTTGGGTTCCAGGTCTATTTTTGCAGCAGTTTCATACACATCCCAGTCCTGTGAATATGATGAAACATTATAAGAACTCCCGAAAATTTACCAATTGCAGTATTTTGGGAAACTTTTGAATTGTACGTACCAACTCCTCGTATCGTTGTTTCTCACTCGGAGTAAGGGTTCCCCAGAGACGGATCGCAACATTAGCAGCATCATTTGGAAGCATATCCCCATGCAGATGGCTGTAAAGACGCAGGAAGTTCCTGTACGCCTTCACAGAATCCGAGGGACGGTTCACTTCTCCAAGAATATTGCCCATGACGATTTAGATTTTTAGACTATCCTAGAATTTTTTTTATATTTTTAACAAATTAATCTGCTTTTTATTTTTATTACAAATTTATCTACTTACGATTTATCAAAATACTGTGTCAAAAGTGGAACGTGTTTGTTTTCCTTATTTGTAGCGCAAGGGTTGCTTTCTATTTGAAAATACCAAAATTTTCTGGCCTCCTCATCCGGATTTTCTTTCTCTAAAGTGTAGCTACTACGTTTTTCATAATTAAAGAGCTTCCTGGTACAAACATGGTTGAATGTAGTAAGCAGACTGGCAATCTTATCGCTTGGCTAACGAACTAACGCCATTAGCCAACGCGGCGGACGAAGCGACAACCGTCGGATAAGTAATAAAAATACAAAAAAAAGGCCAACAACCGACCATTAGGATTACGGGTAGGAGGAATGGGGAACTAACCTGGGGAGGTGAAGCCTAATGAAATTCCACAGAAACATGTTCTCGCCTGATAAGCAACCATTGGTCAATCGGCGGTGGCACAGCCGGTGCGGCATGCAACCAGCTCGAAATGTGCACCACACAGGCGATCCCGCGGAAGCGAGCGTGACGTGGTACGCAAAACGCGAACGTGAACTCCTCCGGTTCCTCCGGGTCACACGAAATATGAAAAACTGCAGAGGCGAAAAGTCAATGTCATTTGCAATGCAGCGTACTAAATTATTTTACATGGCCATCTAAAGGCTAAAAGCAAACGGGTCGAACGGGTGGCTTTAAACAAAGTCCGAGGTAGGAATTTGGCCAGGAGGAGAACCACCTTCAGGGCACAGTTTCTGGGTAGTTTAAGCTTCAGCAGACTTCAAGGTGACTAGATGCACTTATAAAATGTATCTTGGTCTATATTTTAATTTTTTTAAAGGTCAAAGCTGCTTGATTCAATTCAGATGGGGAATAGTATGATGAAGAGTTTTATTTATAAGTTTTGGGGACTATTAAGATATTCATTATAAAACATTTATTAGAAGAAAATACAGTCCATTCCACCGTTTAAATAGAAGCTTTCGTTATTATTTAAAATCTAAAATAAAATAGGCCATTCTTCCAGTGCACATCCAGGTGTTTAAGTATGCTGCCTTTGGCGTGTGTCTGTTCCGAGTTTCTGGCATTTATCTCTATGAAAAGAAATCGCTCAACGCCCGCCCAGGCATGGTGCTGAGCAGCTGGCCCGGCAGGATTACGGGAGCGGCAAGGGACTGCCTTTGTCTTTTGCAGGAGGAGCTGATGCCTGGTTGGCAAAACTGGTGGACTGGTAAACCGGTGGACTGGCAGTCACCGCAAAGCAGGGTTTCCGGCACCGGTGCGTAGTTCTGCGCTGAATTTCATGCAATGATTCGGCCGCAGAAGCACTCGGAGATCCAGCACGGCGTAGCGGGGAGCAGCGCGACGACGCCTCTTCTTTGGCTTTGTGTATGCAAACAAAGTACGAGATAAACTTTTGTTCTGCCTGAACTTTGTCGCGGCTGGAAGTTCGCTGCTGCTGTTGTTTTTGCTGTTTTTTGCATTATAATTTCAGCTTGCTTTCGCACAATTCCCGTTTCTGTCCGCGCTTTATGAAAATGAGTTAAACATAATACAAATCTCTGGGGCAAGTTTGGAAAATTGTTTTTAAATTTACCCTCGGCCTCAGTCTCAGTCTCTGCCTCTGCTAAAGCCTGAGTCGTGGCTTCAGTGCCAGGCTCTACTTTGCTTTTGGGTTTTGTCACACGCGGCAGCAGCAGCAGAATTGAAAATGGCAGAAACAATATGTCATTAGAATATAAATTGAAATTGACGGTCCAACTTGTTTGCGTTTCGGTGGTTCGTCCTTTTGTGACACCGAAAGAAGGAGACACGGTAGCTGTCATTGGTTTAGCATGTTGCAGGTTGATTAAAAAACTATACGAGAGTGCCGCTCAGTCAATGCTCACGTGCCGCACGCAGACCGTGGCGCAAATTATACGGATGCGGATGCCAGGACTTCTTCTACCAGAGAGTGGTAGTGTTGGTGTTGGCCATAGACATACTTTTCCAATTTTCCATCACCGTGGATAGAAGGTGGAGGAGTTGTGCGAAATGAGCCACTCAAAGCAATCAGGCAAACACATCTCGCCCCACCCAATCACTCAGCTGGATCCGGGTCGGGAAACCCATGCCGGAATCCTCACCAGCCATCAGCGCCATGAATTATGCAAATCTCTTGCGGCCAACTGAACGCAAAACTCAAGGAAAACCAATACCAAAAACAGGCAGCAGGCAGCAGGCGAGATGGGAAAAAAATCAAACAAAATCGATTGATGTACAAATTTTTCTTAGCATCCGCAAACAATTTTCTCTTTCTTTCGAAGGAGCCCGCTGCCTTTTGATTTGTGCGCCAAATGACAGGAGCGGGAGTGGACGGGGCACCAGCTCCTCGGCTGTCTTGTCCTGACGGCCTACTCCTAAATTATGTAGATTTGTTTTAGCATAATGCCTGGGCGGCGAGGGTGTTGGCCTGCGTGTGGACGAGGATACAGGGGATCCTACAGCGATTTTTTCCCGCCTGCAACGTTTTAAACCGCCATTAAGTTTCCTCCATAAATATCAGGCTAGTCCCCCAGCCCCGCTCCGCTCTTGAAGAATTATGTAAATTTATTTGGTCACAGCGCCTCTGCCTTCTTGCTGTTTGTCTTCCCAACTTCATACTCAGTCCATCGCATTGAATTATTGCGAGCTTCCCGGTTGCCCTGGAAACATATCCGAACTGGTCCAGGTCCAAATTGACCTTTTCGACATAGCATTTCCCATTTCCTGTTCAGTTGCCATAGTTATACATATTTTTTTTAGATGCAGTGTGGTCGCCTTTGTTCAGTGATATACATATGAAATTCTTAACTTTGCCTCTCTGCCTCAACTAATTTAATTTCTTTGCTTTGCATCCTCCTCACAATTTGGTTTCATTTGTCCGACAGTCTTTTTGTTTTGGGTTTTTGATTGGCCAACTTTTTCATTGGCAAAACTTACATTTTAGCAATAACCGTTGGAGAAATCAAATCAGCTGAAAATTAATTTAATTCGCACTTGAATGGCAAAGTTTTGCTGCCATGTAGCTTTATGATTTGCTCGCATTTTTTCCCTCCATCGGGAAATGGATGGAAAAAAAATCCAAGAAATAAAATACCGAACTGCAGAATTTTAATTATAAAAGTTTGAATCTCGCTCGCCTTGACGCCTTCCTTTTGCCTGACTGACTCCTCCTGTCTGCGAACATTTTTCGCGGCAGGAGAAGTAGCTGAAGTTTCAACAGTTACGGGTATTAGTGCAACATTCGCCATCAATTGCAGGTGGGGGAGGGGCAGTGCCTCTGCACTTTGCCAATTTCGCCAATATTAATTATGATTTCATTTTCGTTAGTTAACAGTTTTATTCCGGCAATTCCTTATTGCTGGCGCTGGTGCCTTGGTGATTCGCTTCCATCTTGTGAAATGAATACCAATCGCACTGGCGGAGTGGGATGTGAAAAAACCGACCCATAGAAACGGAGCGGGCAGGAGGATAGACACAGTAAGTGAAAGAGTTTCCTTGTGGCACAACTTAATTAATTTTACATTGCTGCCAGTGCACTGTTCTCGCTGGCTGTCAGAAAAGTGTTCAGATGATAAACGAGCTAATTAATATGCGCCAAAGTTGTCCCTGGGCCAACTGGCCAAAGCCAATGCAAATAGCTGGAACGAGTCGCTTGTGGCTCTCCAATTATGCGATATGATTTGCAAAAATTCCATAGCATATTTTTGCGGACTCCTCGAGTGCCTGAAAGGCCCTTTGCCACCTACCCTTGGGGCGGACCGTTTCAGTTCAACGACACAGTTTTCATTAAAATTCATGTGAAATATATTGAGACTTGCATGCATAATGGTCACTAAGTTTGCAGTTTGCAGTGCCCCCTGCCAGCTTGAAGGGGGTGTCAAGTGGGCCACGCCCCCAGCCACACAACGCACTGGGCCTTCTTGCAACATGCAAATACCGACGTGGGCACCAGCAACAACAGTTGCAAGTTGCAACGACATCGACAACGGCATCCGGGTATCCGCTTCTTTCTATTCCTTTCTAAATGAAAGTGCACTTGCTTTTGTGCACCGAGAAAATGATTTGCGATAACTGAGTTGATATTTTTTATAAAATTTTAAAATAGAAAGGTTCTAAATAATAAAAAAGTTCCCTTTACCGCCTGTGGGATATCTCTAGTTTTAAGCATTATAGAGTCATAATTTTTTAAGATATTTAAGAAAAAACATAATTGTTTTCTGTGCATAAATTTCACTGGCATCCAAGCCGCCTTTTTGCCCTGGGCTTGTATAAAAAAGCAGCTCAAGTAGTTTTCGGCGTCCTATGAAATTTCATGCATAAACTTTTCCAAATGCAAAAAACTTTTCATAATTTAAGCCGTGCACGTATGTATGTATGTACATGCATACATCCTCTGGTCAGCGTTCGAGTTTCCAGAAGAGCTTAAAAGAGCTTGAGGCATTTGAGTGGATTGGTGGAAAAAACGAGGAAAAGCAAAAGGATCAGGTCTACCTACAGTTGGGAGGAAAAATTCCATCGATGATTATGCATTGCGACACAATTTCTGGAAAAGTTTGAAGGCCCTAAATGCCCAGCAGGGAAATGAAACAATCAGGCTGTGTTTAGTTTACATCTAATGCTTTATTTTATTTTTGAATAATTTAGGGTTTCTTATGCGCATTAATCATACAATTAGCATCGTACTAGGTAGTTAGTAATTAATGAATTCTGTTTTAATGAACACGTACAGCGCACGCGTCTCGCTATTTCTGGTTTATCTGAACTATACTTGTAAGTAGGTTCCCCACGGACTCGGTTGCAGAGTGTCTGTTTCCATCGATCAGCTTTCATTGGGATTCAGGCTCTTCTTCTGCCTCCTGCCCGTCCATGGCTCTAACTGTATAATCTGAGTAATGCATACGATTCCTCCTGCACTCGACTGGCTATGTTAGGTACACACACATACACATTTATGTAGATAAATTGTAACTCTTTGTATTTGCTTGGTTTTTAAATTTTTTTCTTCGTTTTTAAGGATTTTTTTTTTGGTATCTGTTTTTTGTTTTGTTTTGGCTTTGTTTGACTAAATACAGGAGTTGTATACGAGTTCGAGAGCATGCTAAAATATACAAGTGAGCTTTGACCTCTATTGTGTGCCCTAAATGAAACGGTACGGATCCGAACCGAATCGTACAATCGGAAAAGGTGCAAAAGCTGATAAAATGCCTGCTGGGTTCGTAACACGTCAATAAGTATCGTATTCATGTATTTACAGGTGACACTTGCGGCCCTCTGGCTTTTGACCCAAAAGTCAAGTGGCTTGCGCGTCGCGCCATTAATATGTATGCAAAAATTCACATTCAAATATTTCCACTAATATTTCAAATGGGAGAACTAGCTTAGTTTCGTTTTTGTTTGCTTGCATTTCTTAGTTTTTTTGTTTTTATCATTTTGGTGGTACAACATGTTTGCTTAAAATCTAATTTACATTGAAAAACATTACATTGAATTTGCGGTATGCTGTTATCTTTCGGTTATTGGTGCGCTTACAAACTAAAATAAGAGTACAGCTGCAATCAAAGGAATGGCAATCCAGTACGAATCCAAAACAAACCGAAACACAAACGTGGAAAATACTTTACACTCTATAACATTTTGCGGTGTTGTTTTCTGCATTTTATTCCGTTTCAATATTTTGTTATTTATGGTTTCGTTTGAAACTAAATAATATCACTATATAATGTTTGCTTAATTTACATACACATCCTGCATCGGGCGTGGCACCCCGACATTTTATGAAGTAAAATGTGGTTCACATTCAGATATCTAATGCTTATTTACATGACCTAGTTCGAGTGGCTTAAACTACCGTGGGGATGTTTGGAGTAGGGCTGGGCTGGGCTGGGTTGGGCTGGATTGGGGACTCGATCTGGGGGCTCGGTCGATGTTCGAGGTTCTGGGGACTGACATTGCATTCTCAAATTGCAATTTCCATTAACCATTTTCCGGTTTTATGTGAATATGTGCTAATTTAATCGTGGACAAAATGCTTGAAAAATTATTTACACGGCCTGCATTTATTTCACTGCAGTTGCTCTTTCATCTCCAATGGGGTATTATTTAACTTTCCT
Source organism: Drosophila monieri (assembly GCA_035047585.1). Taxonomy (NCBI): domain Eukaryota; kingdom Metazoa; phylum Arthropoda; class Insecta; order Diptera; family Drosophilidae; genus Drosophila; species Drosophila monieri. Next base: position 44,807 of record JAWNPJ010000112.1, on the reverse strand, counting down.
CTAGTTTTCGGGCTTGATGCATTCAGTTGCTCTTTGGTAATCGTACTGTGGTCAGACCGGGGCGGCAAAACAGTTCAAACGGTATGAAAAAATCGCCGAATTAGCCTGGTTTACTGGTTGGCCCTTGAGCTGCGTTTTCCCACGCCAATCGTTTGGTGGTGGGTTGAGTTGAGTTCACTGCTTACCCCCGCCCCTGCCGACGTCTGTCGAACTGACAATTACTCAAGGCCAGGGCCAGGAGTAGACCCGTGTGAAGGAGCAGGCTCTGTAGCTGAAATCCTGACCGGCTGCCGGCGGCACCGCTGTTGCTGCGCGACTTGGAACTGGCCAGCACCTCGGCATCTTCGGGGGGATTCTCCTGGCCGTTGGTGGCTACGATAAATTGAAATATATCGCTGACCTGCAGGGTTGAACAGTGACGGTGACAGAAACGAAAAGAGAAGAGAAATAGAAAGACCAGCTGGGTTTAGTATGGAAAAGTGGCACAAAATCAAGATTAAGTAGCCGCCCTGTCAGCCAGATTTATGCCCGCTCTTTTGGGCCATTTCGCACTCACCTCATTCCAGCCATACCGGTTCTTGGCCTGCACAATTGCCTCGTAGTAAGCCCCCGGATGCAGATTCCTGATGGTGTAGGACATGATGTGTGTGAGGGGTTCCGAGGCAGGACGATGCTCTGGGGTGAGAATAAAGTCGTGCCACCTTCCCGGCTGCTGGTAAGTATCGTTCATCTGCGGGGAGAAAGCAAAGAAGAACCAAATTAAGTGCCTGACTCTACCATTGACAGTTTTCCTTTGATTCCTTAATTAATTTTACGTCCTGCCCGAGAGAGGATACCAAATGATTTCCGCCGGCGCCCGATCAAGTTATGACAGCTATCACATCAATTAAGCCTCCTGCGCTTCCCCACTTCTGGCTTCCTCGTTGTGCTTTACGCTGCTCCGATGGAAAGTCCTCCCAATAATTGCACTTCAATGGATGCTCTTCCGTAAAAAATTATCTCCACACGGACCAATCAGCCGGAGCTTGGCCACGGGCACTGGAACACTGATATTGAATTACTGAATGCAGTTTGTCATTCGGGCATTCATTCGTCGTAAAGTGTGCGTGGGTCGAAATCTCATTAAATCTCGCGCCTAGAGTCGTAATTAAGCGAAATGTTCGTGTCTCTACGTTCCAGGTAGTAAAAATCACTTTTCTCGATGACTACTCCATCAGTCAACGGGGCTTGCTTTGCCATCCTCCAAGTCTGACTTCGCCTTATATCCTGTGAAATTGCTCCCGCCTTTTGTGAATTTCGGAAGAGAAGTTTGTGGGCTCGAGACATTGATGTGAATGTAATTTTAATCACGTGCTTCATTAGTGCACCGGCGCTCCTTAAATTGATACCCCATTTCGAAGCCAGACGAGACAGCCCCGGTATTAGGTTGCCTCTTCTCGTGGATCTACATGGAGTTAGGCTTTGGCAGAAGTATCCCTTTCCAATCTTTTGTGTAGATGTCTGGCTGGCGGTATCAGCCATTGTGCATATTTCACAATTAATTAATTGAAGGTACTCCTTTCATATCATATTGCTTTCGGTGGCTTCCCATCCCACCCAATTGCCCTCTTCAGACTCTCCCCGCCCGACCTCCATGACTCTTACCAGCACTCGACGGTACAGTAGGCGCACCTCCTCCAGCGGCGGGTAGCTATCGATTTTCCAGGTCAGATTGTAGCTGTCCGGCGAACGACCCCACTTGGGTGAGTAAAATTCTGCGGGTCCGGGTCTTCCGGAAAGCTCCATGTACTTTCGCGACCGTCCCAGTGAATTGTCAGCCACGCAGCTGAAAGTAAAAAAAAAAGCAAAAACGATTTCTAATTAACTCGCCACGCATATGAGCCGCTTAGCCTACTTGTCTTAAATGTTAATCGACTTAATTGGCTTTTGTTTTTTCTGATTTATTTAGTTCTTCCTGCTGGCTAATGTTGGAGTGTGTCACGTTTAGTGAACAACAACTGAGAAGTAATTTCCTTTGAGTTTTGAATGCAGGAATGAATCGTTTACTTTGATTTCTTTTTATTTTGCCTTTAAGTGCTGAATTGAAGCCAACAGTTTGGTACAGAAAAAATATAAAAGTGATGACAAATTTTGGTTGTATTTTTTTCTAGCTTTTAGTTAACTCCCTGGCGGGTTGGCAGCAATGAGCCCGCATCGATCTGGCAGTCGGAAAGTGGCTGGCAACTGACTGCTAGGAAGCCAACTGAACTCGACTCAACTAATCCAAACACGTCGACACGTCGTGTGCACAAAAGCCACTCACTGTGGGTGGTGCTGTTAGCAGGTGGCAGGTCTCGTCCATTGGGCCTTCACCTCCCTTATACCTCATACCCATGCCTCATGGCCTCATACCCCATCGCACAAACTTTGTGCATGAAATGTTGTGTCAACATGGCGAAACTTCCGCTTCTTTAATATGTTTCAGACAGATTGACATTGATGTAGAAAACTTGTTTGTCCGCAAAATGGGTGAGGCACGCCCCGAACAGACAATTCGCCAAAGCTGGACATGGGCTTCGAACTCTGTGGGTGTCCCTACTATATGGCAAAGCCTCTGTGGCAAGTGGGGAACTTTGAACTACTAACTGGCTGGCAAAAAGTAAGTTGTAGCAAAAGTTGCCAAATTGACTAAATCAACGCTGGCAGCCAGGTACTGCCGCTTTTCAAAGTTACAGATGTACACACAAATATATATATAATATATAACACTGATCCGGTTCGATCCGTGCACTCACCTGTAGTTGCCAAAGTCCTCCTGCTGAATGTGGCGGATGTTGAGCGTGTGACGGTTGCCCCGGGAGTTCATGATGCGTCGGTCGGTGCTTTGGATCGGAAATGAGTTCTGGTACCAGGACACCTGCAGGGCGAGGATGATGAGGAACATGTCAATTGAGTGCAACAGCAAATGCAACTAATAAATTCAACCGAAATTTGACCCACTTGCAGTCAGTCAGTCAGGCAGTCAGTCAGTAAGTTCTTCCTGTCACAATGCGAAACGAAACAAAATGAAAGTTGGGCAAATAAAAATGGCATTAATTTGCCACAGCAAGGAATCGGAAAAAGAAATTGCTGGCACAAAACATGAGAAAACAAGACAGGCGCAACACAACACAATACAACAGAACAGAACGACTCAGGCCAGGATAAAACAGAAAAGGACCTCGAGAACGAAATAAACTGGATCTGAAAAAATAAAGAATAAAAAAAAAAACACAGGAAAAAGTGACCTGAAAACAAAGTTCTTGCATAAACCAGCGGTGGAACTTGGCCGGAGAGCTCTCCGGACCAGGCCCCCTGCCCCAGCCCTCTGGTAATCGTAATAATCTAAAAATCCACGAAAAATAACAAAAACCATCCGATGGCACAATGGAACGGTGAATTCAAAGAGCCAACAAACCGTTGCGACTGGATCAGCGTAAACAATGCAAACGAGCTTCGCCTCGAATCCTTCGCCCGAGTGTATCCAGGACTTTTCCACTTGTATATCCGGGGGATCTGCAGCCCCAGAGTCGGGCACACACGCAGATACAGATACGATGGCATCCGTCAGGTTGCATGATGTAAGGATGGCAGCAGCGAATGGAATGCACCAAGGATACCCAGCAAGAGACAGGAATATAAGGAAAGAAAGGAAGAGAGAGAGTGAGAGTTGGTTGAAGAATTTAGCACATGAAAGCAGCAATCTGATTACAGTCAAAAATCAATTTATATACAGTTTCTAAGACTCCGGCTTTCTTGCCCGCCTTTTCATTTCCGTCGGGTTCCCTTCTCAAATTGTTTTCTGCCCCGGCATTTGTCTATACCGACTCTGATTTCGATTGCCACTGCGATTGGCTCGGTGGTGCCGCATTGTTGCATGCATCTATGTTGTATCAGACAGTGAGTGTCTTGTATCTGGGCAGCGGTTTCTGAATTTCTGGATTCCTGCTGCAGTCAGCAGCTTAGGAGCTTTGATTTACGACCCATACCGCCCCAAAAAAACACTTTTCTTTGCATTCGGCTTCCATGGTTGCGGTTCCACTTTTGAATTTTTAAAAAGCACGCTGGGAATTCGGGTATCCCACAAAATTTAAGGCTATATTTTAAGATTTATACCAAATTTTACACGAAATACAATACTCTCTTATAGTTGAACTTTAAATAATTAACAGTGAGCTTTAATCCTTTAAGTCTATTAACCCAATAAATTCAAAAAATCTAAAAGTATCTATCTTTCTTATACTTCCAATTCCTCTCTCTAAAGCAATGTATAATGCATATTTTATTTTTATGAAGTAAAGTCTTTTCTTCAAACTGCATATTTAAAGAGAAAAATGTAGATAAAATACTTGGGATACTTACAGAGGACATCCAGACGCATGTCGACGGTGACAGGATCGCCCACACCATTGTCGGCAGTGCATTGATAGACGCCCGCCTGTTGGCGTTCCAGCTTCTCCAGGGTCAGAATTGGTCCGTCGCCGATGCGGGCCGTGGACTTGTTCGCTCCGCTCTACGGGGAAAAGATGAAAAAGATGATATTGTAACACTTTGCAAACAGAGTTTTGAACAAATTGAATCAAGCGCCGACATCTTGCTCTTGCTAAAAATGAAGTCGGCGAGAGTGCAAGTAGCAAATGTCAAAAGACAAATGCTGTTGGCAAGCGAAAAAGTACGGAAACGAAATGAAACGAAACAAAACCCAAAAATAAAGACGTTCCTGTCTCCCGAGTGGCAAAAACTTGCTTGGAATTCTCGTGGATGGTGGAGAGGAGGCGAGTCGAACGGAGGTCGAGAAGTCAAGTTGCACAAATATTGGATGTGGAGCATGCAAAACTGGATGTAAACACAGACATCGAACCGAGTTGTCGGTCTCCGGTTCTCTGTCGCTGAGAAGTCTCAAAGGGCCAAAAAGGGCGTTGCAACCAGTCAGGCAGCGAGCCCTTTGGCTTTCTGGCTGCGAGCGTCTTTTCTTTGGCAAGCGAACCAAACAGATTGTGGATTGTGGGCCAAGTGACGCCCAAGGGGAACACGTGTCAACGTGTACTCCGAAAGAAAGGAGCCCCACCCCCGAAAACACGTCGGAAGCGCCGGGCCAGCAGATTGAAATGGCATGGAAGGTAGTGACACTCAAAGTTGGCAGTGTCCTGGCAGAAGCAACTCATCGGGGGCGAGAGCAAACCAATCGAACGGAAATGTCAAATGCGCCAAAGTGCAGTAATGCAAACGAGACTTTTAGCCGAATGTAGAAGGCGAACGAGTATATTGAACTTCCCCAGTGCTAGTAGCTGTGTATCTGCTAGATAGTTTCATGTACCTACGTAACAGCTAGAGTGACACTGACAGCGACAGTGTGGGGTCACAATTCGTTTGCCAACTATGGAGTTGCTCTGCAAGTCTATGAATCGCATTAATTACGCTTCTACTACAGGTACAGAAGTTGTCTTTGGTAGCCTGCTGCTGACAGTGATTTAGTGTGGATTCTCCGCTTTGGCACCATACAGATTCAGGGCCCGAGCTGCTCTAGTTGGCAAGTTGATAAACTCCTCGAAATTAGCAGCGAAAACTAATTGCCAACTGGAATTCCCATTTGCAAGTCATATAAGTCGGCATAAATTCATTTGTTCCCATCTATCGTCCTCTCTCTGCGCCACAGCCTCACTTGGACGGGGGCCCACTTGGCTCCCGTTTTGGCCCACTTTGAATAGCTGGCAAATATGTTATCCCTTTGTTGCCTCATGCGTAAAATTATGTGTTTGTTGAATTCATAATTGCCTCCCATTACAGCCACATGCCGCAATCGTAGATTGTTGTGTCGGTGGCTATGCCTTGCGATTTATCATTTCACTTTTTGTTTGCCCAGATTTCCACCGGAATGCGAATGTGCTGAAAACTTTGAGTGATGAGATATTTTGTTGATTTATAATACAAACACACTTTCATATCTAGGCAGCAGTTTTATTCATATATATTTGCACGCGTGTATGTGTTTGACTTTAATGTAGGCGAATCATTTTTAATTAATAACGAACTTTTAGTCAGGCAGCTTAAAAATAAAAGGACTACGGAAAAAGTTTCCCCCCGGATTCTGGACCGGTACTGAGTTCTCAGAATTTTCCGCTAAAGAGCTTAAAAGCACGCTGGTCGAACTGGTGTAAGGGAAAGTGAATTTTCAAGGGGAAAGTGCTTCAAAACTGCCCCTAACGCCGTTTTCATGCAAGCTTACCCCCTGTGAGGAGGAGGAGGAGCTGGGGAGTAACGCAATTTAAATTTACATAACGAAGCGAAGCAGATGGGAAAATTAAATTCAATTAAAGGAAATGAAATTCACTTAAAATAGCATCACCAAACTCCAAACGCGATCCTGGCGAATGCAGAACACAAAACGCGAATAAACGAGCTGAACAAACCTTCTTGGTCCAGTAAATGGATGGCACCGGATTACCGGATCCCTTGCACTCCAGCGTAATGGGTCCCCCTTTACGGGCCTGTAGTTGTCCGGATGTGGGGATGGCCCTTACACTGGGCGGAACTAGGTCGGGGGAGAGAAGAATGGAATGGAAAATCGTGATAATTCAGTAAATCAGTTGCTAATTGATGTATGGGCCACAAGGCTGAACACACCCAGTGGCACACTTGTCAAATGTAAATCTGTGCCATTCGTACTCACCCAATATCTCAACAGTGTGCACTTGATCGCGATTTATTTTGTCACTGATTTGACAAACATAATCCCCGGCATCTTGGGGCTCCAAATCGGATATCTCCAAATTATAACCATCTATCAGTCTTACGCGCTCATCCCTTGTAACCATGATGTTGGAGGCAGTGAGCACATTTGTTCCCCGTCGCCACAGAAGGACGAAATTGCCTGCAAGAAAAAGTAGACGGGGGCTTTATAAGCAGATGAAAAATATAGAGCAGAATGTGTCTTCTCGTTGGCTATGAAATTTATTGTAAAATGCCGCAATATAAACATGAAACATTTTGCAACTAGCTGCCTCATACATACATATGTACATCTACTTTTAGCTGTCACTGTGCCAGCAGAGAAAGTTGTGAACGCCGGCCGACACAAGCAGAAATAGTTTTCGTACACTGGCACATTCATAGAGATACATAGATACATATCTATCTTTCTATCTCAGCCCGCCAGGGTCCGTCTCCGTCTCAGTCTCCTTCGCTGAGCTGTGAACATTCTGCAGATTCAGTTTTGTTTGTCTATCCAATCGAGAAAAAGCGAGGGAGTGGCGGCTGAAGCAGGTCCTTCGAGCAGGATATGTGTATGTGTGGGCTTCTGTTTTCATCTATTTTTTAGTATGTTTGCTCATATAAATGACATAATTTTGCAGATGTTGTTGGCATAATTCTTTCCTTTTTTATTCTTTGCATATTTTATACAACTTTAGTTTTTGTCCGAGGATACTGGTTTCTGGTTTCGGGATCCTAGATCCTGGCTTGCGGATTGTGGATTGTGTGCCCTGCTCTTTTATTGTTGTCGTCGCCGCAAAAAGGCAAACGAGAATTTGTTAAATGAGATTAAGTGGCGTATAATATGTTTATTTATTTTGTGTGCTTAAGTCCTGAACGAGCCGGCCTGGCCTCCGTCTCCCCCAACGTCGAACGATTTATGAACTTGTATTTATTATGGAAATATTAAAAAAATAAACGTGGAAAAGCGCCACTCGGCAACATTACGTATACGTGCCATAAAACCGAAATCAGAGTTGTGTAAACACGACGTCGTCAAAGTTTATTCAACGTAAGAGTGGGCGGGGTCAGCTTGCGCCCACCGCATTTCGTCCTTTGTCCTACCCCTCTTACCGCACCCCGACCTATCCACTATCCACGTTGGCTGGAATATGATTTTCAGCATTCGAAATATGAAATTTTAATGAAATGTTTTTATTTTTCTGACCCGACTGACCCTGTGCGAACGGGCGCCCACCCATTTATATGCGCGCTGGCTGGCAGCTGACATTTTTCTGACCTTAAGCTGCCATTAAATAATCACGGCTTAAAGTAATGCATTATTAATAAGGCTTTTAAAATGCATACGCGCCCATAATGAGTGTGGCTCCACTTGTGTAGGTATATTTCTCGATTTCCTTCCGGTTATCAAGGGCCGTCCCATGTAAAATAAATTCAAATAATGGAGCTCCAGCCATCGATGCTCAAGTGGCACAAAAAGTCTAACAACCGCACTCGGTGCTCTGGCTTAAACTGGAGCAATCATCATTTTATTGGCCTCGATTATTATTGAATCGAGTCTGCTCGATTCGGGGCGAGCAATTGCCCGGCATTTTGTGGGATAAAATGTGTGGGGCCCGTCTCCGGGGTGACGGTGGTGGTGGAGCAGGTGGTGGAGGGTTTTATTTTGATTTTATATTAGTCTTTGCCGTTCTCGGGGCTGCATTTTATTAGAATCTAATGGCTGTATATTGATATTGGGGGGACCAGCAGGCAGCAAGGGTGAGGGGACAATAAAAATTTCATATTATAGCTCGTCAATTTCGACATATGAATTTGTATGGGAGCCCAGAGCGGCTCTGCTCTCTGATCCCCACAAAGTGCGCATAATTTTTGGGTTCGTACTTTCTTACGAAAACTTTTCCACTACCCCTGCCACATCCACTTCCTCCCGAAAGCCCAAAAGCCCAACCTTTTCCAATGGATTTTCAACGAAAGCAATTTGGTAAGTCAATACGTTCTATTGGTACTAAGTTCGCATGCCCTTCGGCCCAATGAAAATCCAATTTATAACAGCGCTCAATATGTATTGACCAGCGTTTTTGTCTGCCATTCAACATTTACCATTCACCGGGTGACAACATGACGTATACGTATTGGATTCGCACATATGTGTCTCATGTAGTTGGTCGTCGTCGATTCTGGATTCTCGATTCTCGGCTCTCCATTCTCTGTTCTGGGCAATCAATGAACGGCTTCATAGACCATTTGATACTTAATTTCCTTTATTGGATTAAAGGCTTGCCTCCCTTTCAGCGTTTTCTGTATTGTGCATTCTGCATTCGGCTTCAACTCGCAATCAAACGTCAGGGCAACGTTAAAAGCTGAAGCGGATTGACGACAGGGCAGCAAAAAAAATATAAAATAAAACATTAAAGATTGGAGCCAGAGTACCACAGAGTGGCGAAAGTACCCCAACAACTACTGCAATAAAATGCAACGAGCAGATTTCCGGCAGCAAATGTTTATGCTAGTTTCCCTCATATCCAATTACTCTCGTTTGCTGCTGGTGGCAGTGGAATTATCTTGATTATTTGAATTTAATTACCAGCAGATGCATCTAACAGATTGTTGTTGTTTTCTGCTGCCCTGGATGGTCTATAATTTGTCAATGAACTCAAAAGCAATGTCTTCCCTTTTGACTCCCGATGCTTAGAGAGAATTTGAAGGCCGGAGGATCTACATTTTCCAGCTGTGTAGTCAGCTTAAGGCGCAGATTGGACATCTGTGTTGAACATCTGAAACGGCCTCACAAAAAGTCGAAACATCAGGCATTAATGGGAAATCATTGCACTTTAATGCCTCGACCTGTAAATCGAATTAAATGAAAATATTTTTCGAAAAAAAGCAAATGTCCATGCAAACAAGCTGACACAAACGGAAACGTACACGGCATTTTCTGTTCATTCACTTAACGAAAGTCTGGTGAGTCCCAGTGGCAGCTTGGTTGCTAAATAGAAAAACCGCTTATTGCTTTATTAAAAAAATAGTTTTTTTTTCGTCCGGTGCATCCTCGATTCGATCGACTTTGCAAAGGGGGCGGGTAGGGGCGCCCAACTTTGACTGATGTCAATCTGGGCGGTGCAGCGATGGAGTGCCTGCTGCGCGGACTGTCGTCGCTGCCATCAATGTGCAATTTATTTTCATTTGCAGAGAACGGTTAATTGCATTTTATTTATTGGCGTGTCAACAGCAGTTGCAATTTAAACTTTTTCCCCGTTGTTCTCGGGCCTCATCTGGGTCAGTATTAAAGCGGTCGTATAGATAATGACCAACCGGCGACTCTAAACGCCGGCAACCCATCAGCTCGGTCAATATTAGTTGTCCTGTTTAGTCCTGGCAAATATGTCGTTCGCTTTTAATTGATTAAAATTCGATTTTCTGGGACTGTGCTTCTCCCTACTTCCTAGAATTATCCACAAAGGCGTTCTGTGTGCCGCAGGATACGTCAGAGCCCTAGGCGTTTACTTCTTTAACATGTTGCCCAGCCCAGATAGAAGAATGACAAAAGGATTTAGCGGAGTAATAATAATTTTGCCAACTAATCGAATCTAATAAACTTTCAATCCTAATTTTCGGACGCCGACAAAGGCTGGTTGCTAAGTGCATGTTAGATAACATGGCTAGATAACAAAAGGCAGCCAAATTGAGGCAAAATTTAAGCCAAATTAAAATATTTTTGTTGCCTTTTCTGTAGGTGGAATCTGAAATTGCAATTTGGAATTTGCCATTTCATTAATTAAAACATGCATATCAGTGTTTGTTGCATATTGAAAATGAAAATAAATCCGACTTTAATCCATCTCGATGTTTTTATTTTAAGACAGTGCTAATTGAAGCCAAAGCAAGACATTCCTTAATTATCTGCATATTTCGATATTTCACTTTTCCATAAAATAGCAGCTATGGCTCTTATTCATGCATCCATGGGCAATCGAATGTCATTTTATGTGCAACCCAGTCAGCTAGGCTGAAACCAGCTGGATTCACGCATGATTTCCGTTTCGTTTTGTTGCCATCTGATTGACGATGAAAATATCTATAGAATATACAATTGTATGTACACATTTTCATATCAAATATCGGGCGAAAAATTGGGACAAAACTAAACTCCATTTGGCCGTAACGTGCGGCCATCGTTAATCAGCTAAATTTATTTGCTGCCAATATGTGTGAGGTTGCATATTTTGCCAGCCGATTTATAAATTCGAAGGGAAAAATGTGTCGATGCGAAACCAAACGACAAGCTGCTGACAGCTGTTGGTTTGCCAAATGTTGTCGCCGTTGTTGGCCTACATGCTCTTGTTGCTCGAATATTAAATTTATGTGAAGTGACATTTTGCCTAAACATATTTGCATATATTTTGCATAATTTGATCCGCCTCTCAGCCGAAATATTGTCATTATTATTATTGTTGGCCCGCACATTTATTCTCATGATCGCATTTTCACATCGAAATACTAATAACGCCGGATTAATTATAGCAACCATCACTGGCCATCGAACTTACCCAGATTTTCCACCTGGCAGGGCAGGACGAGGGTGTCCCCTACGACGGCGCGGTAGGTGTGTCCGCGGGACAGGAACCGCGGCTGTGGAGCGGTCAACGATGAGGATGCGGATGCCGCCGATTGCGCCACGTTGCTCATGGAGCGGCTGGTACTGGCTGCAAAATTAGAAAGAAGGGAAAAGAGCGGTTAGTTTCTGACAATATGCAGGTAACAAGCATAACCACATTAGGTTGCCAATATTCAGATAAATTAAATTTATTTTATTTATGCCAGCTTGGGGCTAAACCACATCAGATGTAAATATTCAAAGGGTTCCCTGTGTGACACAAATATTTTTGATAATTTTTATTGCTGTGTGAGGTCAAAGTGTATTGTTGTCAATATTGTTCCACTAACCACACTAATTTAATTTTTTATAATCGACATTAGAAATGACATGTATGTGGGTACTATATAAAAATAATCCCTTAAAACATATAACAAATAAAATTATTTTTTTGATATTTTTAATTTTATTTATTTAAAAGATTTAAAATAATTGAACTAATCCTTTTTTTGGTTGGTTCTTTTACAATCCCGCTTAGAGACCCCAATATCGATGGTCATTTGTTTCCGTATGAATGGATTTCAATTAGCATAAAAATGTTTCAGCGTGTCCCTCGTATTCGCGCCATACCCTCACGGCTCCCAGGACGACAATAAACGCGTGGAGAGGCGGGCAGGGGTCAGACAGGGGCCAGGGATTAGGAATGGGGCCAGATGACCGGCGAACGGAAGTTGGTTGTACGCCGATCTATGCTCGGTGCGTACGACCCGCCAGAGCGTGTTAACGCACTCGCAGTCCTCGGGGGCATCGTTTCGTCGCTACGTGAAAACGACTGTGTTGGCCAAGAGCAGCAGTGGCTTAGAGGCAGGTCCTTTGGCCTGGAGAGGCGAGAAGAAAAAGCTGAATGCCCGTCTGACCCAGGGACGGAGCCTTGTCGGATTTTGGCGACAAATGAGCGCACCGAAGTGTGTAGGAAGCCCCACGACCCTAACCCACTGCAAAATGCAGTTCAAGAGCAGGTCCGGCAGGACTCCAACGCAGCGTAACAAATTTGATTACAACAACTGCGAAGCGAAATCTAGCTCTCGCCCTTCTCCATATAACCAAAAGACCCCCCAAGGAGCCGGAGGACGAAAAACGGCAACATCAGCGAACAGGCCAAAAGTTGCTTTGGATCGCCCACGCTGCTGGCTGCCGGCAACCGGCTGCACTATACCTCCTTTTATCTTTTACGATACCCCGGCGCAGGACCTTTTCCTCCTTTAGGTCCTTGCAGCTACCGACAGGTGGCTTGTCTTTGCTTTTAGCCACCCTGCTGATACTGCTGCTGGCTGGCTGCAGTTACATTCTTAAGAGACACTTTTACAGGTCCTTAGCGCCCAACGGACATAAAGGACATTTTCGCAGATCATCATTTTAGGGCGGAGTACAGAGCACGGAGCCCTGAGTGTACAAAGAGGAAACGAGCGAAAATTGGTCAGGCTTTAATGCTGGACATGGACATGGCCCGGGCGTATTTGTCGACCCCCGAAAGCCCTCAGATTTTATATTGTCTCGAGACAAAAGCGCACGCTTGTGTGAAATTGCACAAATTTCGCAGCCAAATGAACTTTAAGACGGCGCAGAGAGAGAGGGGCACTGGGCAATAAAAAGCGTCGTGGCCTGGACAGGCCTGGAGGAGCACTTTAAATCGCTTTTATGCCCCGGGACACTGTTTGTTGTCGAAATACGAGCTGGGCTTTGCGTTAATATCTCGGCAGGCATAAATATGTCTGGGGCTTGCAGTTGGCGCGATATGCAGGTCCTCTGTCCCTTCTGAGGCGCCTTCCGAAATTAGAGTTTTGCATATGAATTTTATGCAAACGCCTGGCCGGGCCAAATGTCCAAATGGCCCAAGTGGCACATGTCGAGGCTCCTGCACATATTTTTCAAATGACCAAAAATGCAGTCGGTCTTAAATTGCATGCATGAAATGCATTAAACATGCAAACCACACTGTAGGGGGGAAAAGGATAAAGCTGGGAGGAAGGTGTTCGTTGTGCAGCCTGTGTGTGCGTAAGCCTTAGTTGGGGGTGGGTGGCTTAGTAAGTGGGCGGGCATTGGCACATTAAGCAAATTTAAAGTGGTTTCCAACTATGCCCAAAATTGCATTAAAACTGTGAGAAGAGCGAGCTCTGATGGGAAGGCAAACTTTTGTTGTCTCTCGACAAGCCAACCGTAAATGCACTGAGGGCATAAACCTATAAATACAAGCCCTTATAAGGTCTGAAATTAAGGGCTTACGAAGTTGATGATTTTCCGTTTCAAAAATTTTAAAACAAGATTAAACAAAAATTAACTCTTACTTCGATTTACAGAAAGCAAGTCTGGAGTAATAAATATTATCAGCATATCCCCGATTATTTTTCTTCCCCAGCATACCAGCTTAAAGTAGTGATCGACTTTAAGAGTTCGTGAACGGATACCGCGTTCTTGTGCAGGGAACACAGTCAGAAACACAATTGCCTGTACACTCAGTCGCGTGCGTGGCACAAAACGCAAAACTTTCGCCACTTCCGCTCCGAACGAACACTTTCTCCTTGGCCGTGTGCTGAAAAATGAGCGCGAATGAGTTTTGTCCTCGCTGCCGCAAAACTGTGTCACATGAGCCCCACTAACTGACGGCGAACCACCCAGCCACCCCACCATCCACTCGCACTCGCACACGTTTTCGCTTGCACTTAAATCAAAAATGCATATATGTGAGTGCGTCTGTTCACCGCAACGCAGGCTGCACAATGAACTTCGGATGGAAAACGGCAGCCAAGACGACTACCCGATACTCATTGTTCGCCGGATAACAGCCAAGTGCATCTAGTGCACACCTTTCATGCTGATTGATTTCCACCGTTTATACCCGCCAGTGTACAGGGAAAGTGTTGGGAAAAGCACAGTTTGTTGCTTAAATAATTTATCTCGTGCACAAACACACGGACTTGATGCGGCGACGGTTTTTAGCAGCTATCGACAATGCGGGCGATTGGTAGCGAAAGGGGGGCTGCCGTCAACAAGGTTGCATAAATAGTAGATTCCTGTATCTCGGGATCTCAGCCCAGCTGCACCTGCTCTTTGGGCCCCTCGACAAGGTAATGGAGGTTGCCAATCGCGAGCAGTGGGTTTTGCGGCATTTGCGCCAGCTTTTGTAAACGAAGCGTATTGGCATACTTTTGCCTGCGGCCTCTGTTCCTGTTTCCAGTTCGACTCAGTTTCTGCGGCTGGGAGCAGAGAGCAAACTGAATAGCTCGCCACAAGGCTGCGTGCATCCGATTTGCCAAAAATACGAGATGCGAAAGTAGAACTTAAGATACTTGATTGGAAAATGAATGTAGAAAAGTATTTACAAAATTGCATACTCTCTTTTCTTTATCTAGGAACAAAATATATTTTTAATTATTTGTCAAAACTTTTTAGGGGCAATATGAATAAATTTGGCGATTCTTGAGCGGAATACCTTAAATGATTTGTGGATCGATTCTCTACCAATTTTCATCAAAATCCAGGAACAAAATATTTTTTCGATTTTTTGTTAAATTTTCTGGGGGGTCCCCTACAAAATATGGAAAGTGCAGGGGGAGGACAATATGAGCCACCCCGATGGCTATATATTTGGCAATATTTATCAGATTCTTGAGCGGAATACCTCAAACGATTTGTGGATCGATTCTCTATAAATTTTCATCAAAATCCAGGAACAAAATATTTTTTCGAATTTTGGTTAAATTTTCTGGGGGGTCCCCTTCAAAATACGGAAAGTGCATGGGGAGGACAATTTGAGCCACTGCGAGGGCTATATCTTTGGCAATATTTATCAGATTCTTGAGCGGAATACCTCAAACGATTTGTGGATCGATTCTCTATAAATTTTCATCAAAATCCAGGAACAAAATATTTTTTCGATTTTTTGTTAAATTTTCTGGGGGGTCCCCTTCAAAATACGGAAAGTGCATGGGGAGGACAATTTGAGCCACTGCGAGGGCTATATCTTTGGCAATATTTATCAGATTCTTGAGCGGAATACCTCAAACGATTTGTGGATCGATTCTCTATAAATTTTCATCAAAATCCAGGAACAAAATATTTTTTCGATTTTTTGTTAAATTTTCTGGGGGGTCCCCTTCAAAATACGGAAAGTGCATGGGGAGGACAATTTGAGCCACTGCGAGGGCTATATCTTTGGCAATATTTATCAGATTCTTGAGCGGAATACCTCAAACGATTTGTGGATCGATTCTCTATAAATTTTCATCAAAATCCAGGAACAAAATATTTTTTCGATTTTTTGTTAAATTTTCTGGGGGGTCCCCTTCAAAATACGGAAAGTGCATGGGGAGGACAATTTGAGCCACTGCGAGGGCTATATCTTTGGCAATATTTAACAGATTCTTGAGCGGAATACCTCAAACGATTTGTGGATCGATTCTCTTTAAATTTTCATCAAAATCCAGGAACAAAATATTTTTTCGAATTTTGGTTAATTTTTCTGGGGGTCCCCTTCAAAATACGGAAAGTGCATGGGGAGGACAATTTGAGCCACTGCGAGGGCTATATCTTTGGCAATATTTATCAGATTCTTGAGCGGAATACCTCAAATGATTTGTGGATCGATTCTCTATAAATTTTCATCAAAATCCAGGAACAAAATATTTTTTCGATTTTTTGTTAAATTTTCTGGGGGTCCCCTTCAAAATACGGAAAGTGCATGGGGAGGACAATTTGAGCCACTGCGAGGGCTATATCTTTGGCAATATTTATCAGATTCTTGAGCGGAATACCTCAAACGATTTGTGGATCGATTCTCTATAAATTTTCATCAAAATCCAGGAACAAAATATTTTTTCGATTTTTTGTTAAATTTTCTGGGGGGTCCCCTTCAAAATACGGAAAGTGCATGGGGAGGACAATTTGAGCCACTGCGAGGGCTATATCTTTGGCAATATTTATCAGATTCTTGAGCGGAATACCTCAAACGATTTGTGGATCTATTCTCTATCAATTTTCTTCAAAATCCAGGAACAAAATATTTTTTTGATTTGTTGTCACATTTTCTGGGGGATCCCTTTCGAAATGCGGAAAAGGCGTGGGAAGAGCAATATGGGCCACCGCGAGGGCTATATCTTTGGCAATATTTATCAGATTCTTGAGCGGAATACCTTAAATGATTTGTGAATCGATTCTCTATCATTCTGAATCATAATAATTCCTATAAGATACAGTTAAATATATCTGATATTTGAGATGCCAATTTTGGATCTGCCCAATGGTAGTTTTCTTTTTTGTCTACGATTTTTTCGATGAAGAGCAAAGTAAAGTATGCAGATGTGGACTTTTTCCCATTATTATAAAACACTGTCGTCTGCCGCACCATTGGCGTTAAGGCATTCGAATTGTGTTTTGCACTTGCAACTTGAATTGAATTTGCAACCGTGTGTGCTGCAACAGCCGCTCTACTTAGTTTTGCTGGAGCACTTTTGCGGGATTCGAATTTTCGATTGTCTGCCGGCGTTTGCCAGCGACATTGCGGTTGCCAATGAGAGGAGCAACGCTGGAAACGCTGTCACCGGCGGACTGATATATGCATGCACTCCGCATCCTAGCCAGAGCACTAAATTTGTTGCATTATTTTCGGCGGACACATGCCCGCATATCCACATGAGCACGGAACATGCAACTGAAGCAGAAGCAGTCTTTTCTCATTTCCGTTGCGTGGTTGCTGCTGGATGCATCCAACTTGGTTGTGTGCTGCTGTGCTTTTTCGGTTCCGCGGTTCAGTTTACACGCCAAAGCATTTTTCCCACCATGCTGCAGCTCGGGTGGCAGCAATACTTGCAACATACTAGCAAACCAGCCACACTTTGTTTCATTAAAACTTTCGCCACGTGTCCTGAGTGCACGGTGGCTATGCATGTGTGTGTGGGTGGGTGGGTGTTGGTTTCGGTGTGTTTCTGTTTGTATATGATCAGCATCTTTGCTTGTTTTGGCATTTGTTTAGTGTTTACCTGCCACACCCCGTGCGGTGCTATCTGCATTTCAATGCATTTTAAATTATGCATAGCGGGCGAGAGAGGAAAGAATCTAAAAAAAGGAAAAGCAACCCAAACGGTGGCGAACAAAAATAAAGGGGAAAGATATTTAAGTTTCCTGAGAAAATGTTCATTACAGTTTTTTTTTTTCTGTTTTTGCATTCGGCTTGGCGAACTCCTTGGCGAGGAGTGTGCTTGTTAGCCGAGATTTCCATGCATATGGAGCCGAGAACCGAGAGCCACGGGCCATGTTGCCACACCTGTCGGTTGCCAACACTCCTCCCCCATTGGCATCACATGAACCTTTCTTCACACCAACACCTTTTTACTCTCGGCATATTGCATTTTCCGTTGTTCTCTGCTATTTTCCCTTGTTGCATATTTAATGCATGCAAATTATTTACGGTGTCGACTTTTAGCCGGCGGCCATGGCATACCGATGCTCTTGTTGTTTTAAAGCGCAGCTCACCGCGGCCAATTCATTTTTATTGCCTGCCATTTTTGTGCAACGCATTTGAGCATCCTGCCTCCGCCATTAGGCGACCCCACCTGCTCGCCTGCTCTCGAGCCCACCTGACCCAATCGACGGGGTAGCCGCCAAGTAAGCCCCAGTGACTTTGGCTGACTCCGGAGTCGCAAGTGCATTTATCAAAATCCTCTTTCGGCGGGGATGCGAAAGTGCACGTCAGCGCCAGAGATGGAGATGGAGGGGCGTGGAAAACGTGTCACGCTCGCTTCGTCGGCACAGCAATTTCCCAGCAATTTTGCCAGAGAGTGAGTACAAAAAAAAAAGAAATGACAAAAGCCATACGAGTGAAATGTCATTCAAGCAGCGAATGCCATTTACCCAAACCCAAACCCAAACCAAAACCGACCCATCGGTTTCCACCAAGGCAGGTGCAGAGCGATGAAGAGGAGAGACGTCCTGCCATTTGACACCCGAAATATGCAAATGTTGTCAGCTCATGCCGCCTTTTTCCTTTCCGAATTCCACTAAACCACCTCAGACCGGGCCACATCCGTTTTTCCGGGGGAGGTGTTGCCGAGGTGGGCGTGAACTCGTCAAGCTTTCGCGCTTGTCGATAGTCAATCTATTCATCTTTCTAACTGGTTTCACATGTGCTGCCAGTATGCCAGGCTGCCAAGCTGCCACACTGCCACATGCTCTGCCGCCGCGTTCATCCCGTCCATTTGCATTGCCACACGAAGGCGCAGTGGGCCAGGAAAGCAGAGGAGGCGTGGCCGCTGTCAGAATCGAGCTTGACTTTTATGCACATATCATTTGCATAACATTATTTGAGCAACGTTCCTCCATCGCATTAAATTTTGAAATGCCAAATAAATCCGCAAGCGAAATGCTATTTTTTCGAGCTATTTTCGTTTACGTTTGCACTTAGCATTCACTGCACTTTGCCCCCATCGCACCCTTCTGCATCCTTTCCTGCACTCCTGCCGCTGACAGTTTCCTCAATTTGCATTTCCAGTTCAAGTCAGAGTCACAGGCGGAGTCTCTGAATTGGACCTTCGACTCTCTGTTCGAGTTCGAGTTGAGCCACGTTTGATTTACGCTTGTTGACGCTGCACTTGGCGTATGCGTAATAAGCGTGTGAGCAGTGACGCCTTTGGCCTCCCATCCCACCCCCCTTTCTATATCCTGGAAATCCTCGAGCGGGTTGAAAATGGAAGAGAATCGTAAATTGTTTTATTGGCATCATGTCATGGCCGAACATCCAAGCAGCATCTTATGGGCCAGACCATAAACTTATTATGGATTTCTGTTATTTATTTGGCAATTTATATTTCATGCGCATTGGCAACCCTTTAAATTAAATAATAAAAACAATACTCGTGCCCCCCAGTTCGCTGAGGCAGCAAACAGCCGAGGGGGGAACTCGGCGAGACGGAAAACAAAAACAAGCACCAGGCCAGCACCCTTGCGGCTGACAAATAAAATATATGTTAAGCGTATAAGGCGGATAAAATCGAGGACGACTGGCGGGGGAGTGTAATAAAAATATTAAAGCGGCAAACGTGGGAAGCAAGGGTTTTAAAAGTTTCCTGGAAAAGGCCGTCAATGATTCTTGAATCACGCACATACTGGCCTAATAAGGCAATGGCACTGGGCATGGCAGTCTACTATACATCTATATCCGCCGCAAGGACTCGGCACATCCTTCGTCGTAAATCAAACCTATCAATAGACAGAACTGTTTGCGGTTATATATTGACAG
This sequence comes from Drosophila monieri, assembly GCA_035047585.1. NCBI lineage: Eukaryota > Metazoa > Arthropoda > Insecta > Diptera > Drosophilidae > Drosophila > Drosophila monieri. The sequence continues at coordinate 25,191 of JAWNPJ010000112.1, read as the reverse complement.
GAATTTTCACTAATATTTCACCAGAACACACTCGCACGGCCATTTGGCTAGCGGGAGAAATTTTATGGCAAAAGGCGAACAGCATTTCCCGCAGAAAGGCAGCGCTCACATGGCGTATGAGTAATGACGCTGGCTTACTGCTTTCGTGCAACTGGGCTAATTTGAATTTTAAGGTCATTTCGAAGCACCACTCCGATTTCAATTGCTCGGAAAACTTGGGCCACAACTTCGACACTCCCCACTCGCTCAGTGGCCATTAATTTGCAACGCCTCAAAATTGTTTACGAAACATTAAGCAATTGCAGTGCCAGCTAAAAAAAATCGCATTAAATATACAACATAGTTGGCGCAGTGTTAGAGGCGACCGAGAGTGGGTGGCCAAAGATATCACATTAAGAATTTAAATTAATTAAATTAAAATGCGTGGAGCGCTGTTGTTGTTGCTTGCTCTGGCCCTTCCACTGTCGCTGCGGCTTTTGGGCAACCAACCAGCCAACCGAGCCCCGGCCCCACCGACCCACCAACTAACCAAAAGACCACCGTCTGCTCCTCGTTCGTCTGCTCGTCCTTGTTCTCGTCCTGTTCCTGTGCGGTTTCCTTGGAGCCTGGGACGGAGGTTTGTTAAAGCTGCCACAAGATTTGCATAAAGTATAATGGCCATCTTCCTGGTCCTAGGAAAGCAGAGAGCCAGGACAAAATACGAAGGATACTGGGGAGGCTGCGGGGGGCAGGAGGGGAGCAGCAGCACCCGTACCGTTCAGGATGAAAAAGCCAACCGAGCGTGGCCATTCAATTTTCATTTTTTCTCTGGCCATCGTCTTTGAACTTTTCACATTTCTCGTTTTTTGGCTGTCGCGGAGCATTTGTACTCGGTACTTTTTGCAGAAGACATTTCCGCGCCGCATGTCCAGTTCCTGTCCAGGCTTCTGGCTGCTTGAATGTTGGCAGTTGGCAGTGGCTACACTCAGAAAAGTTTCTGTTTGATTAAAATATTGATTATTATTTAAATAAAGTTACCTTCAAAGCTTACACACAACTAACATGAATGTACTACCACTTCCCTACCATTACCATATTATTTTTAAATTGAAAAGAATTTCTCTCAGTGTATTGGCTGCCTGCGGCTGTTGCCTACACTTTACCGTTTTATGGCTCGCTCGATTTCTTTTTGGCTTGATTTTCCCAGCCATCGCCTCCCATTCCAACCCGTCTCAGCTTTGCTCCTTGGCTCGTTTGTTTCCTGGCTTGGACCGAGGAAAATTTCAATTTGATTTTGCTCCCACGATCGTTTTGTTTTATTTCCTGAAGATATCTGCAATTTCATGTATCAGATTTGCTCCTTTTACAAGCGACGCCCAATAAAAATTGACTTCGCTCGCTTCCGTCCGCCAGCGTCTGGCACGGAGCATCGAGTTGAGCATTTAAGCTGCCTCTTTTGGCTGCTAAACGAACTGATAAATTTAATGCTTCGTTATGACCAGGCCGAGACAAGTCCGAGCGAAGGACTCCCATATTAAATGCTTTAAATACCGCCCTCTCTGCAACTTAAATCGTTCGTTGGCGGTGGCTTATTGTGCTCTGGCTTAACTTACAAATTGCTTTTAATTACCGCCTCAGAAGAGCGGCTGAAAGCTTAGAGAAAGGTGAGGGCATTTTACCAAAGGATCAAATCAACGGCTCCATCATCGTTTTTCCCCCCCTCGAAGTTCTGAAGGCAAAAAAGCTGTCTACAGTTTTATTTCGAGTCAGCTGCCAGTGGAAAGTTTTATGGCAAATAGCCCGAAGTGCAAAAACTTGCGCAAATTCATGGCGCATATAGTATATACTCGGAGTCCATGGGAAGTATATATGTATGTATCAACGGACCGGGAACCTTTGTCTTTTGAGGCTCCTCGAATTTGGCCAAAAGGTTTCCTGTGTGTGCGTGGGTGTGTGTGATCTTTGAGGCCAAAATGCAAATGTTTGGCCGCCCCGCAAATCCTATTATTTTATTATGAGGGTCAGTCGAGTGTCGTCGTGCGCAATATTGTTAATATGAAGAGCAAACAAAGGACGACGCCGACCCTTTCCACCAAATTAGGCTCCGGCGGCCTTTGTGCCAATCGTTTTCTGGCCATAAACATTTTGATATCTTTTGATAACTTTCGCCAGTCATAAATTAAATATATTCAGTAAAAGCATCCTACATAACTTTGTGTAATTTTGGTTCGGATATAATCGGATTGGAGCTGATAAGCCGACATCCATTTAAAGAACCCCAGCCCTTAGTCTCTGATCCTGCCACTCACAGGCGTCCTGTGATTTCGCTATTTGTCCGATTACCGGATTTTAGATAATTACGTGCATTTAATCACAACAGCAATGCGGTTTAGAAAAACTCAAATTCCTTTTAGTCTTAATGGGTGTGGGGGCGTTTTGGCCAATTTTCAGCTAACTAATGTTTGTCTGCTACTTTTGCATTGCGCTTATTTCTGCTCATTTATTTAACAGTGTTTCCTCTGTCTGTGATTGCTGTTTCCTTTTCATTTTTATTTATTTTTCCCGCTTTTGCCCTCCCCAGAGCCCAGCCCAGAGTTTGAAAATAAATTAAACCGGATAATTTGTGGTGCGTTTGTTCGCAAAATGTTAATGAGATTGGTCGGTGGTAGCTGGTGCATGGTGGAGTTCGTATATGGTAGGTAGGTGATTCCAGTTGGCTGGCATGGTGACACTGGAAAGGATAATTTCCCAGCACAGAGCAAACATTTAGCAATGTCAAGTGAAAAAGGGGTCAGACCCTGAAGAGGCGGGGAGACGGCAGTAAATTTCAATTTGCAGCCAGAACCGAAAGCATCATTTAGATTGTTTAAATACCAGCAAAACTGAGAAGGAGTCCGAGTCAAAGGCAAGAGCAAAAGCAAAGGCACAGGCACAGCCAAATGGAAATGGGAATGAAAATGCATCCGCACGCAGTCAGACAAATTGGGCAACAGTTTTTCAGATCCCATGTAAGTATCAGGCAGATGCCTCTCCGACCGTACAAAGGACTAAATTCCAAAGGGGTAGCCGGTCTGGCACATTGTTGCTGGTGCTTGTGGTTTCATTTTCTGGGCATAAATCAAGCAGAAACTGCTGCAGCCTGGACTCGAGCAAATCTGTCACCCCCGCAGAGCGGATAGGTCCGGCTCAATTTTAAAGATAAACACTCTGTGCTTCGTTCGGTGTCTTTGGCCCTAAGTCATTTCATATTTAAGCCAAATTTAATGGCCCCTGCCCAGACAGACATGGACACAGACTCAGACTCAGACTCAGCCTTAGACGAAGCCGAATCAAATCCCTGCTTATGTATGCATGAATATATTGTCTTTTGGCTTTTGCTTTGGCAGCAAAGCTTGCATATTTGCGAATAAATTATGTATGGACCTTCGGGAAAAGGCATTGGATTCGATTTTGATATGTGTCATTGAATTGCTTCTTGCCTCCAATGATGGACCCTCCTAAGTGACACTGGAAAAAGGGTCGTCCCGACAATCTCGTTCTAATTACTTTAATTTAGAGCCTCAATAGCCTATCATTTGTGCGGCTGCTGGTGCTGCTGATTCTGGTCCTGGTTCGGGTTCTGGGAATGGAGACAGGGCTCCATCGCAATTGAATAGGAATTTCGAATCAAAGTCATTGCAACTGGGTCGAACAGCTGTGAGTTTGCCAAGTTGAAAGTTATCGCCAAGCAAGTGGGGGCCAAGCAAATGTTGTCTGTGCCGGAAGCGGAAACAAGCTCTGCACACGAGTGGAGGCGGCCAAAAGGAAGCCAGGCAGCCAGCCAGCCAGCCAGCCAGGCTTTCGCCATTCAGCCCATCGAGAGCCAGAGATTGTCGTTGTTGCCGCCGCAGTTAGTCAGCAAGTCGTTGCAGCAAATGGGGCGAACAGAAGGCGGAAAAAAAAATCAGAGAAAAATGAAACAGTAAAGAAAGGCGGAAAAACAGCAAGGAATAATCCTGCGGCAGCATACTGACTCAAATGTTGCTTAGTTGACTCGATACTTGCAATGGCAGTCGGAGAAAGACCTCCTACATGCCCCACATGGGCGGTGCATTCGAGAGGAGTTTGCTTTTAATTCAGCAAAGAAAATGAAATTGAAAACTGTGCCAAATGTGTGCACAGACACAAGAACAACCGCAGAGCCACGCTCGGATAGACACAGTCAGTCCATAACACTCGCAAAAATGGATACACTTTATTGTCAATTCTTCTTTCATTTAATTACATTTTCCTTTGATTGGAAATTACTAGTAATATTCAACAAGAATTTTCAATTGAAATATTCAAACTGGTTTTCTTTTAAATTAAACAGAAAACTACCATGTAGAGGGTAGACATTATTACCTAGCTCCTGTCCCTTATTCGTAATTTTCCCAGCCTCATAATTGCCTGTCAAGAAATGAATTTCAAATGATATGCAATTAATAAACTAAGAAATTTTATCCTAGTGTTTCGAGAGCCCTTGCAGATAGAAACTCCTGTCGAGGATGGCTCTTTGCAAAAGTGACAAGTAATAAATTTTATTGATTTTCGCTTTAGCTGCCAGCCAGCAAGGCATTCGCAGCTCTGCGGCTGCGGCTTTAATGCATTTTTAAGACTTTAATATTTCGGTCTGTGGGTTGGAAGGATTCCGGGGCGACGAGCAGGCAATTATAATTGAATTAGAAATGCCAATCTCGGGCTCTGTTTGTGGCGCTGCATTGAGTGGATTTCATTTGGAATATGTTTGCTCAAGCTGGGGTTGCATTTGCTATTAGTTTGCTCAGATATTTCTCGGCAATTTGCTTGGAAATAGTTGGTAAACTTTTACCATCCTTAGGATTCTCCCGACAGCCTGCCAGAGGCGTTGCATTTTTGATGCATTGCGAGGGACACACGGAGCTTCTGCACCAGTCGTGCGAATCTGTCTGAATTTATTGCATTTTTAATCACCTGGTTTGGTTTCAATCGCTGCAACGACTATGGTAGCGTTGCATGTCATATCCAATATATAACACATATAGTTTATTTTTTGTTCTTCTACCAACACAAAGCTTAACAATAAACGCCCCATTAATAAATAACACGAAATGGCATTCTTTGCTTTTGCTCTTTTCATTTATTTTATATTTACCCATTGTTCTTAATGAACGTTCCACCAGAACTCACCTGAAAATAAATAAAATTGAAAATTGAATCAGAATATGTTTGCTTTTCATAAAAAAATATGTAATTAATTAAAGACTGTGTCTGCGTATTGTTTATAGACAGGGTTCGAGATTCATAGCACTAACAAGATAGGCTAACAAATTGGGCCAGAAGTATATTGTTGTTATAAATAAAACTATTGTTTGGCGAACATATGTATATCGTTAAGTTGAAATTTTCATTGTGAAAATTTTCCATTCTAGCAGCTTTAATTGGGGCCGGAGTCTTGGTGGCTTATCTGATAAAATATGAGTAGTAAACATGCACATCTAATTTGAAGAAATAAGAAATTATAATATATTGCTCGCGTAGCCGCTTTTTTGCTGATTTCTCTATGCGATTGTTAGTGCTTTTCTTTTCCTCTCGGTGGCAGTTTTGCCAACTGGCAACCGGCAACCGGCAACTGCCAACTGCGCCGGGTTAATGTGTGTGCCTCATTTATCAAAGCACAAAACGCTGCTCTTGTTTGCTGTCAAAGGGTTGAGCACCGCCCACCTGCCCACCCAGACCAGACAGCCTTAAGCTCCTTCCGCCCCTTAACCCCCTTTTCTATGTGCGTGTACGGCATATGAAAAATCCTGCGGCTAATAAGTGACACGCGTCGATTAATAAAACTCTACGAGCCGTACAAGGCTGCCACCCATTTAGGGGTGTGGCCCCCAGGGTGGTATGGCAGTGGCAGTGGCTCTGGAATGCCGCTGCGTGTGTCGTACATTAAAAGGCCATGTCACAGTCAACGATTATGCAAAGCAGTCGTCCGATCACGGATAAGCCCAAGTCCTTGGCAGGACTCCCCTTTAGTTGCGTGAGTCCCTTGAGACCGTTCAAGGAGCTCGGTAGTAGCGCTAATAGCTTCCCAAGATTCCGAATGACCTTTTGGTCTTCTAGCTAACCAGAAAATCTTTTTAATGATAGGAATCTCTGGGTCATAAAGGCTGATACGTCTACTCAAATTTTAAATTTCAGTCCGGTCCAACTAAATTAAATATTTGGGCTTTAAAAAATGAAAATATCAAATTCTTTAAAGGGAATAAGCCGATTTCATAGAATGTTTCTTCCGTTGGAATATCTGGATCGCCTTCATTGAACCATGTGGCAAATAAATCAAATTTTAAAATATGCCAACAGCAAAAATATGAAATCAAAATCCATTCAATTTTCATTTGACAGAAGGCGAAGGAAGGGAGCGGGCCTCCTGGGAGTGTCCTGTTGCTTCCATATGGAAATGAGCTTGCAGTGGCATTCTTTCTCATCTCGGTTGTGGCTCTTCGTTATTTTGTGAATGGAACAAAAACAGATGCAAATCAACAAGCTGCCAGCCAGATAAGGCAAAAACAAGTGTCTCCTTGCTGTCCTGCGTGTCCTGGATGTATCAGTCCATACGTCTTGTTCTCCATCCCGCCGTCCTGCGCCCCCCTTGGCTTGTCCCTTGTCCTGTGTCCTATCGTCCGTATTTACAATCCGTATCCAGAGATGAATGATGCTGCCAATGAGCGTGTGTCTCGGATGTGTTTTGACAGCATTTTGCTATTAACTTGCTATTCCTCGCCAGATATTTGTTTTTCTTTTCACTTCATCTCGGTGACATTTTTGTGCCCTACTGGTCCCAAAATGAACTTCTGTTGGTATTTGTACTTGATAAGCCATCGGTTGGAGCTAAATGACTGCCCGGGGTGGAGCAGAAATCTGGATAAGTGATTTATGTATTATGTGTCTATCGTTATGGACATAAATCGTATTATCCAGCTAGTCTCATTACAGTCTCCCCCACTTGCATAAATCCTCCAGCTTCTTGGTGGGCTTCTGGCATTTGCCATTAGTCCTTAGTCCTGCTCCTGCTCCGGCTCCCTTTCCCACGTCCACGGGGCTCCTTTTGAAGTTTACACCTGAGGCATCTCGGCTGGAAACAAAAGCTTCTTTGTTTGTCAACCTTCGGCCTTTGCAGTTTCTTTTTTCCTGTGGAGGCCTGCTCCTAACGAGAAACTTCAATATTGTCCTTCTGCCCAGCAACAAACAGGGCGGAAGCGAATGAGCCGAAGCTGGTGCCGGATCCGGAGCTAGATAGAAGGCAAGACAAATATTAACCCGGGGCTATTCATTAAACAGTCCTTTGCTCATATGTTTTCCTTTCGCCTGCTACTCTGTGTCCTTTCATTAAACAAGGCTCTCCATTTCGTCCTTCTGCCTCCGCCTGTGCCTCTCCAGAGCCACTTGAAGCGCTCATTGTTTGCACTTGATGATGCCGGGGTGACAGCCACGCCCACGTCAACATCGACGCCAATGTCAACGGCCCCCTTTCGGCAAGTCAGCGGGTTGAAAGCATTTATGGCAATATTGTCGGGAATCTTCGACAGCACCTGGTGCCTGGAAATATTATTGCACTGGGAGCAATAAATATTCCTTTCTTTCAAATGGAAGTGAAAAAGGATTTTTCATGTTGGTTCACTAAATTATTATTTGATATTTTCTTCAAATTATTTGAATATCCTTGTTCGTTTCAGTTATTTTCTAAATGGCATTTAAAGCTTCCTATTTTTTTCCTGTCCTGTTCCTGGAGGGTAATGCGAAAATGCTTAACGCCATCTTGGGAAACGAGACTCGATTTCTCATTTCAATTTCGACATTTGCCGCTTGCTGTTTTTAATATTTGTCTCTGTTCGCTTCTCGATTCTCTCGTCTCTTTTCTCCGTCACTTTCTCGGTTCTCAGCAACTTTTCTCATTGCCTCGAATTGTCTCCACTGACAGCAGCTGGCCCGGTCGTCTGGAGGCAGGAGCTCTACATTAAAAAGCTTAACGATGGCGCGCTTAGTTGTCCTTGTCATTAGGTCCTTGCCTTCCGCCCTCGCCTCCTGCAACATTCCTCACTCTTCGAATGTCGTTTGACCGTCTGAGTGGCATAAAACGCACCTGATGTACAAAAACTGCTTAATTGAAAACATAAGCTTCTATAATTTCGTTCGCAGCCCGGCCACTCGGTGTCAAAGAACTCAATTTAAATATTCAAATTTATGCGTTGCCATATTAAGAGGCACGATCACGTACCCATGGACCCCGCCCGGTTCTCTTTGGTGAGACAGCCTCTATCCTTGATGGCCATTTCTTGCTCCAAACCCTCCTAGTTTCTGTTGTCTGTTGTCTGCAATTAAGAGCGCTTAAATCAATAAGCCCACACAGTTGACGTTTCGTTTCTCATTGGGCCTGGACGTGTTGGCTTTTAGTATGCAAAGCACAGAGACAGCTAAGAGGATGGGTGGCGGAATGGAAAGGGACACGCTCTTCCTGGCACATCGAATGATATTCTCCTGACTTATCGCCTCGAATTTGCTCTAACCGATTGCCGGGAGGCGCGAAACGTTCCCAGCGGCCCTCTAAGGACATTCTGATTGGCATCTCGAGACTTTTGCCGTCTTCTTGCTTCCCGAACGGATCACAATGGCATCTGAGAACTGTGGGAACTTTGGCTCCCCCATCGCCGGCTTATCAATGTCGCTGTTTCAAATCTGCCAGCGCGACAAATTCACGTGTTATCTAAATCTTGGCAGGAGTGGAGAGCAGGAACATCAGCCAGCTCAGTCTCACCTGGTGCTTGCTATTACACAGGAGAAAACTCCATAAGGCTGATGCGGCATTCTTTATGAATTCTATGTCTTTTGAAGTATTCTCCGCTGGCTTATTAATAAACTTGAAGAATATCTTTAAGGAACATTTGGAAAACCATAAATTGTTAAGCAACTTTTGGGATATTTTTTCACCCTGTATCTTTGCAAGCGGGCAGATACCGGTGGGGGTGGTTATTTCTTTTCACGCAACCGCTTCTTGGTTTGCGGCGGATAGGGGTGGGGAAATGAATGTAGGACGCGGGCGAAACTTCATCTTCCTGCAGTCATTCATTCCCCGGTCGAGGGGACTGGGGGGCTTGGTCCATTGTTGCTGCTCGTAATTTATCTACCGTCTTCGTCTACCGTCTCGATGTCACCCGTTCGAGTCCCTGGGTTGCGGGCTCTGTGGTCTCTGCTTCCTGGCGACATTCCTGAGGCACAAACCCCCAACAGAAACAGAATCTCAACGCAGTGCTTAGCATCTCAATTCGGTTTCGGTTGGCTGCGTGGTGGCTGTTGCTATCTGGGGCCGATAATAAAAATTCCACCGCCAAGTCCCAAGGGTGTGACAACTTCCAGCTTTGATTTGGCCTTGTCTTGGCCCCCATCTCCACCCCAACCGAAGAAAAAATGTAAAAGCGAAAGCCTTATCAGCACTGAGGGTGCTGGGAGTGTCCCCAGAAGTACGCAATGCTAAATTATGTCAATAAGTAAATGAATTTCGGCTAAATTCAGATTTTAATAACAGTGGGGAAGAAAAACGTACATCCCCAGCAGCCTCTTCACATATTCATATTGAGGAAACGCACTCCGGCACATGTGGGATGTTTATTTGTCGTTTTGATGACGACTTCCCGTCAAGTCATATGTGGCATATGTGCCACGCCCACCACTTTGTACTTGATTTTAACAAAACTGTCTGTTTAAACGAAACAAAGTGAAATTGTCTCCTTGGGGGGGAGGCAGCAAACATCCAAGAGACAAAAAGCTGAAAAGCCGAAAAAAGGAAAAAGCGCCGGTGCCGGTGATCGGTGTGAGACTGGGCGAAATGTATTTAATATGCAAATCCTGTGTGCCCTTTGAGATGATTATGGCGCACATTATGTCCCGAACAGCACACGTAGAACGCCAGCTTAAGGAGTCGTCGAGATGAGAGGTGGAGTCACATTGCCCCACGCACTCATAATTATCGATTTAAAAAGCCGCTTTCCGCCTTATAACCGCCGCACCCAAAATATCTGGTTCTGACAAATTGCCGACTAATTTAAGCGAAATTAAAGAAGCTTTCAGGCAGTTTAGTTCCAAATGTGGGAGGAATCTAGTTGAAAATTAATATAGATGGCAAATAGAGTTGTGTGTGTGTGTGTGGTTTGAATGTTTTTTTTGTGTGTGTTTTGTGTTTTTGGCCTGGTTGGATTTGTTTTGGGAGCGCGGCGCGGAACTTTTCCAATTTGTGCACCGAAAAAAAAGGAGAAAAATAAACAGAGACACCGAACCGGACATTAACTCTAACTCGGGACTAAAACTCCAATTCGCAACCAGACAGGTCAAATACGAAAGCGGAAAAACTGAAATGCAGGAAAAACAGGACGACCGACAACCAGGCAGTGCACCTGCTCGGTCAGCCACACACCTCACTCCGCTGACCTCAACTCTGGCCAGCCGCCGGAAAAACTAATCGAACCGAAATACTCGAACTCGAAATGTTTGCCTGATTTCTCGAGAGTACGCGCTGCTCGAAATTGCAATCATTGAACGGAATTATCCTTTCTTCCTCCATGCCATGTTTTATTTTACTTTTTTTGTGCCTTTTGGGGCGGCGGCAAACTTGAACTAAAAATGTGGAGAATCTAAAAAAGAACTATCCTTTGGTGCTTTGTCGATAAATTAGCTCTTTAGAGGTCCAGAGCCGCCGCCATCGGTAATTGTGTGGGGGTGGGAATGGATGGCCTTTGCTTTGATTCCATTTAATTCGATTTAATGTGGCTGGGCCACTTGGTGAGAAATTCTGCCTCGTCAGGGATAAATGGCTCAAAGATGGATATTTCAAATTCCAGACGAGGGGACCCAAAAACCATTTAAATTTCTGTTATGCTGGCCGGCATTTAATTAAAATACAAACAGCGATGCCTCCGCAATTATCTTTTTTTTCGCACAATCTTTCGTTGGACATTGGGTTTTATCCATCTTTTTGCCCAAGCTCCAATAATCTTCATCCAAGTGATGGCAAAAAATGATACTTAAATCGGGCAAAATGGTTGGCTTTCGCTTCTTTTTTCGCTTTCCCTGACCCGACTTCCCTAATTAAATGTGTGGCATTAGGTGCCACATTTTGGCGCCGAGCCCAGCTTCTGGTCACAGATTTGTGGCCTGCGATAGCTCCAACATGAACATGTTCCCGCCGACCAGATGATGTCAGTGCTGTGGGGCTAGGGTCAGATTTTAGGGTGTTTTTGGAGGTTTTTGGCCAACACTTTCAGCTGCCAATTTTCGCCGCCATTATTGAGGTTTTTCCATGCATTTCAGCGACCACATCCGGTCGCTCCTACCACCCCTCAGCAGCATGTTGTCTTTGGTCCTTCCTTCTCCTCGAGTCCTTCTTAATTTTCATTTTTTTCCCGTCTCTCTGTTTGTTTTTTTTCCGGCCAAAAATAATGTTGCGTCCGTCCATCCGCTTTTTTTTCATTCTCATTTGCGGCGCTGGGCCGGAGTCGTAAAGTAAATTTTTTAATTAGAGTCACGAGTAAAACAAACCAATTAGTAAAGCTGTCAGAGCAATCCTTTGCCTCTGCAAAGATCTGGCCGGGTGTTGTATTTTTAATTTCTTGGCCATGTTTTGGCCGCAATTTACGCGTCCTGCCACGTTCGAGTCAGCGAAGGCGGTCGCGGCGGCGTTGTCGGCGGCGTGTGAATTATTGAAAAAGTAAATTATGTGAAAAGGGCAAATTAAAGAGGTTCGCAGCATCTCCCATTTGCCATCATTTTTACGACCGTGGCCCCGAGGGCCGAAACGCAGCGCTGAGGTCCTGCGGCGCATCAAGTGTTTTGGTCCTGCCAACCTCGAAATGTAGTTTTAATTAAATAGCACAATTGCCCCTGCCGGCGGGCACCTTTTATGCTTCGAAGGAAAACTTCTCGGCCGCCAGGAGTTCGTTTCATTTTCATTTTCGGTTTTCGGTTCTCGGTTTTTGGTTTTGTTTGCCATTGTTTTGTTGGCCGGCTCGGTTCAGTTGAGTTTTAGTTTTAGTTTTTGGTTTATATTCGTTGCTACGTGAGCTGCATGACCAATGGCAAATAAACAGAAAAATGGGCACGGCTCATGGAGCGAAACGAAACGAAAAGTGCGACGGACTTGGGTTCACAAAGTTTTGAACTTGAGCCATAACACAGAAAAACAACAAGTGGAAACCCTGAAGAGGCGGGGCGGATGGCGGGGGCTGGAAAGCCGAGGAGAAAACTAAGTTATTAGCACCAACTGTGCTCGGTGGGCGGTTGTTGTGGGCGTGGTCAGTGCACCGTACTTTATGTTTACTGCATTTTCTGTGTGCAGACGTGCGGCAACGATGTTTGGGCTACCAGGACACCGTCATCCTTCCCACAGATCCATTGCTGTCCGTTGACAGTGGCAGCGACAGAGCCGAGCCAAAGGACGTTTATCGAAAGAGGCTTGTCCTGGGAGCTGGTTGCCGCTTGAAGCCGCCTCCTTTTTCTCGTGCGTAAAATTTATTATTGTTGCACTCTGTGGAAAAATATTTGCGGCTGCTGGTATTAGCATTTTACTTTATTTGCACAAATGTTTTTCCGTATTTATTCTGACCAAGTTTACCCAATTGTGTATCTGTTTGTCCACAACTCGTTTCGGGCAATTTCCTATGTTAGTTTGCCATTCCCATTCCCTATACCCCATGCCCCAAACAGGGGGGAGTCGATGGATATTGCCTTTGTTGGCGCCTTTGTAAACACACTCGACTTGGCTGGCCCATTTTGGCAACGGAAATTTTGTGTCTTGGCACGACAGCACCTGTTCACGTACTGTACTCCCTGGCATTTTATATACCTCTGGCCTAATAAAAATAAACAGCCATATAAAGGCGAAGCGAAACAAAATTCATGGCAACGCCTGGCGATACAATAAAGCATATTATTTCAACATTTATTTCCCCGAGAGCTTCATCTTGGCAGCCATTTGGCAGGACTAAAGTGTTTTCGCGAGCACTGTTGGCACGAGTCCTTTGGCTAATGAGTGCAAGAGCTACGTGATTTACTCTGATCCTAGTCACTCACAGTGCATCCGAAAGGGCGTTTGTTTCCAGCTCATTAGAGTCAGCTACTCCCTTTGATTTCCCATTATCATCTGTTCTGTTCCAGAGAGATCATTTCAGATACCTCCTCGCTGCTCCGGAAAATGGGAGCGCGGGTGAGACTGACTCTTGGATAGACAAATGCTTATTTATGCTTGATATTGCTCAAGTCCTTGGCAAAGTCCTTGCCGGTTATTTACTCTACAGGAGCAGCAGAGCGGGGGCAGGAGTAGCAGCAGGAGCACTTGACTCGAGTCGAATGCATCCGACTGAGAGGAATTGAAATGTATTGATTTATGGCTGCAACTGAGCGAGCAGAAAGCCAACCACTTGGCCAAGGTGGAGACATCGCTGGTTACGACTGCCGGCATAAAGTTTGTCCTGCGAGTGTTACTCTGGAACCATGGAACTGTGTTCCTCGCTGTGGCCATCTAAAAGTTCAATCAAGTGAACTGGCTGGCTGGCTGGATGGCTGTGTGGCATGAGTTTGGTCATTGATAAGTCATAAGTTGCTCGCTGCCACACAAGTGCGCACAAGTTGCGTCAGAAAGTTTGTCAAAGTCAAACACAAAGTTTCCCGCTGGCATGTCAATGGCTTAGATATTAGCAGTGCATTACTTTCCAGTGCATTATTAATGGCCAGCTGAGCATTGATTTTCACATTTGCTCAAGTGACATGTCTCGTACCCTCAGGCATATCCATTAATGGCAGAAGGTAAGGGTGTGAGGGTCAGTGCCAGGCTTAAAATAAATCTCAGCAGTAATAACTCCTTAATAAATTATATTCTGGGTGGAATAATTTCCAAATAAAGTCTATGGAATCAACAAAAAAAATAGTTTCTCAGCCCAGTATACCTTTCATACCTATTAAGAGCTGCTCCAATACTAATTGAGTTGATTGAATGGATGAACACGAAAAGGCTTTCCGCTGCGGCATCGAATGTCACTTGCCGTGACTTTTACTCGGCAGGACCCAACCCTTTCGGGGTTAGCTCAGAAACTGATAACTTTTTATGTTCACTCTGACCTCACATGGCCTGTTGCATGTTCGGCCCTGCAGTTAATTACTTTGATTTATTCGAGAGCCATTCACATGCGTGGTGCTGCTGTCACATATTTCAAATCGCGCTTAATTACGGCGCCGTGTACTTACAAATTAACGAAATTGCCCGACTGCCAGATAAGACCTCCCGCCCCCACAGCGCCGTAAATTTATTACAAATTTCAACTTGGTTGCTAGAAAGCGAAATCACCTGCCACTCCACAGTCCAGGGCACTCCGATGGAGTGAATTTATTGTTTTGTTAGACCAAAAATTACAGCGATAAAAACATACAAAGTGCTTAAGTGCGACATTCGACAAAGCTCACCCGAGTCGGATGCGAACGGAGACACACTGGGACACGGACACACTGGCATCGATAAAAATCGATAAGCATCGGCAATAAATTTCCGACCACCGTGCTCGGCCTAGAATTCAAATAAAACCAAATGCCGGCTAATCTCCATTAGGCAAATACGATGAGCTTACCGAATTTTGCGACCCGTTTTTTGGCCATCATCCGCCCCTCGCCCCACGGTGTTATTGTGCTGCCATTGCCGAAGAGGCTAAGGACTGCGGAATATGGAGTCCGGACTATAGCAGAAAAGGTCACTCTAAGTGCCTTCCATTGAGCACTGAACTGTGGCGAATTGTTCGGCGCGTGGGCGGGCGGGGCATAAACTTAATGGAATTTAGATTTCTTCATTACGCATTAGGCAACAGGTGAATGGAGCACCAAAACGTGGCCTTTTAGACCGCCTTTTAGCCCCGGCTTGATTACCTCAACACACATGAAAGAGATTCCAGATTTGGGTCGCTTAATATTCGGGTTCATTTCCTCGGATTATAAAGGGGAGCTCCTCATCATCAATGGAAAATTGATTCTCTCCTGATAATTTTAAAAGGTAAACAGGATTAGCCCACATTTGGAGATAATTGCCCGGGGCCCTAGCTCCCTTTGAGCTCCCCGTGCACCCAACGACCGTTGGGGAATCGATTGGCATGCCGTGGAGCACGTGTCGTAAAAGGGCCAAGGGGTGTTCACTGTACAGTGTACTCGAAAGAATGTCCATGTACTCGTGTGTATGCGGCGGTGCTTATTATTTACATTCGGGGCTACAACATTGTCACAGGGCAGTCCTGGCCAGGCACTGCGATAGCCAGTAGTCGTGACCCCTTGGTATACAAGGAGTTGCGTCCTTTGCTTCTGGCCAACTTTTATGCTGAGTAATGGCCAGGGCCATAGCCATCGCAATGCTGCGAGTGGCCGTAAAGAATCGCACTGCCACTCGCAATCGCAATCGCACTCGAACTCGTATTTGTGCTCGTAGTTTACATAACAGTTTTACGGCCAGCACTTAAATGCCATGCGAGTCATAAATGGTGCGGAGATATCAAGCATACGCCATGTATGCGCTGTCGGTAACCAATCTTTTTGCCTGATTGATATCCCCTCCGAATGGTGGCGGAGAAGTGCTCCTCAGCAGTTCGTTCAACCCTTTTTGGCAATGATCGTTGGCTGCTCCACAATAGCTGCTGGCTGCTGCTCATGTTAATGATGATGCCGGAGCAACATTGTCGCTCGTATATGAGCCAGGACATAAGTTTTGGACAGAAACATGCACAACATCCGCCGAGAAGCTTCCGTTCCGAATATTTACGCTCGGCTTCAGTTGTAGAAGTTCGTTATTAGAAAAGTTTTAATGTCCCTGGCAAACGCACAGCGACGCGGCCACTCACATAGGGAAAAATTTCGGGCAATGGATTAATATTTAAGATAATAATGAATAATGTAGAAGATTAAGATTAAGATTTTGTCTCTTATTTCAAGGATAATTAACATTGTAATTTTGCAATAGAAATATAAAAGAAATAGTTAAATATTTATTTAATTAAAATAGTTGAGTCGGGAACTGAAAAGAAAGCAATTTGTTACTTTGTAATCGCCATTGAAATAATAAACTCTATGGTATTATTTTCTCCGTGTTGGCTCTGGAGTTGACGAACTTTTAGTTGAATTCAGTTAGCATGGCTTTAGGCCACGAATGCGAGCTTGACAAGCGACTGGCAATGATCTGTTGTTGGCACTTAATAAGCTCCATTTGCGCCCAGAACACAAAAATAAAACTGGCGGACGACCTTCGGTTTGTTGGCTTTTAATTTGCCATCGAAGGCTCTCGCTCGACTGCGCAGGAGCTTTGATGCTGATGTTGGCTTTCACTGGAGACGTCATCATCCTTGTTGGACTCTGCCAAAATTTACATAACTGAAAAAATATTGTGCGGGCGCCTAAACGAGGCACAAACGTGGCCCTGCGGCTCTCCACTTGCCGCCGCTTACAAGCATTTTTAAAGCGGTTTCCCCGTTTTTTTCCTGTTTTACTTTTTGTCCCTTTTATTTTAAGGGGCGAAAGCAGATGTAAAACTTCTGTGCCGAGTTGGGCAGAGGAAAAAAATGCTTTGGCAAAGCAGCAAAAAAAATATATGAATAAGCCGTGCATGAGGTCTCGTAGCCTTCTAGGCAAATGTGTTCAACATGGAGCAGCAGTGTTCGGCTGGTGGGTTCGAGCTTTTCCGTTTTTGACTTTGGAAAAAAATAACATTGGCCAGAAAGTTAAAAGGTGGCCCTGGGCCACATACGACACATGGCCCAAACATAAATGTGACTCCAGCGCACGTGGCGGCCATTACTGGTGCCGACTTCATCGATATTTCATTTAAGCCTTTAATAAAAGATATGCCAGCCGGCGGAACTTGCTTCATAACTTGTCGTTGCCAACATTTCCCACGAGGCCAGGAACTTTTTGGTGAAAGTTTAAGAAGACTCCGAGGAAGCGGAGTCGAAGATCGAAGGCGGAGGCGGATACCCTAAATTTAGCCGCTGGCAAATTGAAATTGATTACCGAAAGCAAAACAATTGACGAGAAAAGGCTGGGCTGAGTGGTAGAGTGATGCGAAGGAAGGGGTGCAATCCGAATGTTTATTTATACCAGGCAGTTTTCGATTTGATCGGCGCCCATTTGCATAAGCGACCGACCAGCTTATTACACAATATAATATGCAAATGAGGCAAGAGCGATGCACAGAATGAACAGAAATGGAAACGGTGGCGAGCTTGAACCTTATACTTCTCAAGGGCGCTCAGCTGGTCTTGAGCTTGGACTCGGCTGTCTTCCGCTGCTGGCGCACATACGTCTTGTAGTAGAAGTCGAAGAACATGGAGAACATGAAGATGTTCTGGATGAAGCCGATGAAGGCTATGAACATCGGAAACTGGCAGGGATTCCGTAGAATGACCTGTAGGAAGTGGAAGGTGAGGTAGCCGAACTGGAACAGCTGCAGCTGCGTGATCTTCTGCTTCCACCACAGGATGTGCTGCAGGGCCCCAAGGGAGGCGACGTAGTAGTACGAGTACATCACGCTGTGCACCAGGAGGTTGATCACGCCCAGCATGGTGCAGTGGGAGCCGCCCAGGAAGGTCATGAAGATGGACACGCCGAAGACCATGCCGCCGTGGTGGTAAACGTGCAAAAAGCTCACCTGCGAGTTCTTCTTGCGGAGCACTATGAATACCTGGAGGAGTAGTGGTACTTTACTATGGAGAGAGCCAAAAAGAAGTCTCTGAAACCCACCGTGTCCAGCAAATCGAGGTATTTGAGCATGTAGTAGCCGTAGGAGGCGTACAGGACCCTCATGATGTGGGGAGAGGTGTCCGTATGATCTGCTGGCTGGCAGGTCCAGCTGAAGTCAGACCTCAGGTAGGTGTTCCACAGTCCGATGACGAAAATAATGGCATTGGCCACCACCTGTATCACGTTGTACACCTGCATGACCCGCTTGAGCTCAAACGGGTCCCGGTGCTCCATCCATTTGGGACCGTAGTGGAGAACGAAGGCCAGATAGACACCAATGATGGCCAAGACTATCCAAATGTTGCCAAGCAGCGGCAGGTGGGCCACCCGGGGATCCCCATTCTCCGCATAGAGATCCCGCACCAGGCAATACAAATAACTGATTAGGTTTTGTCGCATCCCGATATCTTTTCTTGGCAATTATTATCCACTCCAAGGCGAGGTACTGCCGCGCAGCAGTGTCCACCAACCGACAGTGTTCAGTCTTCAAAAATGATTAAAGCTTTCAAGGGAACAGCTATCGAATTACACGGCCACGGTTGACTATGATAATGACCGGCAAATGAGAAGCAACACACCCGTCGTATTAACCCGGGTCAGGCGTTGCTCTGAAAAAAGTGCTGACGGCACTTTACATTGTTTGCGGTTTGATAAGTTCAAATACCATAAGTTTCCCACTCAAAAAGCACTGAAAGAAATTACTCTTTGGATTTATGGGTATTCAAAAATATCAAAATTATATTAAGCTGACTAAGAGGACTTCAAGTTTCGGCTTTCTTTCAGTGTCTTTTTAGTTTATGTAAACAGCGCTTAGCTATTATTTGACAATGTATGAGAATTTATGGGCCATAAGCAGCCGCCACGGAAACTTTGCTGAGTGCAAAAAAATGATGTTCGAGAGGATGTGGGTAGTTGGGTGGCTGGGTGGCTGGGTGGTTGGGCGGTTGGGTGGCGACATCAATTTGGGTTACTCAACGTTAATCGTTTGACGCGCAGCTTGCGGCTGCGAGATGTATATGCAACTAACCCAGTTTACAAAGCATGCCAATAAATTTGCAGCATAACTGCCAATATAAGCGCAACTGTTTTGAAATTAAGCCAAGACCGAGTGGGCGGAAAGAGAAAGTTGAAAAAAAACCAAGGGGTGCTATAGGGGGGTTTAGGGAGAGCTCCGGAAACGTCAGCTGCAGCTTCCAGATTCTAGCATCCAACATCGAATATCCAGTGACCCACTGAGCGACTCCGCCATGCTTGATAAATTCGCCAAGTCTGTACAATGGCTGTAAATAGCCGCAGGACCCGGACAAATGGCTCCTAAAAACAACAACAGAAGCAGGAGCAGGAGCTGGAGCAGGAAGAGGGCCAAAAGCAGCATCAGCATCAGCCGGAGGAAGTGCCAGTGGAAGTGAAAGAAGTAAAGCCAACTCAGCGAAATAGGCAAGAGTGTTTTACGACCCGGCCAACGAATGGACCAGGCAATGCAAAGCAGGTCAGAGCCAAGGTGTGGGCTGCAGGTGGCCAATCAAACTGAAGCAGGTGCAATTTGTTTGCGCAACGTGCTAACTTGGCCAGTATTTTGTGGTTGAAAGTTTGCAATTTAAAGAATAGAGGGAGCAGCCCATCGGGGCATTTCTATAAGTAAATGTGCCAATTTACAGAAGCACTTGCACGCTCCACACGAATCAATCAATTGAGCAGTCAAGAGCTTGTCCACTTTGAAAAATGATTAGCTTTCTAATTTCAATTTATGTGATATGTGATGTGCATGGATTAACCTATTTTCTGGCAGTGCACAATCTGATGAGAATATTCGGTTTATTGGACAACTGGGGTGGCCGTTGGCTCGTTTAACCAAGGCAGGTGGACTAAGTGTGGCGAGGCCGTTGCTTACTTTCACCTGAGTCCTT
This sequence comes from Drosophila monieri, assembly GCA_035047585.1. NCBI lineage: Eukaryota > Metazoa > Arthropoda > Insecta > Diptera > Drosophilidae > Drosophila > Drosophila monieri. The sequence goes on along the minus strand of JAWNPJ010000112.1, from coordinate 5,506 downwards.
AAGCCGCAATTGATGCGTTCGTTATTATGTCACACACACGCTCACTCACATGTGTGTTTGGGTGCGGAGGCGTCCTTGGGCTCGCTTCGCTGGCGAGAGGTGACCTTGTTGTGTGGCAGACATTGAGCCAGCCAGCGCCAAAACAATCATTTGCATTTCACCTCCCCACGGACAATGTAATGGACGTCAGCTCATTTGCACAAATAAGCCATAACCACCGTACGTCCCAACATCGACGCTCATTTTCGGAAAGAAAGTCCCTGGCATAAAGGACCCTGGACAAGGGCAGAAAAAAGGAGCAGGATGTGGGCCCTGGTAGGGGCAGGGGAGGAGGCAGGATGGAGCGAAGCAAGTGCTGTTGCAATAACGGTAATGGCCGCGGTAACGACAACAGCAAACAACAGAAATAATAATGATAATCATTTTGCGCGCACCGGAAGTATGCAAATATACGACACGAAGGACCCCAGACGACCAAGACGAAGGCGAAGCGTGCCCGTCAAGGATGCGGATGTGCGGATATACGGATGTTCCGATACGACAAGTTGGCTGGAAAGCCATGGCCTTAACAGGTCGCCCTGAAAATTAAAAGTTTGCCGCGAATGAAGCGTTAATGAAGGCGATACACGGCGGGTAAGTAAACAATTCGGGGCGACAGCATAAATATGAAAATGAGGCCCAAGAACCGGGAAAATGAGGCTTCTCCATCCGTCCCATACCCCCTGCACCGATGTCCTGCCGCCTCTCTCTTGTGCCCGCCGCTTAATATATAGCTTTCTGTGTCGTTGGCCATGGCATGAAATGAAAATAATAATCTCTTTGGCCAGGAAATGAAGGGAAATTCAACAGGAAACTTTTGTGACGTGCCGCAAACAGTCCGTGCAAACACACTCGGCCGACTGTTTTTGCCAGTGAGTCAGTGAATGTGTGTGTTCCTGGGTGTTTGTATTTAAATTGAAAGGTCCAACACAAGCACATGCCCGGAACCAACACTCATGCAGGTGTTAAAATGCGTTTCGTCCTTTGCGCGAGTTTCCAATGCAAATTACAGTCATTTGGTCCGATATTTTTTCCAACCAGTGGAAATTTATTTAAAAACGTTGAAAAATATATGCGCAAATCATCGAAAGCACCATTCATCCGCCCAGAGACAATGGCATTATTTCTTGGCACGCACATCCAGAGTGAAAAAAATTTGTTATAGTTGCAGATTTTTTGACTCCGTTGTTGCTCACAACATTGTTCGAACTGGTTTTTCCAATTTTTTGCGGTGCAATGGCCAATGGCTCACCTGTTTCGCTATTCGCAGGTGGGGCAATAAAACTTTATGCACACTCATTATGCTCCAAAGCACCCAAAACATTGCACTACCGAGGACTGTCATTAGTAGTGCATAATTTCGGGGACCAGTCGACAATCTGTGTCGGACGGAGGACCATAATTATCACCCGGCAAGTGGACGGGCGATAATGGCTTGATTTCCAGCTCGACAAAAGAAGGTAAATGGGTATTAATTATTATGATTATGGCCAAAGATACTTGGAATGGCAGTTCCATTGGCACTACCCCGGCACATGGCAAGCTGAGAGAAAGCTCGACCCACACTCTTCTTATATATTCTGGGGCTCGTTGAAGCGGAATTCGGCAAATGCCGAAAACTTCAAGGGTATTATATAAATGTTAGCCATGGCCATGTCTCCTAAGCATATTTTGAATGCCAGCAAATCCACATCTCGACATCCCACCACTCCCGCCGTACGCCCTAGCCATGAAAGTCACTTCCAAAGTTCAAGTCAATGTCGCAAAATGTTAACGGCGCGTTAATAATGCGATTAGTGGATGCTACCCGGACCCATTCCGATCCACCGACCCGGCTACGCGATTCCCTCCCCTCTTCTATTGGAAGGCAAACCAGCATGTATCCCCTCCGGAGAACAGAAACACATTTGAATGCGTCCGCCCAGCCGGAGAAACATGGCGAAATTGGCTTTAATTGGTAAAATGTTGGGACTGTTATGAGCCGAACGGAGAATGGAGAATGGAGGAGTTGATGCCACAGCAGAACATGAGTGCGGTACCGCCTACGACCGAGTGCTACGAACACTTCCCCAAGCTCCCCAAGTTGGTGCTAATTAATAAATTTCTTGGGGATTTGCCGTTTCGTCTTTTTCGGGTTTACGGCTTGCCTGCCATAATTATAGCCTGGCAATCGCCCCAGGGACACAGCGTGCAAATGTCTATGCTAATATTCGAACGAACATGGCTCCGGCACACCCAACTGACAACAGCCGACATCCTACAGGATCGCAACATGGCCAAATCCCCGTTAAGTGAAGCCTTCAATTACAGGGCTGCTGTCGGCGCCAATCCCCTGGTAATAGGATATTTTCAATTTCCATTTGCCCGACCGTATATTTTGCAGTTTCGTATTTGTTTTAAGTTATGCGCCTCCGGCTCTCCAGGGGAATCTTTCAATTTTTTTTCCCTCCGCCCTGCTCTCCCTTTGAACATATTTCATTGATACGCGGATGGGCGGGGGAGGTGACTGGTGAGTGTCAAACAAGACGGGAAATATATGTGAGCCGAAGGGAGCCTAGCTGGGGTATTGTCGCCTCAACCCGAGCCGGCTAGAGGCGTCCTGGTCACGTAATTGAGCCGTACACCACGGGGCCATTGAGCCAAAGAGCCAGCCGAGCAATAGAAAATGAATTGTATGCACGGAAATATGACAAACAATCATACCGAATTCGGAAAAACCGCAACACAAACCAGCAAATGCGCCAGCTGAGCCAGAGATTTGTTTCCTCCCCCAGCCCTGGTAACCATGGGCGGCTCTGGCCTAGGAAAGAGGGAACCTGGCCTGGGACCGGGAGCAGGAAAGGGGCGGCTCTAATGGAAAGAGGCTGGAAAAATCGCCCGGCACCAACAACAGCGTCTACTACGCGACGGCATCTGATGGAAATTTATTGCTGGCAACACACCCAAAGGGATTCGCAAATATAATACTACAGCCGCAGCTGATGGTGAAAGTAGTAGCTTGCCAGCACTGCTATAAATTAAGAAAACTTGTCGCAAAATAAATACCTATTTACAATAATTTGAAATTTTACATAAAAAAAAAATATTTTACAATATTATGTCTAAGAAATAATAATAGTACTTGGCTCTCTAAAAATATAGGCACAATAAAGGCATCATAAAACTGAAACTATATAAATAGTTTTTATATAAATCAATAAAAATATAATTCCTCATTTAAATATCATAGATTTCGCTTTTCTTTGTCTGTAGGATCACTGAATGGAGGCGAGGACTGCATACAAACACGTACTACATGCCAGGACGCTTGCCAGCCCCGGAGCCCCAGCTCGATCTCTGCCGGTCTTCCTGTCCCCGCCCCGCCGTCGTCCTGCTGTGCCCCGCTCAAACATGTTTCCGAGTATGCGAGTTTGGCGGGCGGGAAAACTAACCCTATGAACAATTTCCCAAAAGCATCAGAAAAACATACAAAATGTGGTTTTAGCCGCTGAGAGGAAATCTGTAAAGAGGGGATTCCCGGGAACGAGAATAGAGGCCAGGGCGAAAAAAATCTGTTGAAAAAATATATGACAGCTAGAACATGTTGCCCATTGCCCTGCCCCCGGCTCCATGACTACCACCCTCTGGCCATCGCCCACCGCCCAACGACCCGGTATCCGACAAACAAAGCTGCAGTGTTGAGCCAGAACTGAGCTGCAAGCACGCACTGTGCATATTTTGTTATGAAAATTTAAGTGAAATCACTAGAAATGCCAAATAAAACAGCAAGATATGCAGAAGCATTTTTAAAAATTTTCATTATAAAAAAATCCCCCAACACAACAGATTCAAAGCGGAAGAGCAGCCCGTGCAGAAAGGCGGAAAAGCGGAAAACGGGGGCTGGACAGCCCATGAAAATGGGTCAGAGCAGAGAAACTTTGGCCAGCGGGTTGTGCACAGTTTATGGCTCGTGTTACTCAATAAACATTTGTCAGGGCGATGCAACCTTCGCACCCATGCCTTCCCCAAACCTTCCTGCCTCCAATGTCCCGCCAATTTGCTGCTATCAGAGCCAGCAGGGAGAAGAGGGTCCTTTGCAGCAGTTTCTCCTCCTCCCAGCCATTTGAGTTCCTTTTTGGTGCGTTCCAATGTCAATTGTTACGTTTTATTGCCTCCTGAGCATCCACACACAGGCAAACACCCACTCACAGTCCTTACAAAGGACTAACGCCAAAGGTAACTGGCAAAACGAAGAAATTTATGATCAGTGACAAAAGCACATTCTCACCTTTGATATAGCTTTACTGCCTTTGCCCCTTTTTTCCACTCTATATCGCAGATGTAGCGGGGATAAGAGCAGGTCTGTCTTTGGTTTGTTCTGCTGTTTTATTGCCTCGCCCCTTTGTTGGGGGCGAAGGCGGTCCATCCTCCCATCACCACTCTAAGCCTCGCCCACCTTGGAAAAGTCCGAGCCCCGGGAGCCAACGGTGCCACGCATCGATGGCTCTTTTATGTGCTCCCCACCTTTTTCGTTTTTCTCATTTTTTTTATATATATTTTTTTTATTTTTTGCGGCCTTCTACCATCGCACAGTTTTTGCACAGTGTTTGCCTTCGGATTTTTGCGATAATGGAGACAAATGTTGTGCTCTTAAATTTATCGATTGGTTGTGCAAAAGTTACCAAAGGAAAATATAGCCCTGGCCGGTGAATTTGTTTTTATGGGTGCGCCCGCTCGTTGCGTATACGCCCCGTGTGCTCAATTTCGGTTAGCTTTAAGTTTAGCTGCCAGCGCACCTGAGTTTTCAATTTATTTCATGTTTTTCATGGCCCAATAGAAACGGCAACTGCCGTTGGAGACAATGGAGTCTCAGATAAACTTGTGCCGCGATAAGCCAACTATTTGTGCTCCCGCAGGACAGCAGACTTTTCGTCCAGTTGGCCTCCTTGCTTTTTGGGGCACGGAAACTTTGCAATTGAAAGTTGGCCGCTTGAATGCAATGGCCACTGCTTAAGTTCCTGCGGCCATAACGAGTTATTAATTGTGGGGCGCGGTCCGGAGCGAGGGCGGCGGGCTTAGTGGAGCGGCAAACCATGCTCGCGGCTTTCCTGACCGCTTGCCCAGCCACCGCCCCACCTCCGTGTTCTCTTTAATTTTCTGTATGCCCCTCTAGCTCATTCTCTATCTCATGGTAAGCCTTTTTCCAACTTTTTTTTCACCCGTTCAGCATTAAACACCACAACGTGCTCGAGGACCCACGCGACTGGATTTATGCTGCGTTACATTGGCATTAAAATAGCAAAGGGGGATTACGGGGGAAGAGTGCTTGCTCTCTCGTATTTTATTCCATTTTTTGCATTAATATTATTTTTTTGTTTTGTACTTTTATATGTACTCTGCCTGGTAGCGCTCTGGCCTTTGCCCTCCGCCTCTCCGTCTCTATTATGTAAAAACATAAATGCAACTTGCGTTGAGTACTGCGTGAAAT